>OX422209.1:194336046-194908546 GCA_949130495.1 Sambucus nigra
TAAGACAACTATCTATCTCGAAATAAAGATAAATTACCAAATGCTCTATACAATAAAAATAAATACAACTCTTCTCAATGTATTCTCGAATATTCTTTCCAAACAATCCACGCTAAAAATCATCCCAATTGGTCCATAGCGTCCCAATCCACGCTAACCGGCCAACTAAAAGAAAATATGGGGAAGTACACAATACGACAGGAAAGAAGCTCAACAGATATATTAACAATGAATAAAGCGTAACAACATGAGTACGAATATTCAAATTAATCTCATAATGATTTATTAATAAATTTCTGAACAACACATAAATGGGTCAGCAGGCCTCACCCATCCGCATAAGCTTTATCAAGCCATAGCCCGGGAATAAGGAATTTTGGCGGGTGCCCAACATCCGTGCCATATTAAAATCTCATGAAAACGTGCTCATCAACAATATAATGAGACCACATGAATCAAAATAAATTAACAATTATTTCTCCAGATTTCAAAGAATTTAACAATTCAAATATGAGTTCAATTAAACATGAAATCAGTGGAATAAACTCTCGATAGTTTTAAAGAAGCATATTGTGTAAAACCCCACACCTTAAAATCATAGCATGAATTGTCACATAAAAAACAACCTCAAAATATGATCTCACCCTCACATTCCTGTCACGAAAACAATCAAATTATGTTCTACCTCCAACACGAGATAACACCAAATAGTCCTATTTAAAAACTCAGAAAAATCAGATCCAAAAATTATTCAAATCACCAATCCGACTTCAGATTTGGATTCTACACGAAAAATTGAGTTAGGTATGTGTTTTGAGTTTTTCTTAAATCTCATTCGAATGCATTAAAAAAGAAGATCTAAACATTTCAAATTGGCTCTTCTCATTCCACTCATTTTTCCTCTTTAGATTTCATTTTTTGCCTCTCTTTTTCATCTATATTTCCTTATAATCACCCATAATATTCCTTATATAAACCCTCTCTCAAACCCTAGCTTGGAGACTAAGCTAACACATATTACTATATTTCCCTTTAATTCAAAATTATCAACTTTACATTTTTAAATCATTACAAAATGTCCAAAAAAAATTTAAATTTGAATGTTTGATTCGATTCCAAACCAAAATAAATTATATTATGCCCGATTAATAAAATAATAATATTATTAAAATTATATACCATATTCATAAATAAAGCTCTCAAAATTATGGGGTAATATATACTTCCCCCTTTGAAAAGGAATTTCGTCCTCGAAATTCGACGAAACCTAACACTCGAAATAAAATGCTACTCGATTCAATTTCCCAAAATCACACACTAAATTCCTCAGATTAATTCTAAACATCCTCAAAATTTTTCTATCTTTCAAGAAAATATATATCTAACCCACATGCTAGACCCAATACCCAAGATCCAAGGGTTATCGTATACCTAATCTCTGATACCATCTGTAATACTCTGTCGTCCGCCCCGGGAGAGCGCGCAGTGTGCTACTACGATAAAACTAAACTAATTCCATAATAACAATGTGTATAGAGCTCTAAAAAATCTCTTAATATAAACCAAACCACTAATCTCAATTCTCAAATTTAAATACAATAATTGTCTCTTGAAATAATATTACTATCTATCTCGAAATAAAGATAAATTACCAAATGCTCTATACAACAAAAATAAATACAACTCTTTTCATTGTATTCCCGAATATTCTTTCCAAATAATTCACGCTAAAAATCATCCCAATTGGTCCATAGCGTCCCAATCCACGCTAACCTGCCAACTAAATGAAAATATGGGGAAGTACACAATACGACATGAAAGATGCTCAACTGATATATTAACGATGAATAAAGCGTAACAATACGAGTACGAATATTCAAATTAATCTCATAATCATTTATCAATAAATTTCTCAACAACACATCAATGGGTCAGCAGGCCTTACCCCATCCGCATATTCTTTATCAATCCATAGCCCAAAAAGCAGAAATTTTGGCAGGTGCCTAACATCCGTGCCATATTAAAATCTCATAAAAACGTGCTTAACAATAATATAATGATGCCACTTGAATCAAAATAATTCAACAATTATTTCTCCAGATTTCAAAGAATTTAACAATTCAAATATGAGTTCACTTAAACATGAAAACAACAGAACAAACTCTCGAGAGTTTTAAAGAATCATATTGTGTAAAACCCCATGCCTTAAAATCATAGCATGAAGCGTCACATAAAAATCAGCGTCAAAATATGATCGCACCCTCACATTCCTGTCACGAAAATAATCAAATTATGTTCTAGCTCCAACATGAGATAACACCAAATAGTCCTGTTTAAAAACTCTGAAAAATCGGATCCAAAAATTATTCAAATCACCAATCCGACTTGATATTTGGATCCTACGTGAAAAATTGAGTCAGGTATGTGTTTTGAGTTTTTCTCAAATCTCATTCGAATGCACTCAAAAGGAAGATCTAAACATTTCAAATTGGCTCTTCTAATTCCACTCATTTTTTCCCCTTTGGATTTCATTTTTGGCCTCTACTTTTCATCTCTATTTCCTTATAATCACCCATAATATTCCTTATATAACCCCTCTCTCAAACCCTAGCTTGGAGACTAAGCTAACACATATTATTATATTGCCCTTTAATTCAAAATTATCAACTTTACATATTTAAACCATTACAAAATGTCCAAAAATAATTTAAATTTGAATGTTTGATTCGATTCCAAACCAAAATAAATTATATTATCCCCAATTAATAAAATAATGATACTATTCAAATTATATACCATATTCATAAATAAAGCCCTCAAAATTACGGGTTATTACATCCGGGTCTTCCATACTTTAACTACTATTTTAAAGGTATCAAACCTTCTTGTTCCTCAACCTTCTCTTTGACTTTCTCGACCATCTTCTCTGGTTTTGGGTAAATGGCTGCTATGAAGCACCTTCTTGCCATCGCTTGATCTCTGTGGATCTCCATTACTCCTCGCTCAGTCATGTACTTAAGTTTCTGATGGTAGGTAGAGGGAACAACCTTCATCGTATGTAGCCACCCTCTGTCGAGGATAGATTGGTAGGGCGAGTCAATGTTGACTACCAGAAACTCGATCATCTTGGAGACGCTTCCTGCCCTCACTGGCAGTTTGATCTTTCACAAAGGGATAGTCACTTTTCTAGCGAAGCCAACTAGAGGGACAGTGTCTTCCTTCAAGTCAGCGATGCTTAACTTCAATTTCCTGAACAAGAAGAGATACATTACTTTAGATGAGTTTCCCTGGCCGACATCATAGTTTGCTATCCTGAGTGTAATGATCAAGGCGTCATGATGTGGGGTTCTCACTCCCACTAAGTCTTCATCCGTGAGCACGATGTGTTTGCTGTAGTTGACGTCATTTGATCGTCGACGCTTTCCTCCCTGTGTTTTTGCTGGATCAATTTAAAAATCTTGCATTACTACCGTAAGTTTTTTCACTTCCATTCGGGTTGAATTTCCTTGAATCTTCTTCAGATCCGATGCTCCATGAATCACTGTGAACTCATGGCCAGCATCCTACTCGAGCACGCTGTCGAGCCTTGTGTCTCCATTGGCAGCAACCTTCTCTGCCTTCTTCTCCACAAACTTGTTCAGGTGCCCAGTCTGGGCTGACTCATCAAGGTGAGACTTAAGAGATTTGCAGTGCTCAGTTTTGTGCCCTCATTCCTTGTGAAAAGTGCACCTCAGTGTGTTGTTTCTCTTTAAGGGATCTCCTCCCATCCTTCTGGGCCATTTGACGAATAGTTCATCCTTGATTTTTGATAGGATCTTGTAGATTGGTTCTTTAAAGATAGTGTTCACTGGCAGAAATACTTTCGAGGCATTGCATTTGTTCTCGTTCTTGGAACCACCTTTGCCCCCATTCTTACTTCTTTTCTTCTGACTCTTAGCTTTATTTCCACTCTTACCGGCGAACTTGACGCGACCATTTTCCCTTGCACCAAGGCGGGTTAGATCCTCAAGTTTGGCGTATTTTTCGATACGAGCCATTAAGTCGTCTATGGTTATGGCCTCCTTCTTAGTGAGGGATTGGTACAAGAGGCAAGAGCTAGGTAGGTCGATTTTAAAGGATGCCACGATGACCTACTCTGAGAAGTCCTCGACCTCATTGAACAACTCCCAATATCTTTTCGCATAGTCCCTGAGGCTTTCTTGAGGCATTTTCTTCATTGTCAATAAGGCATCCATCCTCTTTGGATGGGAGCTACTAGTGATGAAGCGAGCTATGAAGAGCTCTGCCTGGGACGCGAAGCTCTTGATGGACCTGTGAGGGAGTCTCTTTAACCACTTCTGGGCCACATCCTTCAAGCTCACAGGAAAGATCCGGCACATTAGTGCGTCCCTGTGGTTCAAGAGAGTTATGGCCTGCCTTTACTGCCTAACATGATCGATAGGGTCAGTCTTTTCGTCGTAGATCTTGAATCTAGGAATTGCAAATTTCTTGGGGGCTTCTTCTTCCTCTATCTCCCTTGAGAAAGGGGATTTCATCTGGGTCTTGAGAGCTCACTTGGCTATCTCTCTAGTCGATCTGGCACCCCGATGTGCTGGGTGCTAGTCCATTTCCCTTCGGATGAAATTTCTTATATCATTGTTTCCTCGAGCTGGACTCCTGTAATGGCGAGCGAGTAAGTCATCATCTGACCCGTGTTCCTCAAATATCTGAGATCCATGCCTAGAGCTCCTTCCTTAGCTGCGAGACTTGCTCAGCTGAGGTTTAGGAGTGCGATATTAATGTTGCCTGGTGCTATGATGGAGTTCTTTCTCCACCCTTTCCAATATCCTTTTGAGGCGAGCATTCTCAGCTTCTTACTTGCGAGAGGCCTCCCCTTGCTATTGGAGCCTGGCCTCACAGGCATCGATCAACCTGGATATCTGCGTGGACCTGGCTGGTCATTTACTTTCTTATGAGGCTTGTCGTTCTGGGAGAGCCTTATGATCTGAACGTTGAACTTCAGATCTAATCTTGCGAGGGGTAGGATGCTCTTGGATATCCCCCGCTTGAGGGGCATTGCTACTGTGACCAGACATTGTAAATTCCTTATTGGTGAGGTATTTCTTAAAGGAAGACAAATGCTTCCCATAGACGGCGCCAATTATGGTGACAATTAAGTTCAGCACAAAATAACAAGAAAAGGCAATCACCCGAACAAATAAAGAACATAAGCAATGATAATCACACAACACAAAATTTATGTGGTTCAGCAAGAATGCCTACGTCCACAGTGGTGCTCTCAATATTATTTCTCTTTACTCTGGGGAGTGTTTTCCAGGAAAAATAAGGCATGCCCTTTGCCCTGGGCGGAGGGTTGGTTATATACATGTTATTTTGGAGAGTGGAGTGGGACTCCCCCACGTTAGCCTACAATCCCCAGAATATCTCTCAAGAGAGATTTTAGGAACTGACTGGGTCAAAACTGAACTGGTTAAGGCGCGGGGCATTTAGGCTTCTGGGCCGTGTTTGATTGGGCTTCTCGTCGGGGCCACAATGTAAAACCGAGGTACCCACAGTGTGTGTGTGTGTGCGCGCGCGTGTATAAATATATACATAAAACTTTCATACATATATGATACATGATTGTATACATATATACATACATATATACATCATAAATTATACATATATACACTTAAATTACGTATTTTTATGTATATTTAATGAGGTATGGTGGGAAATGTCTCTCTCTCTCTCTCTCTCTCTCTATATATATATATATATATATATATATATATATATATATATTGCATGTATAATTCAAAATAAAATTATATACATACATGAGTTGATAATATTTTTTAATACATATGTACTATATGTATATTTTATATTATTCCATACATTAATAATACATGTATAAAAGTATTATGTACCTATTGATAATATTATTTAACATATGGATCTTAGTATATTATATAATTAATAATATAAATATACGTAAATTTGTGTACATGTACTTATACATTTTTTAATTATAAGAATTACACACATATTAATGTATTATGTATGTATATTATATGTTAAGGTATAAATGCATTAAAATATTAAGAATGAATAGTTTTGAGCTAAAAAAATTAAAAAAATCAAAGTTATAAAACACCCTTTTGTTGTTTTCTGAAAAACTTTATTATAATATAGAAATATTATAATTCAGTGTTTAAAAACAGGTTGTCAAATGCAAATTTTTATCAGAATTGTATTTAAACACAGAAAACAGAATTATAGCTGCAAACCAAATAGGCCCTATATGAATTCAGGTTTTTGTATATTGTTAGAAAGAACCACTAGTTCTCTACTTTTCGTCTGAATAAAAATAATTTTTACCCATATGAGGGTTAATAGTAATGATTTGATGGAATCTTTAAATCATGTTAGAGTTTATACTATTCCTTTACGATTTAAGAATTGTACCACTAGTAATGCAATGTGGAATTTATAAATATAGTGGGTGACATCATCATAACAATATTTATTGAGGTAAATAATAAATTAAGAGATGCGAGTAAATATTGAAATAAAAATGAGACACTTACACTTTAGAATATAATTTAGGCCTCATCTTTGTCCCTTATAAAATTACTATAACACTAAGATGGAAATAAAGAGAAATTGAGACCTTAAATATAAAAGGCGTTGCAGTACATTTGTAAGGAAATAATTTTATAAATGTCCGGGGAAGAATCTAGGAATTTTCTATTTTCCTTAGATCACAGTTTATATGTCTGATACCGCTACATTCGGCACGTCAACACGATCATCCACGACGGCCTTGATCCAAATCCATGCATCCATCATCTTCACACGTGCATCATGCTTCATGTGACGTGCTGCTCAACCGTTCCCACTTCTCCACTTCGTATTATTGGTAAAATGATTTTTTGGGGTTGTTTATATTTGCATAAATATTTGGGAATTTTACAGAAAATATTTTTCGAAGTCTGATTTATTTTTAACAAAAGTAGAAATTTTTCTAAGTGTAAAAGCGGAGTTCCTTGGTCGACGAGCTCATTCAAATGACATAGCACTATCGTTCTAGAGACATAGGCATGCCGCGCGATCTCGTTCGAGCGACACCTGTCCTTCGTTCGAGCGACGTGCTTATCTCATTCGAACGCCGCTGCGGCCTGAATTTTCGTATAAATATTCTGTCACTTTTTATACGTTTTCCAAGTCCTTTTTCGTACACGATTTCTTTGATTAACAGCCCAGAAAACATACTTCATCTTTTAAGGTTTTATGCCTTCTTTATTCACATAAATACTCCCATCTATGTATGTGAATGTTTAAACCTTTAAGAGGATCGTTTTTACTCATCTGGAGTAATTTGTGGAGAAGCCGTCTCTTGTTCATTGCTGCCCACCTGAAATTCTTACGGGAGATTCCGGTCGACGACATCGGAAATAACACCTGAGGGTATTTCGTATGTCACTCTCATTTTCATTGTAATCCGTGTAACCGTTTCTTACAAATTATAGTGAAAATAAAAAGGTTTTGCGCATTCGGGGGATTTTTCCTTATTTGTGTGTTTTGTTTGTGATTGACTATTCTTGCATGATCATATTGATTTCAATCACACCTAGATGCATGTTTTAGGATTTAATTGAAAAATTGAGTTTAATTAAATAATTTCTCAATTTGAACAAACGCGCACTCTTCAAATTGGTATCAGAGCCAATTACACAATTATAACGTGTAATTTTCAGCAAAATTTTTCTAAGATTTCAATTTTCTGAAAAAATGATTTCTGAAAAAGGGCGTGTTCAATATGGAGAAATTATATAATAAAATTCTAGTTTTTGACGGGACAAACTATGCTTACTGGAAAACCAACATGAAATCTTCTTTAAAAGCCATTGAAAGAGTTTGGATTTTGGTTAAAAGAGGGTGGACACCTCCCTCCATCACTATTGATAACGCGACTAATTTAAAATATGTGACTGCATGGACTGGAGAAGAATTTAAATGGTCATCTTTTAATTCTAAGGGGTTAAGTGCGATTTCTAGATCCGTCACACCTGACGCGTTCTGACGGATAATGACTTGTACCACGTCAAAAGAGGAATGGGATGTTTTTCAACTTATCCATGAAAGAACTAATGCTGTGAAAGAGTCTAAACTGCAAAATTTAACAACTCAATTTGAAACTATCACCATGCTTGAGAATGAATGTTTTGATGGATTTATGCTAGGTTATCTGATATTTTAAACACTAGCTTTAATCTTGGTGAACACATTACCAATGCAAGAGTTGTTAAAAAGATTCTAAGATCACTGCCTAAGCGTTTATCCCAAAAGTCACTGTGCTAAATTCTATGGGTAATTTAAACACGCTTAAATTGGAGGAACTTGTAGGAGACTTACAAACGTATGAAATTGATATGTTCCCCAAACCTGTCAAGCGTAAAGATAAGGGAATTGCACTTAATGCCCAGGATAGAAAGAGTGAGGGGTCGACAAGAAAGAGAGTTGAGTCATCTAAAAAAAGGGAGATAGAAACGTTCGATTCTGAGTGTGACTTTGATTTAGATTATTTGGCCTCATTTGTAAAGAATTTCAAGAAAATTATCAAATTCAAGAAAAATGGAAATTTCTAAGATAAAAAGAATTTTGAGAAAAATAAATTTGAAAAGAAAAATGAAAAAGATTTTGAAGACCCTCCTAAGAAAGACTGTGAGAGATGCTATGAGTGCGACAATATGGGTTATAGAGCTTTTGAGTGTGCTACTAGGCTGAACAGACTTGCAAAAGAAAAGGGAAAATTTGTCCTTAATGCTACCCTTAGTGAGGACAGTGAGGTCGAGTCGATGAACTCTGTAGATGAGTCACCGCATGAATGTAACTTCACCGCATTCATGGCTAGTCATGTGAGTACTTCTAGTGCTCCTCACGACGATGAGTATGCTAATTCACAGGGACACCTCTACAGTGAGAATGATGTGATTGGGGGGGAGGATGATGCAAGTGAGAGCGAGACTAATCTTCAACGCACCTACGCCGAGTTATATAATGAGCCATTTAAAACCAAAAAGCATAACAAAGTATTAGTTCTTAGGATCACCGCTTTAGAGGAAGATTTAGAAGAAGAAAGAGAAAGAGAGAGTCCTCCACCTGCACTACCTTGAGAGAGAGAGAGTCTTCCTGTGTTGAGAAATAAAGTTTGTTTAGAGAGAGAGAGATTATTTGGAGAGAGAGTTATTTTGAGAAAGAGAAAGGGGACTTGACTAAACAAGTGGATAGTCTTACGAGTGAGATCCATTACTACCTAGAGACTTGGAAGAAACTTGAAGCCCTTATAGCCCAGATTACTCATGATCTTGAGAGATCACGGGATGTCAATGTTCAAATCTAGGACAGATCTGGAAAGATGGGAAAGATGCTCCTCGGTCCCGCTTTAGGTTTTGGTGATAGGCAGGGAATAGGTTTTGATGGTGCATCCACGTCCCAAATTGCACCTGGACTAGTTCCTAAGTTTACTACAACTCTATATGGCCATCGTCAAAAACTATGAAGGAGAGTTCGACTAAGAAAAGCAAACCAAGGTCCGACTAAGACTGTGTTCTTTTGTACAGACTGTAAAAGAAAAGGCCACCTCATTGAGTTTTGTTATAGTTTGGGTCGGACATGAAGTACTACTGCTCCACCAACTCGTACTGATATTTTACCAGTTTGAGAGAGTGTGTTGAGTTTTTAGCTGCCACATCACAGAGTTTGATGGAGGAATTCTGACGGATGTATTTGCCGTCAGTGAATGCTTCCCGCATTTCGGCTAAAACCAACAACAATAAGAGTAAACAAAAGGTTACCACTTCTTGGGTACCAGAGAAAAATAAAAAAGGCCCTTGTTGTTCATGTCGCTCTCAAAGCACATCATACCTCATAGTGGTATTTTGATAGTGGGTGCTCCAGACATATGACAGGTGATGTCTCATTTTTTACCTACCCAGAGGATTATAAGGAAGGTAGAGTCACCTTTGGATATGGGAGCAAGTCTAGCATCGTAGGACGAGGTAAAATAGAGTTACCAGGATTTCCTAAGCT
Source organism: Sambucus nigra (assembly GCA_949130495.1). NCBI lineage: Eukaryota > Viridiplantae > Streptophyta > Magnoliopsida > Dipsacales > Adoxaceae > Sambucus > Sambucus nigra. The sequence continues at coordinate 194,346,127 of OX422209.1, forward strand.
ATAGAATGTTTTGTACGTCAAAGGTTTGAAAGCAAATCTTCTCAGCATTAGCCAGTTGTGCGACACTGACTTTACCGTAAAGTTTAATCGGGACGCGTGCAATGTCTATAATCAAGCCGGTAAACTGTTAGTACAAGGGGTGAGGACAAAAGATAACTGCTATGGGACTATGCCAACATCCTAATTAGTCTGCAACAGCGCCACGATCACTCCTATAGATATGTGGTACCAACGTCTAGGTCACGTGAACTTTAGAGATTTGACACGTTTAGCTAAAAAGGACCTAGTATGTGGCTTACCAACACTTGGAAAGCCAACTTCCATGATTTTTGGACCCTCTCAGTTGGGAAAAAAATCCGTAGCCCCCATAGGAAGTTTCCTTCCATTACCACCTCCCGTGTACGTGAGTTGATTCACATGGATCTTATGGATCCTACTCATACTGAGAGTCTGCGTGGTAAGAGGTATATCCTCGTGATGGTGGATGATTTCTCCAGATATTCGATTGTAAGTTTTCTGAGAGAGAAATCCTATGCTATAGGGTTGTTAATGACCAAGTGACGTGTCCTGCAAAATCAACATGGAGTCACTATTAACAGGATACGTAGTGATAATGGCACGAAATTTAAGGAAGCAAAGGTAGATCTTTAGTGTGATAGCATAGGAATCAAACATGAGTTTTCTGCTATGAAGACTCCTCAGCAAAATGGGATTGTTGAGAGAAAGAACAGGAAAATTTAGGAAATGGCTAGATTTATGCTTCTAGGTCGTAAAGTTGCTAGGAGATTTTGGGCAGAGGCCGTGTCTACTGCATGCCACACGGTGAATAGGGTTTACCTGCGTCCACACACACTTAAGACACCTTATGAATTGTGGACTGGCAAGAAAACCAACCTTGCATATTTTTGTGTTTTTGGGAGTAAATAATACATCCTACGGGATTGAGAGAAATTAGGAAAGTTTGACTCCCGGAGCGACGAGGGAATATTGCTAGGATATTTATACAATAGTATAGTGTACCAGGTTTTTAACCTAAAGAGCTCTAAGGTTATGGAGTCAATAAGCGTTACCGTGCAAGATGATGAACCTCCGACGTTTATTGATCCTAGACTTCAATGTGAGGATGAGGACTTTTATGGTAATGATTTACTTGTCCCTCACCCACACCCCGTGGACCCTACTCCTGTGTTAGGGGACACACCTGCTTGGGTTCGCAAGAGTCATGACCCTGCCTCCATTGTAGGCGATCCTACCTTAGGGGTCAAGACTCTTGCTCAGCTAGAGAACGTTATTAGTCATTTTTACTACACATCCACAGTCGAGCCCAAGAATCACTCAAGGATGAACACTGGATATTTTCCATGTAGGATGAGTTGCTTCAGTTTAAAAAGAATAATGTCTGGGACCTTGACCCCCGACCTAGTGAGACTAATGTGATAGGTACCAGGTGGGTTTTCAAGAATAAAATGGATGAAAATGGTACCATAATCAGAAACAAGGCTAGGTTGGTCATTCAAGGCTACACACCGATAGAGGGTATATACTTTGGGGAGACATTTGCTCCTGTTGAGAGGCTTGAGCCCATCCTCTTACTACTCTCCATCGCATGTCATCTGTGCTTCAAGTTATACCAGATGGACGTCAATAGTTCCTTTCTAAATAGAATTCTACAGGAGGAGGTTTACGTGGAAAAACCAAAAGGTTTTGAAGACCCTAAGCACCCGGAGCACATCTAATATCTGAGGAAAGACTTATATTGTTTGAAGAAAGAACCCCGTGCTTGGTATGAGAGGCTTACTTCCTATATCTTAGTCCATGGCTTCAAGAGAAGGGGAGTTGATATGACGTTGTTCATGAGGAGAGATGACGATGCTATTTTGGTTGCCCAGGTCAATGTGGACGACATAGTCTTTGGATCCATGTTCTCCCAGCATGCTCACCACTTTGAGGAGGAGATGAAAAGTTAGTTTTATATGAGCATGGTAGGTGAGCTAACTTTCTTCCTTGGTCTCCAGGTTCTTCAGCTAGAGGATGGGATGTTCATCTCCCAATCCAAGTATACTAGAGACCCAGTGAAGAAATTTGGTTTAGACTCCGCTAAGCATGCATGTACACCTATGAGTACTTCTACCAAGCTTAGTAAGGACACTTCAGGCAAGGACATAGAGCAAACCTTGTATCAAAGTATGATAGGTAGTCTTATCTACTTGACTTCCAGTCATCTCAACATTTCCTTTAGTGTTGGAGTATGTGCGCGATATCAGGCATCCCCTAAAGAGTCACACTTATTTTCTCTAAAATGTATTATCAAAGACGTGAGTGGGACTCTCTCCCATGGCATTTGGTATTCCTTTAATACCACTGACCCTTTGTCCGCATACTCGGATGCTGACTGTGATGGGGATGCAGATGGATGTAAGAGAACTTTTGGTGGCTGTTTCTTCTTTAGTTATGATTTTGTATCTTGGTTAATCAAGAAGAAAAAATCCATCTCTTTGTTCACCGCGGAGGATGAGTACATCTCCGCTGGGAGTTGTTGCACGCAACTCTTGTGGATGAAGTAAATGTTGGAGGATTATTGGATTTCACAGGATACCATGACTATCTTCTGTGATAACACGAGCGCGATACACATATCTCGCAATCTGATCCAAAATTCATGCACAAAGCACATCAGGATATGTGAGCACTTTATACATCACTTAGTTGAGGAGAAAGTCGTATACCTGAGTTTCGTACCCACCGACTGTTAGTTAGCCGATATTTTCATGAAACCTTTAGATGCCCTTAGATTCAAGAGTCTTAGAAAGTCTTTAAGGATTTGCACAGTTGACTGAGAGTTTGGTCTTTGTTTAGGATAAGATGCATTGTCATGTTCATATCATATGATTCCTATTGCTAGTTTGTATCATTTGTATTATTATTTTAGCTTTTTTATATTTTTTGAAAAATCCAAAAAGATTTTCTTTTTATAAAAATTTTAGAAAAGCACAAAAAGATTTTTGTATTTTGTTTACACCTTTTATGGATGAGCATTTAAGATATCCAAGTCACAAATTTTATTCCATTTATCCATGTGATTGTTTGATAGTGATTTGAGACACTACATCATTGCATCCATGTGCTTTACACTGTTTGTAGTCTTTGAGATGTGATTAGTGATATCTTTCTACATGTTTGTCTCCTTATCTCCTTTATTTCACATATGCACAACTTTATTTGATTATTGCACTTGTCTATCACATATTTACTTGAGTGTTTCCATCTCAATTATGTCTATACAACGAACCATATGCGATAAAACTTGACAAGATTGGAATGCATGTATAAAACCTTTTGGTGAGATTGTGTGGTATTTTAAAAACGGTGAAGGGCTACAAAAGGTTCTTATCTATCCTTTTCCATTAAGCCACCATTATATCGGACCTAAAAAATTGAGGAATTTTATTATTCGGGGTCCAAAAAGGTTAAAAGAGCCCAAAAAAATTTAAAGGGCAATAAAAAGCAATACATGCCGAATATGGGCCATTAGGTTTCACCATCAATTCTCCAAAGTTTGAGAATTTATATCACCTCTATTCAAAATATAAATTTGAGGGAGTTTGGTTGGAGAATTTAAATGGGTTTGCACTTCCTTGAAAGTCCTGAAAAAGCATTAAATCGTTTTGGACGTTATTGGAGTGGAAATCACTTTGAGCTTTAATTTGCTGATTTGATTTAGTCAATGTCTCATATTTACATCTTTTTACACCTAAGGAAGATGTTGAGTTCATTCATTAGGAGTATCCGATATTCATCGTGCACATATGTCATGTTTGTATTCATTGATTTTCCTATCGAATTTGAATATACCCCTATATTTTCGCTATCACCGACTTGTTTTTTTTGTGTTTGTTCATGGTGTGATTCTTTATTGTATATTTTGTATGAAAAATTTTGAAAAATTCAAAAATAGAAAGTTTATTACCTTGTGACATTTTCCATATTTATGCTTCACATATCTGTCTATTTGGGGACATCATCAGAAGGGGGAGAATGAATTATGGGGGAGAATATTTTTGTTGATTTATCAATGATTTTCTTAAGCTTAATTGATTTTTGCATATCATTATATTTCAAACTATTGCGGGTCATGGGTATCTACTTTATCTCATGTGTGTAGGTACAAAGTTGATAGTTATTGGATTGCACACCCCGATGAGAAAAGCTTTGGGAGTTGCTGAAGATTTGAAGATGTTGAAGTTTGATTAAAGACATATCATTTAGTATTCTCAGTTTGAGGGTTTAATGGGGATATTATCTTGTATGTCATTTGATTGCATAATTCGAATTTTTTATGTATGTACCGGCATAGACATAGGGGATATTAGTAAGGACATAATTTTATAAATGTCCGGGGTAGAATCAAGGAATTTTTTATTTTCCCTAGATCATAGTTTGTATGTCTGATACAGCTACATTCGGCATGTCAACACGATCATCCACGACGGCCTTGATCTGAATCCATGCATCTATCATCTTCACACGTGCATCATGCTTCGTGCGACGTGCTGCTCAACCGTTCCCACTTCTCCACTTCGTATTATTTGTAAAATGATTTATTGGAGTTGTTTATATTTTCATAAATATTTGGGAATTTTTCAAAAAATGTTTTTCGAAGTCTGATTTATTTTTAACAAAAGATTTTTTTTTTCTAAGTGTAGAAGCGAAGTTCCTTGGTAGACGAGCTCGTTCAATCGTTCGAGCGATATAGGCATGTCGCGCGATCTCGTTAGAGCGACGTCTGTCCTTCGTTCGAGCGACATGCTTATCTCGTTCGAAAGACGCCTCCACCTCAATTTTCGTATAAATATCTGGTCACTTTTTGCACATTTTCCAAGTCTTTTTTCTCACACGATTTGGGCGATTAACAACCCTGAAAATAGACTTCACTTTTTGAGGTTTTATGCCTTCTTTATTCACATAAACACTCCCATCTATGTATGTGAATCTTTAAACCTTCAAGAGGATCATTTTTACTCATCTGGAGTAATTTGTGGAGAAGCCGTCTCTTCTTCATTCCTGCCCACCTGGAGTTCTTGCGGGAGATTCCAGCCGATGACATCGAAATCGACACCTAAGGGTGTTTCGTATGTCACTCTTATTTTCATTGTAATCCGTCTAACCATTTCTTACAAATTATAGTGAAAATAAAAAGGTTTTGCCCCTTTGGGGGATTTTTCCTCATTTGTGTGTTTTGTTTGTGATTTACTATTCTTGCATGATCATATTGATTTCAATCACACCTAGATGCATGTTTTAGGATTTAATTGAAAAACTGAGTTTAATTAAATAATTTCTCAATTTGAACAAACGCGCACTCTTCAACATTAGTGATGTGTGGATTTTTAATTTTGAAATTTTATCAAGAGTGGATAAGTATTACTCTCATGTTGATGACCCTATGCATGGATCCACTTTTGTTATACTGTTATTATGGTTATGTTTGGGTGGATAAGGTGGTTCTTTTTCATATGGCCTAGTAACCCTAAATGGTACTGGGCGCCATACACAATTATAATGATCTTATTATGGGTGGTGTTTTGGCGTGGATAAGGAGAGGTTGTATTTGTGTTTAAGTTGGGGATTTATTTATGTTATGATATATTTGATTTCATATGCATATGGTACTAGTTAAGCCTATGCTCTATAATTAAAAATAAAATATTACGTTGATTATATATATATGTGTGTGTGTGTGAGAGAGAGAGAGAGAGAGAGAGAGAGAGAGAGAGAGAGAGGTACGTTATGCATTGTGAGACTTAACATAATAGTTGTAGAATTACTAGTTATTTGCAAAACTGTCATTAGGTGGTGTAGCTATGTTAGCTTGCAATTGCCTGACCATCATTTTCAAACCCTGCTTCCATGTGTTTGTGAATATCCGATTTAGTTTCCCTGTTACTATTGCATCGAGTTTCGTTTCGTTTTCCTTACCACTATTAGGATGTAGTTTCAGTTTATGCATTGAGCGATGCAAGGATTATTACTTCAGTTCTAACATGTTCTCTTTTAGTTATTGAGTTAGATTTCTAGCCGGCTAGCTTATGGAGGTTTGAACATGCAATTTCACTCGGATGTTATGTATTGATAGATTATGGTTTATTTATAGATAGTATAAGGTGGTGATGTATTTTCTGTTAGTTGTTATCTTGTAAAATTTTCTTATCGCACTCTTATTTCATTATCTATAATGTTTGTTTTTCAGTCGTGATAAGGATGGTATTTAAAGTTTTTTGACAAACTATAGTATTTAATAAATAGAATTGATCAACCTAATTTTTATAAATTACACGGTGTATCAATATTCCTAGAGAGTCTTCTTCATTTTTTGAGAAGAAAAATGTTTCAAACCTTTCACAGAAATTCGATCATTGCTTTTTTTATCATTGAACCTTTTGTAATCGTGATGGTCATGTGATATTTTTTTTCTATAGGATTGAAAATGTAAGGACAAAATTTCCAATTAAGTCCACTGTATAGTTTTGACTTATTCCCGGAACAAAACATGTTTGAGTCATAGGTCGTATTTTTTCCCACACAGACTATGACATGGTGAAGTTTAATTGAAGACGTTGCGACAAAGCTTCAAAGAATTATTTATGCCGATGTTTAATTGGTGCAAGTTTATTCGTCTTCAAAGTTCAATTAAAATCCGAGATCACTCAGGTATAAATACGTAACTTTAATGAGAATCGGAATTTATTTTAAGGATAATGATGCAATTTTATTAAATAAATATTTTTAAAATGTTTTACAAGTGTTTGAAATGTTTTACACTTCGTTTAAATATGATAAGGACGAATTATAGTTGGTTTATTTTGGGACTCTAATTACATACGTCGCTTAAACGACTTCAAGCGACATTCACTGTCATTCAAGCGAGATGCCACTGTTGTTCGAATGACATGGTCATCTCATTCGAGTGATAACTTACGTTGTTCAAGCGAGCAACCACCTTGAGGAATATATATATTGACGTGTTTCCATAAGATTTCATAAGTGTGCGTTCAAGAAAAACTATTTTCTTACCAGTACGTTTCTGCACACAAGTTTTCTAAGGTTTTCCAAAGTAAATGTATCCTTAGAGTTTTAAAGATCTGTATCATCATTAATATATGCTATAGTGATCTTTGTGGCACCAAGAAGAGTTGTTCTACACTTAAACATTACTGGTTTTACGGTGAAGATTCATTGGAGTCCGGTTTCAACATTATAGACATTACAAGTCATATCGGTGGACACCTAGACATAGGTGGACACGTTTGTTGTGGACAGGTATCGTGGAAGAAGGAATTTCTGTGTGGGCAATGTGAGAGGAGTGGTTGAAAATCAGAAGAGCGTCAATTCTCATGGGGATCGAGTCTTTGAGTAAGACTTGTGTCTGTTCATTATAATTCCACATTCATAGTGATTATCTGGCTTGGTCTATTCGAGATTTTTTCCCATTTTGGTTTTCCTCGTACATCCGGCATTGTGAGTTTTCTTTACTTTAGTTTCTTTAACTACTAGACGGATGTTTAGTATTAATCAAGATAAATTTTGGTTAGGTTAAAATTGTTCATAACTTAGTGCAAATTAAAAATTGAAAAAGGGTTTTTCATAAAAAGAGAAATTGTTTTTTGTCATCCTTAAAACACTTTTTGCATAAGAAATTAAAAGGGACCATCAAATTGGCATTAGAGCTAAAACATTATTTTATTGTGTTTGATCCCTTGTGTTTTTCGAGATGAATATCGGAGGCTTTGAAAGTTTTCGTGCTCCTGTTTTTATAGCACAAATTATGTTGGAGGATTTGAAAGTTTCGGATGATGATTCTGATTCCTATTTTGAGGATGTCGCCTTGTTGGCTAAAAAGTTCAAAAAATTTATTAAGTTTCAAAAGCATTTGAAAGATGCCAAAAAGTTTAAGAAATTCAAGAACAAGATTGAGTCCACCCCTAAAGATAGGAGTGATAAATTCAATAGGGTTGAGTCAGATTGGTTCTTTGGGTGTGAGGGGTATGGTCACAAAGTTACCGAGTGTCCCACTAGACTTAAGAAAGAGGAAAAGAAACCAATAGCATATAGTGCCTCCTTAAGTGATAGTGAACCAGAAGAGGGAGAGAGTTCATCAAATGAGAGCAAGTTTGTTGCTTTCTTGACATGTTATGTGAGCAAAGACGATAAATCTTACCATGAAGATTCTCATGTTCATGACACTTTTGAGGCCGTTAAGAGTGCATCCCGAGTGTGTGAGGGTGATGAGAGTAACGAGGAGGAGATCGATGTGAAAGAGTTACAAGTTGCATTTAATGAGTTATATGCTGAAGCGGTGAAGGTGAAAAACGTAAAATCTAAATTGCAAGCTAGGTTGAATATGTGTTCCATAGAAAATAACGATGCTTTGATTGAGGATCTTAGGGCACGTGAGACGAATCTTAGGGAGAAGCTAGAGTTAGTTGAGAAAGAGAGAGATAGTCTTCGTGGTTTGATGGAGACTTTGAAAAAGGAGTTGCTAGAGTTTTAGGAGTATAGGCGTGTGCTTGAGTCTAGGATTTTTGAGTTGGAGGAGAAGTTGAAAGACTCGAGTAAGGTTAAGTTTGACTTGGAATCTAGGTCAGAGAAATTAGATAGGATGTTAGGCTACTACGATAGTGTTCCCATTCCCAAAGGCAATACCAATCGTGTGAGAAAGCCCACTAGGAACGTGAGTAGAGGTCAACATTTTGGTTATCATTCCCGCCGTCTTTACACTTACATTCATTGCGGTAGGAAAGGTCACCTTAGACGTTTTTTCCATGACCTTAGGAATTTGTAACACCACTTAAATTCAAGGACCTTTAATTTAATTATATTTGGGAGAAAAAAGGATTTATTTTATTGGTAGAAAATAAATTTATGAGTTGGGAACATTTATTTAAATTGGAGCATTTATATAAATTGGAAAATTGAGATTTAATTGTTCAGATTATTTTTTGTCGCATTTTTTTAGGTAAAAAAAATTAGAGAATGTTATAAATTAATTCAGATGGCAATTTTGAGTACACGGTTGAGTCCAGATGGGTCGAAATAGTTGGAAAAGAGTACCCAGGGATATTAATTGGGTCTCAGGGTGTTTTTAGGCATATTTAAACCCACATAAGAGTGTTTGGGCCCTTTTAATAAAGTCCTTGAGTGATGAAATCCTAAATGTGAGAGGGTGTGGCAGCCATAACACATTTTAGAAAATTCAAATGAGAGAGAGAAAATTGAGTGAAATTGGAGAAGCCATGGGAGCCAAAATCAAGAAGAAGTGTGTGTATTCTTCATAAAAAATCATCATCATCTACATTTACGGATTACGAACCCTAAGGCAAATGGTTAAACTTGATTTTAAATTAATTGTATATTTCTACTCATATCATAGTGGGTGTGATAAGATGATATGGTTTTTGGGTTAGTTGATATATAAATTGGGTTTTGATGGGTAGGGTTGGATTGCAGAACAACTTCTTGAATTTGAAGAAGCCTATGAAATTGGATAAATTAAGCCATCATTTTACAAACTACTTTTTTATGTTTTGCTTCTGAAAATGGTGATTCTGTCCGTGATACCTCGTAGAAAATCCCGTGTTCTACATTTTATTCTTTGATACGTTTTCTTCAAAAAAGGCTCCAAAATGCCTCAAAACGGCATTTAAAAAATGTGGGTAGATTCGTGGGGAAAATTTTAAGAAATGTTATTTTTAGTTGTTATTCCGTTGGAGGTTGCCTAGATTGATTGATTGTAATTGTTTTCTATAATAAGGACATTAGGCCTAAAGTAGAGAGTAAGTTTACATAAAGTGAGACAAGTAAATATTGAGATAATTGAGAAAATAATCCATAGGGAAATTAAGGTTTAAATTGAGTGATTTAAATACCTTAGATTAATAAATGTGAAAAATTTATTGAGGAGGATTTGAGTAATAAATTATGATTATTTTATCTTCGGGCCAAGCGAGTGAGTCCGGGCATATTGGTTGAGTGACACCAAGATAATAAAGTAAATTAATGCGTGATTAATTCAATTGAGTCGGGATATTGACTCGGGTGAAATTTGGACTACTGCCACGAGGGTTTAGGCACATATTTGGTCAAGTTAATTTATTATAGGGTTACATAATAAATTATGGAATATTCAAAATAAAAAGGGTGCTAACCTTAATATGTGGAATTTGAGGAATAAGTCCTACAATATGAAATTTTGGACCGAAGGATCCAGTTCGGGTAATTTAGTTGGGTGACACAACTTGAGTGATAAATAAATAATTGTGGAAATTATTTAAATATCAAGTCGGTATATCGACTTGGAAATGTTAGTCTAGTGTTACAGTAATTGTGCACGGGTAGCCCAAATTAATTAAATATATATATGCGGTGATGTGTAGTATATATATATATATTTGTGTGAATAATATTTATAGGAATACATACCCCTCTAGTGCTATCATGGGAGGTTGCACGATGTGGGTGAATCCCCTGGCTTAAGGAGCAGGGTGAGTATAGTTCCCAAGTCATAGCATTCGAAATCAAGAATGAGATGCTTTGGGTATGATTCGGCCTCATCCCAGGGGAAACTATGACCGCCTCTAATGCGCTTATTTATTTTTACTAATTCGAGGAGCTAACCGTGTCAGGGTGTCCAGGTGGATGAGTATACCTAGAAATGATAGCATTTTAGAGAACATCCGGTCAGTACCTACTCAGGAGGATGATTATATATTTACGACATGTGTGTGAATGTTGTAATGTAGTGATACGTATAAATGGTGTGGATATTTATACACGGGTAATACATGGTGTGAATTATATTTATTATGGATATAATGTAGGGGTGTTCGCGGTCCAGTTCGGTTCGGTTTTTTATAGGGTCGATCCAGTTTAACCCGTCGGTCCTCACATTAATGAATTACATAATTTATAATAAAAAAATATACTCGAGTCTATTTTTTCCAAACATTACAAAACAAAAAATATCAAAATTTGTAATTAAAACAAAACTAGTATTAGATTAAACTATAATTTAAACTAAGCAAATGTTAAAATAAATATTTCCACTATTTGGTTATCTTATATATATACATATATATGTAAAAATATATTATTTTATATATAATCGGTCCGGGTCAATCCTAACAGGGTTTTTGAATCTGTAAATCATGGACCGGACCGACTAGGTCAGTCCTCCAAAAAAATAAATCGAGATCGGACCTATATAGAAAAAAGACCGAAAAAATAATCATTTAGGTTCGGTTCGGTTCGGTTCGGTTCGGTCCGTCGATTTTTTGAACACCCCTAATATAATGCGTGAAAATGTTATATGGTCTCAAATGAAAAAAATGTTTAGTTAAGTTAATGTGATACATAACTTAAAAATCATATATTAAACACACTCGGGTTAGAGAGTGTGACAAGAAGGATATCATGGAGAACTAGTTATGGGGTAGGTGACTAGGTGGGTTATATAGAAAAGCGTTAGGTGTACACACTAGTTGAGGGGTGATTCGGTCCTTAAGGGAGTGCGACACTAGCTTAAATATGAAGAATATTCATGCATTTTAATTTACTGCAATTTAATTCAGTTACTAAATATTTTCAAAATGTTTTGGGTTCTAACCCTTGCTATAAAATATTTTTAAAACCTTTTAGGTGTCCAGCCACAGGGATGCCAAAATTGTTCTAGTCCAGGGTTACGCAGCTGCAGCATATGTGGATGTTGTAGGATTTTGACTTAGCCATTTCAGTCATTTCATTCCTAGAGTAGGATGCAGTCAGTAATTCACTTGGGCATGCCCCTTAGTTATTTCTTTTGTTCTAGTCCGATGATATATTCATTTTATTATTCTTGTGATGCATATTTTAGGATAAGGGTTTTGTAGCCGGTGGTTTTCTCGGCAAGGATTGTAATTATTATTTTTAGTATTGTTTGATTAAGTGATTGTGTGAATGGTTTATTATATATTCTTTCGCATATTGTTAGTGATGTTTAATAAAAAGATAAAAATTTACGCCGTGTCTTTTTGAATACTAGGTGGTTAGTAAGTTTTAAAAAGTTTTCTATAGTGATGCTAATAATGAACCATATGAGATTCCTGTTTAATTTGATGTAGGACTGATCACCCGGTATTTTATTAGGCGGGGTGTCACAAAATGCTCTTAGTAAGTTTAGGAACAAAGTCGTTTCGCCCCCCCCCCCCCCCCCCCAATCATGTTACACCTACTTGGGTTAAGAGATCAGATTTAGTGGCTTTAGGACTAAAACTTCATGGTTCTCATTTGGTTGCACTTGATTCTTCCCATGCTAACTCTAAAGGATGATTATGTTACCATATTTGTCACACGCTAGTCTTTGCATCATGATTTAATCTTGTTAGTGTTATGACATGTATATCTTTTTTTAATATATTTTTCTTTTATTGAGTTTTATTTTAAAATACAAATTTTTTTTGGTTTATAATATTTTTGAGAAAATACAAAAAGATTTTGCATTTTTTTTAGTCAAAACATGTTTAAAAACCAAAAAAGATTTTCTATTTTGTTTTGTTTTTAAGTTTACATGTTTGATGTGGCATATTGGTGTGCTTGGACCCCCTTCCTTTCATTATCCAAGTGGCTAGGACATTTGGCCATACTTATTGATGCTTAGAATGATCTTAACCATTGTATTATGGTTTTTTTTGAAGTTGATATGCATCTTGATTCGACTTTGTAGATATGACATCTTTTCACACATGCACGAATTTATATAGGTGCTTGACATCTCTTGCATATTTGAGTTTGGTGAGACATTCTTATCTCAATTTTGTCATCTATGCGTAAGTAGACATAAGGAGGATGTGTACATGTAAGAACCGTTTACCGTGAGGATTGTAATTAAAAAATGATGAGTGTTTACGGGAAAGGGTTGCGAGAGTGTAAAATTGACTCGTCATGAAAGTCACCGTTTAAAAGAGTCCGAAAAAAATTAAAGACAATAAAAAGAATCATATGCCAAAATATGGGACAAATTATTTTATGTTCATTCAAAAGAAAAAATATGATATATATTTGAGGGAGTTTGGATGGATAAATTAAACGGGTTTGCACCACGAATCCTAATGTTGAAAAATCGTGTCATGATGCTATTGTTTGTAGAATGGTCAAAATTCTGGATTTGTGTGCATGTTTGATTATTTTGTTCATTTAGCTTACACTTTAATTGTCACATATGGCTAAAATAGAGTTTGATGATTTATAGCTATTAATTAGAGCTTCTTGATCGTTTCGATGTGTTGGAATTGTGATTCATTTGTTGTAGTTCACGCCCATACATTCCATATTCATGTTTGAGCTCATCAGTTCTATGTTAGCATGTAACTCACATTTGGTTGTTTTTAAGTTTTCTTAGTTTAGCTACTGTTTTGCTACTATTTTGCAGTTTTGAGCCCCTTCCAGTTAGATTTTTTACGAAATTTTTTCACTAGGTGACACTATTTAATCTTCTGAGCTAGAACTGGGATTTTTGTTTGCTCGTTCGATCGAAATCTACATGTCGCGCGAAGTTATCGTTCGAGCTATGTCACTTTATCGTTAGATCGACATCTTTGTCTCGTTCGAGCGACGTTTGGCTTTTGTATTTCATTCTGTTTCAGTACCTTGCTTTTTATGTGTTATATTTTTGGTATTGCCGAGGATCTTTTGGAAAATTTGTTATATACAGATTCATATTGATCACATTCTTTGTTCCTTTGAGTTAGTTTAGTCACACCTGCTTAGTTTGATTGATTCATTTTGTGTGATTACTGGTTGCTAACTACATATTTGTTACTATTGATCATTTTAGTTGGTTATTTTCATGTTTATCTAGATATATTTCATTCATTTATCTCATTCTAGATATGTTTATCTTTTCACCGGGTTGCCTATTCGAGACAAAAAGAGGGAGAGATGTATGTGATGTAGGGGGAGATTTGTTGAGCAATGTGTTTATTTATTGCACACATTTATCTACATTGGTATCTTGTTCATGTTCATATCTGATATCTGAATTTAAAGGATGTTTTGTTTCATATTAGTATCAAAATATTTTTCTCATATATTTCATTATGATTTATATCATTTGTTCCTCCATACTTCACTAGGTATTTTTTTGTTTCATGTGTGTAGGTATGCTTAAAGAGATTCGAGATTTCAGGTCTACATCACATTCAAAGACATTTTCGTGATTGTCGATCCACTGTTTATTAGAATTATCCTGTATTTTTTTTTTATTTTTTTTGGGTTTATGGGATGGGATTTAGGCGTCATATGGCTTGACGACCCGACTTAGGCATTTCATTGTTGGTTTTGTCCCAAATAGTCAAAGGGGGAGATTTGTAAGGACAAAATTTCCAATTGAGTCCATTATATAGTTTTGACTTATTCCCGAAACAAAACACGTTTGAGTCTTAGGTCATATTTTTATTGTCACGATCCACACAAACTATGATGTGTTTGGAGTTTATTAAAGACATTGCGATAAATCTTCAAGGAATTAAATATGCCGAACGACATGGTAAAGCGAGATGCCACTGTCGTTCAAACAACATGGTCATTTTGTTCGAGCGACATCTTACGTCGTTTGAGATATCCACCTCCTTAAGGAATATATATATAGGCATGTTTCCATCAGATTTCGTAAGTGTGCGTTCTGGAAAAACTATTTTCGTACGTTTCTGTACACAAGTTTTCTAAGGTTTTCCAAAGTAAATGTATCCTTAGAGTTTCAAAAATCGAGTTACCATTAATATATTCTATAGTGATATTTGTGTCACCAAGAAGAGTTGTTCTATACTTGAACATTATTGGTTTTGTGATGAAAATTCGGTGGAGTTCGATTTCAACATCATAGACGTTATAAGCCATATCAGTGTACATCGAGACATACGTGGATGCGTGTGTTGTGGATAGGTATCATGGAAGGAATTTATGCGTGGGCACCGTGAGATGAGTGGTTGAATATAAGAAGAGCATCAAGTCTCATGGGGATCAAGTCGTTGAGTAAGACTTGTGTCTGTTTATTGTAATTCCACATTCATAGTGATTGTCTGGCTTGGTCCGTCCGAGGTTTTTTCCCGTTGTGGTTTTCCTCGTACAATCCACGTTGTGAGTATTATTTAATTTATTTTACTTGCTTTAATCACTGGATGGATGTTTAGGATCAATCAAGATAAAATATGGTTAAGTTAAAATTGTTCACAACTTGGTGCGAATTAAAAATTGCAAAAGGGTTTTTCATAAAAAGAGAAATTATTTTTTGTCATCCTTAAAACACTTTTTGCATAAGAAATTAAAAGGATCATCAAAAAATAACTCCAAGGTGACTAAGAAATCTAACTTGGATGAAGTTTCCTCCTTGAGGCGCGATTTTCGTTCCTTTTTTTAAATCCATACATATTTTCTCACAAATTAAAATGATTTCAAAATCTAAATGTGTTGACACTAGTTCAAATTATTTGGGGAAGAATACCAAGACTCAAGTAGTTGGGACTAAAAAAGAAAAATGTCTTGTTATTCACACGACCTTTGTTGCCCAAGATAACTCACTATAGTACTTTAATAGTGGGTGCTCTAGGTATATGACCGAAAACAAAACCTTGCTTTCTAAACTTATTAAGAAAGAACATGCTTCAGTCACATTAGGAAATGGTAACAAATCTAACATCATATAAGGATGGGGACCATTTGTATTGATGGCTTTCTTATATTAGACAATGTTCTTTTGGTTGACTTTTTGAAGGCTAACTTGCTTAACATAAGTAAAATATGCGACGATCGTTAGAATATGATTTTTACCAACAAGGAATCTAAACTTCTTGATTCTAAAGCTCAATGCATTTTAAAGGGAACTATAACCACATAGAATGTTTACATCATTAATGTCTCTTCGAGTGCTATTTGCAATTGTGCTAAAGAGATGTTTTGCATTAGAGGCTAGGTCAGATGAACTTTAGAGATGTTAGTAGACTTTATAGGAATGAACTTATTCATAATTTACCTCCTTTATTGTCAATTTCTTTCCTTTAGAGTTAATTTCTTCTTGATTTTATTGAACTTGTCAAATGGGGAAAGAAATTTGCAACACATATAGGAAATTGAGTGTTGTTGCTACCTCGCGCATTTTAGAACTTTTAGACATGGTCCAATGTGTATTGATATCAAAGATGCTTTATAGGATTTTTGTGTAGTAAATCTGAAGCTAAAGAATTCTTTATTACTAAGAGAAAACGACTCCAAAATGAAAAGGGATTCACTATTGTTAGAATTTGTAGTGATGACGAAAGGGAATTTGAAGGAATGGGTATACTGAAATTTTTAAATGAAGTTGGAATACACTATGAGTTTTCGACTACCAAACATCCTTAATAAGATGATATAGTTTAGAGAATGAATAGAATTATTTAAGATATGACTAGATCCATATTGATCAGAAAAAAGTTCCTAAGAGATTTTTGGGAGAATATTTTCACACGGTTTATGATCGCTAACCCAGTCTGTAGGAGGGATGGTATTAACAAAACCCTTTATGAGATTTGGAAAGGGAAAAGACCACACTAAAGCACTTTTTGAAGAAAATGTTACATACTCAATGATATAGAATACTCTACTAACCTTGACCCTAGAAGTAATGCATACATTGATCTTTTCTATTCCAATAATAATCGTGCCTATCGTATTTATAATTGCATTTCTCATAAAATTTTAGAGTCTATTAATATCTTCATGGGTAATAATGATTCATATGACTTCAATGATAATCATGGTAAAAACGAGACTTCTGAGTTCCCCCATATTGATGTTGAAAGGAAACAAGAAGTAGGCGAGTGTGAAGAGGTTATTCCACCACATAATGAGGTTGTGAATGTGAATGACATGCCTTCTTGGGTTTGGAAAATGTATGTTGTTACTAAAATCATTGGTAGTTTTTATGTTATAGTAAATAATATATCTTAACTCCAAATAGAAGTCATCTTTCTTTGTTACACTTCTACTAGTAAGACCAAGAATGTGAAGGATGCCTTGTTAGACGAATATTGGTTTAACACTATGCAAGAAGAGTTTGAACAGTTTGTTAAAAAGAAATTTGGAATCTAGTCCCTTTGCCTTAAGATGTTCATGTTATCGTTACTAGGTGAATCTTTAAGAATAATTATGGCGAAGATGGTTCCATTTTATGGAACAAGTCAAAACCAATGTCTCAAGGCTATACACATGTTGAAGATGTAGACTTTTATGAGTCTTTTGCCCCCGTTGCTAGGCTATAGTCAGTTCATTAGTTCTTGTCTATAACATGTGCCTTAGACTTTATGCTTCATCAAATGGATGTGAAAAGTGCTTTTCTTAATGAAAATATTCAAGTATAAGCCTATTTGTCACAACCTAAGGTCTTTGAGGATCCAAAATTCATAAGAAATTTTATAGCCTAAAATGGATTTATATGGCTTTAGACAAGCACCTAGATCTTAATATGAAAGAGTTACCTCATATCTTGTTAGGCAAGTCATTAGAATTGGAAGTGCGAACAATGCCTTATTTTTATAATCTTTTGTGAAAGATATTGTGGTATCCCAAGTGCATGTTGATGATATTGTGCTTGGATCCACAAATGAGAAACATGCTCAAGACTTTTCTTTTATAATGCAAAATGAATTTCAAATGAGCATGATTGGGGAACTTGCCTTCTTTCTTAATATCCAAGTGCCTCAAATGGATGGTGGAATTTTTATTTCATCATCTAAATATGCAAAGGAACCTTTGAACAAGTTTGTCCTGGAATCTACTAAGCCTGAATGTACTCTCATGGGATTTTTAATCAAGATTGGAAAGGATTTCAGTGGAAAGAATATTGGCGAGACATTTTATTGTAGGATGATAGATAGTTTGTTATACACACGACATCATTTGAATGTCTCGGAATATCCTTTAGCATAGGAGTGTGTGATCATTACCAATATTTTCCTAAAGAGTCCCATTTCAATATCGTTAAGCATATCATCAAGTATATTTATGGGACTACGAGATTTGGTATTTGGTGTCCTAGGAATAATAATAGATCCTTGTAGGCTTATTCCATTTTTTATTGGGAGGGTGATGTTGACGGAATAAATAGTACATCGGGTAGGTTCTTCCATCTTGGAAGTTTTTTAGTCTATTGACATGCCTAGAAGAAAAATTATGTCCCACTTTCCATGAATGAAGTAGAGTATATTGCTGCCGAAAGTTATTGTGATGAACTTTTGTGGATGCAACAAATGTTGAAAGACTATTGATCAATAATTCATAATTACTTCTTCTGACAAGACTAATGGTTTTGATATCTCCAAAAATATCATTCAACATTCTAGAAATACGCATATATACATATGACATTATTTTATTAGAGATTTTATTAAAGAAAAAGTCACGTCTTTAAGCTATTTATTTACTAATCTTCAATTAGCGGATATTTTAACAAATTGTCGTGATTGGACTAGAATCGAGTTTCTTAAATCATGATTGGGTACTTGCATCATTGATTGAATGGTTTGATAACATGTCTAGGATGCGTGATTCTTTTTGTGTTGCATTTTTGTATCCTATACAATGTTATATTTTTTTATAAGAGTTGTTTATATTCTTTGCCACAAAAATATTTGTTAAATGCAATTATGTATATGATCTTTAGATGATATACTCTTTACTATATTTTGTAAACTAAATGATTTTTTTTCATTACCTTTTCCTTTTGTTTGGATAATGTGATCTTGAGCATTATAAGAGAAGTTTCTATTTTCTTTTAAAAGTCTTTATTGAGAGAGGGTCCATTATTCTAGGAATGTAAATGCATGTGGGTTGTTCATGATTTGGAGGAGTTAAAAAGCTATATTTTATATCAAAATCATGGGATATGGTGTAGTTAGGGATGTAACTTTGATAGGATGATGCTAGCTCTGTAAATCGAAATAATTTCCCTTCTTTGTAATGAATGAGTGAAAGTCTCCACATGCAAAAATAATTTTGAACAAATCAATGTTTCAAAGATTTATATAAATCTAAAATTGAGTAACATCAAGGATGTGAAACCAAATGTTTTAACCAAATCGCTCATTGAGGAAAAGAAAAGCATTAGGTAAAAATATGTTAAATGGTGTTGGAAATTTTCAACTCTAAGAAGCTTTGACTCATTTTTTTTATGAATCGTTATTCTTAATTGAACTCGATCTTAGTTTTTAATATTTCAATGATGTTCTTTATTGTTGTTTTTCACATGAAGTATGATCTTATATCCTTGGTTAATAAAACTGATCATGTTATTAGACTTTGAGATAATCTTTTCTTGACTATGAACACTTGTCATATTTTGGTGAGTTAGAAATCTTTATCTCTCTTTTTCCTTATCCAGATAAAGGATTTGTAAATGGTTTACTATGTATTGCATATTTATTTGTGAATGAAAAAACCTTTGTATAGAGTATGATACCTTGATGCTATTTTATTTACTTTATATTCTCCATGTAGTGCTCATGATCTCATTTACTTAATACCTTTCTTTGTCTACTTCCTTGACAATTGGGGAGTCAAATTTATTGCATATGCATATCATATTGAGAGGGGAGTTGAAAGTTGATTCATATGCTAGTTAGAATAGAAATTGGATCGTTACATATCTATATATTTTATTTTTAACTATTTCTTATTGTGGATTTTTTTTCACACATTGGTATTTTGATGAGTTTGTTAACATATTTTAGGAAATCATGCTCTGAGTACTACAAATAAAGTCTTTGAAAAATTATCTTGAAGTTTCTGGGTTGTAAGAATTTGAATGTCTATCTTTTCACGCCTTTGGTAAGGACTTGTGTCATAGTAAATAAAAAATCAATTTTATTGGTTATAATATTCGGTGGTTGTGTTTTGTCAAAGAAATGAGCGAGGGGGAAGATTATAGGTGTCTTCACATACTCATTTGTTCCCTCGTAGCTAGTTTCCTTATTTTGGTTTTCTAAAACAATTTAGGTTCTTTATTTTACTTATCCAAAAATATTCATCAACGTTGAAGACCTTTAAGATGATTTAATCATCCTCTCATTGATCACACTTTGGATGAAAGGTATGTTTGAAAAGCCCTACACTAACGTCACATGATTTTACAAATCATTTACATATTGGTAAACACTTTTGTGTATGTTAAACATGTGCTATTACTACTTTAATATTCCTTATTTCAAAATCTTTGAAAACTCCAAAAGATAAGAAAAATTGATTGAAGCCTAACAATGTTATTATAGTGAAGGTTTTCCTTTGCAAGTAGCATGAAGAAAGTGTTCCATTAGTAAAAAAGTGGATGAATGTGTGGGTAGCTTTGATGAAGCTTTGTCACGGAGAAGGCCTTTGCTAAAACAATGTTTTCACTTCCTTTGAAGCTCCTTTAAAAAACTTTATACATTGAAGTAACTTTCTTTGTTGTGCAACCATTACAACGAAATATTTCTTCACTGGGGAGACCTTATTAGTGACGGGTACAGAGAAGTCGATCATCTTTTGAGATCTTTGAGGATATTCTTAGTTTATGTATACAAAGTCACATTTTGGCTTCTAATTGGACATGGATCCCCCAATAACTCTCTCACAGACTCTTCAAATAAGATATGTGACTTTTTAGCTCGCCTTAGTAATTAATAAACTCACTTGGATGGTTTTTCTAATTAAAACCATTATTGCTCTTAATTTCAAAAATTCTCTCAAAAATATTTCAAAAGTAAAATATCAAGACTTTTGTTTATTTTTCATCTTCTTCTTTTTTAAAAATATAAGAACACACTTTTTGTGACAACCGTAATATAATTATGATTAATTATATTTAAATCATGCTTACCTTATGGGATATTCATAATGCGATACTGATATATATAATTCTATGTTAGTATGCTAGTCTAATCCTACCTTCATAAAGCATGAAATATCATATTAGTTACAAACCCCAAATTTTGAAGTTTCGGTAAGAATGTTCATATTGGAAACTAGTTTTGACCCTTATAATATAATAATTGACTTGATGTATAAACTAGATAGTTGTAGACATATTAATTATGTTTGTAATAATAAACGATGCATCAAACAAATATTTGAGCGAGAATATATTGTCTTTTTACGAATATGGGGTAAAGTAGTCATTTAGCCTTAAATAATATTTTATCTTATATAGCGCCACATGTTATATTTTGATTGGACCAAGGGGGGTGCCCTAATGTCGACTTATAACCCTTGAATTAAGCTCTTCCTTCAACATATTTCAGCCATGGAAGAGTTTTAACCTAAGGAGAGAGAATTTTGAAGTTTAGGAAGAAGGTGTGAGAAGAAATTGAAGAAAAATTCATAGAAAATTACGTAAAAGACCCTAAGGTAATTCCATCCATAAGTCTTGTCTTTTTTTCTCTCTATTACTGATTTAAATGATAGAAATCATAATTTATTTGCTAAAACTCCATGTCTTGATTTGTACTTATGGATGGATGCAAGTTTAAGCAAACTTGAATGTGTAAACCCTTGAAATTGCTTCGTTTAGAAACCTTGTGTATTCAAACTACCATATATTTTTGTATACTTATTGGAATTGATTGATTCTAATTGGAGATTTAAATATACTCATATATGTATATCATATCTGAAAATAAAGTAAAAATACGAAGAAACGAATCTTGGTGTTGATACCAAATTTAATCTGCTGACGTGGACCAATAATAAGAAGACACGTGTCAATCTACATGGCACAATAACAACGAGGAAGTTTATTTCCCCCGACCAAGTCATGATTCGCTCCGAGCAACAAGGATACCCCGAGGAACTACAACACTCCGAGGAACTACAACACTCCGAGGAACTCCAGCGCTCCGATGAACTCCTGAACGACGAGCAACTAAGGCGGTTCGAGCTGCATCTCGACCACAGCATTGATTGCCAGATAACCAATAGTTCAAAACTGTTCATTGACTGCTTATCATCTTGACGCACACGCTTGAAGAACATTAAATGAGTTACCCTTTCATATGTATATCATTTAATGTATCACCTTTTCAGATGATAACCTCAAGGACCTTTCATATGTATATCATTTAATGCACCACCCTTTCATATGTAAGCCTTAGGGCTATAAATACATTGTATCTCCCTCATTCAAAGGGACCGAAATTTCTTGAGAGAACTTGTAATCAAGAATTCCACAAACACTCAGCAATAACATAACAGTGGACGTAGGCTTTATTCCTAGCCGAACCACTTTAAAAATCTTTGTCTTATTTATTTATTTATCTGTGATTGAATAATTAGAGCAATCTAGTTTTTTACATCAACAGATTGGCGCCGTCTGTGGGAACGTGTTACAAGCGTTGTTCTCCACCAAAAGCTAAGTTTTTATTTTCTCTACGTATAATCAATTATACATACATCTTTTGATTGAATCGTGATTTTTATGTTTATATACATAAATTAATTGTCCAATTTTTATCTGCAAAATGTTGCATATCATGATTTTTAAATCATAACTGTTAGATTAATTCTTATTTAGAAATCTGAAAAATAGTAGATTTTATAAATCATAATTCTTTGCTTGATTCTCAAGTTTTAATTTTATATCATGGAATAAATATTTTAAATGATTACATATGCCAACATATGCGACGATGATAAGATTTGATCATTTTCATTGTAGATTTATTATAAATTTTGTAAGATCTTTGATGACTATTCAAATTCCCATTACATTTTTAATCAGAGAATGGGAAACGGTTAAAGACAATAAAAAGTTTTCTCATGAAAATCATGACCCAGATCTATTTTCTCTCTCTTCAAGTTTGAGTCTCTTTGCATTCATTTTTATGAACTATATACTTAATTTGGTTCATCTTCCATCTATGTAAAAAAAAAGTCTCATTGATTGATTTTTTTTTATATAATTTTGGTAATAACTTCTATCATTCACCATATTTTTATCTCTCCAAATTGGGAATAGGTAGGGATCAATATAAAAAATAATTTTCTCTCACCTGAAAAATCATTACCCACCTCTTGTAAAAGAGGATCAGTAAAATAATCATGACCATATCAAGACTTTGGGCACAAATTTGATATGTTGGCCCCTCGTTCATCACATCACAAGGTTTCTTTGTCGAAATCACACGATCTAGTGGGTTATATATTTATTCATTTAATTAACATTCTTAAGGCTTAAATTTTACATTGAATGTTATTTTTTGATCTAAAGATTCGAGATATTCTGTTCATCCAACCATATATTCTATAACTTGAGATATCCTTAAATGTTGGTCGGCAACATCCATGTCGTTTGTCGCAGCAGTAGAATCTTGGGGTATTAAAAAATGCTAAGCACCCCTGATATTTCTTTAAACACGAGTTCGTCTTGGGGACAAGCAGGGGGCTTAAGTCTTTTTAACTTATGATCACCCCAAAAATATTTTTAAACAGCAACTAATACCTGATTGGTTGTTGGAGATTAAATAAATTTACAAAAAAAAACTTTACGTCTTACTTATGATGCATATTTGATAATAATTTGTCCATCTCACACACATTTGGCGTAAAACATATTATTTCATATTTTGAAATTTTTATGCTGATACATATCATATATTGATTGGATGAGTAAATTATTCTCATGACTAATCAATTCAGCCTACACATATGGTAGAGCAAATTATTAATTTTTACAGGCACAAGATTCAATGTATTCTATATCCGTTCGGATTCATATTTTATATTTATCTCAGCATGGAGCTCGAAAAATTTCTTCTCTCTATATATATTCGGCTCCGAGGAAAAGCTACAACAGTTATTATATTTCACCCCCAACGGATAGTTGGTCGGGGTAATTCTTATTTATATTCAGGCCCAGATATCTGCTCCAGCACAAATGATTTTATATATCCATTGGGATTCATATTCTATATTCATCTCAACATGGAGCTCGGCGAGATACTTATTATCATATTCAGCTTTGAAGAGAACTATAACATTTATTATATTTCAACCCCAACGGATAGTTGGTCGGGGTAATTCTTATTTATATGCAGGCCCAACAAAGTTCTCGGCCATATTCTTATGTTCTGGAAAATATTATTCTTATTCGGCATTCTACAATTATGCCTCGACAAGATACTTATTCAGCTTTAAGGAGAATTACAACATTCGTTCGGATAATTCTTATTTATATTCAGGCCTGACAACGTTCTCGGCCATATTCTTATGTTCTGAAAGATCTTATTCTTGTTCGGCATTATATGATTCTACCTCGACGGATCGGCGAGGCACTTTATTATTTTTAATTATTCTTTATATCTATTTGGATGCATATTCTATTCTCATTTCAGCATGGAGCTCGACAAATATTTATTATATCTTATTCAGCTCCAAGGATGTCTCCAGCATTTATTATATCTTATTCCCAACAATCTGTTGGTCATCGCCAAGGAGGTGTCCTGCATTTATATTATCTTATTCCCAACAATCTGTTGGTCATCGCCGAGGAGGTATCCTGCATTTATATTATATTTTATTCCCAACAATCTATTGGTCATCGCCGAGGAGGTATCTAGCATTTATATTATCTTATTCCCAACAAATCTGTTAGTCAGCGCCGAGGAGGTCTCCAGCATTTATATTATCTTATTCCCAACAAATCTGTTGGTCAGCGCAGAGGAGGTCTCCAACATTTATATTATCTTATTCCCAACAATCTGTTGGTCAGCTCCGAGGAAGTCTTCATCATTTATTATCAATTACCACCAACTCCGATTGGTAGATAAAATCCAACTCCGGTTGGTAGACAAAATCCAACTCCGGTTGGTAAAGTCCAACTCCGGTTGGTATTGGTCGATAAATCTCATTCAAAGTTCACATTCCACAGTTGGGGGCTTCTATTACAGATATATTTGTTCATTTGGTGGCACATTCTTATAACATCATGCAATCGAGCATCAAATTTAACTCCACAAACTCACATGGTCAGGGCCCCGACTAATAATCATTCAGGAGGAATATTGAAGTTCAGGAGGTATATTGAAGTTCAGGAGGAATATTGAAGTTCAGGAGGTATATCGAAATTCAAGAGGTGTATTCAGAAGTATCAGGACATGATGAAAGAAAGAGAAAAGTATTCCACTGAGGAACTCTGTCAGACCAGAAATTAGAAGACAAGTTGCCTATATGGAGGCTATATGTAGATGGATCATCTTTCACTATAGGCTGTGGGGCAGGGATCGTTTTGAACAGCCCAGATGAGGTCGACAGGGAATACGCCCTACGTTTCTAATTCAAAGCTTCTAATAATGAGGTTGAGTATGAGGACATGATAGCAGGTCTTAATTTGTCAAATACTATAGAGGCACAGCAGGTTATTGTCTTCAATGATTCTCAATTGATCGCAAACCAAATGTTGGGAATATATGCAGCCAAAGGAGAATTGATGATCAAGTATCAAGCAAAGGTGATGGAGTTAGTATCAGAGTTTGTTGCTGTTTAACTGGTAAGAATATCAAGAATGGAGAATGTGAGAGCATACGCCTTGGCCCGATTAGCATCAGCTACTCGTACCGAGCTGCGAAGAACGATACCAATTGAAGCATTAGAAAGTCGGAGCTTAGATGAAGACCTGACGATGAATATTATTACCCTTGATTTAGGAACATCTTGGATGGATCCTATCAGAGCATATATTAAGGAGGAACAATTACCGGAGGATAAGCTCGCTGCCAAGAAATGGAAGTTTAAAGCTGCTCGGTATGTACTAATTAATGGTATTCGGAGGATAAGTTCGCTGCCAAGAAATGGAAGTTTAAAGCTGCTCGGTATAATGGTATTCGGAAGATAAGCTCGCTGCCAAGAAATGGAAGTTTAAAGCTGCTCGGTATAATGGTATTCGGAAGATAAGCTCGCTGCCAAGAAATGGAAGTTTAAAGCTGCTCGACGAGCAATTATGACAGGTTTGCAAAGATGTGTACATCCCTCCGAGGTGAATTGATTAAAGAGATCCATGAAGGGTCCTGTGGAGCCCATGTAGCAGGTCGAACACTTTTGCAAAAGGTAATGACGCAGGGATACTACTGGTCGACGATGAAAGCTAACTATATAAGCCTATGCCAAGAAATGTGACAAGTGCCAACGCTTTTTCTCCATCCGAAGAACTCTATAAGCATTGTTGACACCCATAAATTTTCCATGGGGGATTGATTTGGTTGGACCATTGCCGACGACTCGATGAAGATTCAAATACCTCGTCATCGCAGTAGATTATTTTACTAAATGGATAGAAGCTGAGCCACTTATTGACATGACATACGAGAAGGAAGGTGTACCAGTTTGTTTGGAAGAACATCATCTACCGATATGGTCTCCCTCATGCCTTCATCACAGACCATGGAACACAATTTGATAACGAGGAGTTTGCTGCCTATTATCATCAGTCAAACATTTTGAAGATTCATTCAGCGCCAGGATATCCTCAGAGCTAATGGACCAGAAAGTTCGAAAGAACCAAAAAAATACTCCTTTGGATAGGAGGCGACACTAGTGTGACCAACTACGGTTGGTAAGATATCTAGTGGACAACTCGTATGAGCCAAAAAATACTCCTTTGGTTAGGAGGCGACACTAGTGTGACCAACTACGGTTGGTAAGATATCTAGTGGACAGCTCGAAAGAGCCAAAAAGCTCGTATGAGCCAAAAAATACTCCTTTGGTTAGGAGACGACACTAGTGTGATCAACTACGGTTGGTAAGATATCTAGTGGACAGCTCGAAAGAGCCAAAAAGTTCGAAAGAACCACTACTACTCCTTTGGTTAGGAGGTGTACACCAGCATGATCAATTACGGTTGGTAAGATAAAAATATACTCTCACATTACAACTTATGTTGGTCGGGAGGTAAGATTATTACAAAAAGTTCTTTGAAGAATAAAATATTCCAAAATACACCAAGTATAGTTGGTCGGGGATAAAGACCCACTAACTATAGTTGGTCGACAAGGACAAATTATTGACCTTAGTTGGTCGGACACATTTTATGAAAAAGACAAAAGTCTACCAAGTATGGCTAGTCAAGGATAAAATCCCACTAACTATAGTTGGTCGACAAGCATAATTTAACAACCTTGGTTGGTTGGAAAAATTTTAAACATTTTTATACTCATTACTTTATTATTAAGTGATCGAGCAACATTATTAATACTTGTAACTTTTTATTACTAAGTTGGTCGATGAACAACACAATATTGTTATCTTTTTAACTTATACATAAGCGCAGATGTAAAGTATTTTACAAGACAATAGCAATTAAGATTGCGAATAAAAATGAAAGTCTTTCATCCAAAAAACAAAATACATTGAGAATGAAAATGTATACTAACTATTACATTGAGATTCCTATTCTATTGGTTTCTTTTCCTTCTACTTTTGAAACAGGTTCCTCGCCAGCAGGAGGATCATCTAAAATATAAGGGGAGTTTATGAAGTTAAGATCTTTCAACATTCTGATATTCATCACAAATGATCTATCCGAGAAGCATTAGCTCATTCCCGAGAAGCACTTGCTCGTCCCTGAGAATCACTTGTTCATCCCTGAGAAACTCTTGCTCGTCCCCGAACAGAGGTAGAAGTCAAAATCAGCATCTATAGCACTGAGATCTTTGCTAATACTGTCTCGACCAGTAATGAAGAAGAATTTATGTGAAAATGTTTCGAAGTCCACCACTAGCTTGGTACTAATCAGACTGAAGAGTTGGGTTCAAAAGCTATATGTTACTCGACAAAGTAGTCAGATAAGCATAAATCAGAAAAATCAAGCACGTGAAGTTAGCACTCAGTTGCTCGACACAGGAAGCAGTTGGTCGGATGGCAAACCAATCAACATACTTGAAGATTATGACAAGCTACAAGTTTCATACTATGGCATGGCTGCATCCAAATTCCCAGGGGTGATACATAGCACACGGAGTTCCTCTAAAGAAAGATTAGCAACCATCGATCAGCCTGCATCATACTTCGTCCAGGAGATAATGAACTTTATGTTGAACAAATCAAGAAGGTAGATCAAGAATTTCACGAGCACCGAGCAACATTGCAGAATAAATACTCCATCCTTTCAAGTAACCCATCAAGCATGAAGCATTAGGGGCTTCTGTTGATACCAAATTTAATCTGCTGACGTGGACCAATAATAAGAAGACACGTGTCAATCTACATGGCACAATAACAACGAGGAAGTTTATTTCCCCCGACCAAGTCATGATTCGCTCCGAGCAACAAGGATACCCCGAGGAACTACAACACTCCGAGGAACTACAACACTCCGAGGAACTCCAGCGCTCCGATGAACTCCTGAACGACGAGCAACTAAGGCGGTTCGAGCTGCATCTCGACCACAGCATTGATTGCCAGATAACCAACAGTTCAAAACTGTTCATTGACTGCTTATCATCTTGACGCACACACTTGAAGAACATTAAATGAGTTACCCTTTCATATGTATATCATTTAATGTATCACCTTTTCAGATGATAGCCTCAAGGACCTTTCATATGTATATCATTTAATGCACCACCCTTTCATATGTAAGCCTCAGGGCTATAAATACATTGTATCTCCCTCATTCAAAGGGACCGGAATTTCTTGAGAGAACTTGTAATCAAGAATTCCACAAACACTCAGCAATAACATAACAGTGGACGTAGGCTTTATTCCTAGCCGAACCACTTTAAAAATCTTTGTCTTATTTATTTATCTGTGATTGAATAATTAGAGCAATCTAGTTTTTTACATCAACACTTGGGTTATGCTTTGATGTTCGGGTATGAAATCTGCCCCAAAAGAGTAAATATACATACCATATGTTTGAGGTTTTGCTTGACATAACAAATGAACTTTGAAAATTATGAAATTTTAATATTATATTATTCAATATGTTTACTGAAAATCATAGAAAGTTATGATGTATAAAAATTATGAAAATTCTTGGAAGATGACTGAATAATAGAGGAGCTTATAGGGCGGATTTGCTATGTAGTAAAGAAATGAGCATATCTTGCTCTAGGAAACTTGGAATGATGTGTAGTCTTTTGTGTTGGAAATCGAATATGATAAGGATTGGATTACTAAGAAGAATTAAAGTAGGTTTGGGCTATAATTTGAATATGTTAGATATCATAACCTGAATCTAGATGGTACTTTATTTATGATGAATGATTTGAATAGAATCATATGATGCTTATGAATTGATATATGTTGAAGTTATTCTTTGAATTGTTAATATTCTTATGATGATACTAATATTGTAAGAATGATAGTAAGAGAAGAAGAACCGAATGAACAAGGGCAAGATAAAGGAAAAGGGAAAGCTTGTTAAATTTCCATGGTGAGTGTACTTCTGATTATTTCACATGTAGATATGAAAATGATATGATGGTTATGAATATAGCTCTAAGAGAAGGATTTGTTTGGATGTTTAATTATCCAGGATTGGTTTTAATACTTTGGTATTCAGGATTTGTTTGGATATTCAAATATCTAGGATTTGTTTGGATCTTATGATCCAGGATTGGAATTGGACAAAGATCCAACGATTTGTTGGAACTTATGTTCCCGAATTTGTAATTGCAAATGGGTAGGATTGTTTGGATTTTATATCCACAGATTTGATATAGAACTGCTAACTCATTACAGGGAAGGAGTACCTCACTAAGCTTAATGCTTATGGTTTATATTTTAACATTTCCAGGTTTGTACGATGCCAGTTAGGATACCATATAATGAGAGATTTTGAGAATTTCACCCGTAGAGAGAGCCGGGGTTTACATAGGGATTTTTTCATTGTCACACTGAAGATTCTGATACAATCACACATTGTATATATTGCGTTAGCATGGGTTGATTTGATGTTTGTAATAGTTAATCATAATTAATTATAGCATTGTATAACCGCTAATTATGACTCTGATGTTAATTAAGTCATGGTACAAGAACAATATTATATTCATTATGCATATAAATATTAATAAGTGGATTATGTTTCAAATGGACTGACGATCATGATTTAATTGTTGTGAAAATAAATGATTAGAATGGATTTGGGTTCGGGGTGTGACAATTAGTGGCATCAGAGCGTGTAGGTTATTAATTCTGGACATGTGTGACAGTTAGATGGCAGTTATTGAGTTTATTTGTATAATTATGAACTGTTTAGGTACTAAACAATAGTTTAGTATTGTAAAATGTTTATATTGGTTATTTGAATTTTGTTCTATTACAAATAATTACAGATGAAACCTGGGAATGGACAACATAGATAAGAGGGAGTAGCTTCTCGTACAGACAATACTGCAGTAGAGCAGAGTGTTGCTGGAAGGGCTAGAGAGCATGAGCAGCCTACAGAGATGTAAATAATGGCACATGCAATACTGAGGATGGAAGAACAAAAGGAAAGAAATATGGCATTAATGGTAGAGAAACAGACTAAATATCTTTGATAAAATACTATAGCTAGAATTGAGAGAGAGAGAGACACAAAAGGAAAAGAAAGATTCCATGCATGAGAAGTTCCTGAAGTTGAATCCTCCAGAATATTCAGGGTACAGAAGCTGAGATGTGGGTCAGATATCTAAAGACCATCTTTGTAATGATGAAAGTTCTAGATAACCAGAAAGTAAATTTGGTTGTGTTTAGGCTGAAAGGGGAGGCCAAATATTGGTGGGAATCCAACAACCATTTGGTGCCAAGTATGGGAGGTACTGATGTTATTACTTGGGTTGAATTTATTAAAGATTTGTATGTAAAGTATTTTCCTAAAGTTTATAGGAGGGAGAAGGTGAAGGAATTTATAAATTTGACCTAAGGGAAAATGTCTGTGAAGGAGTATAAGGATGAATTTACAGCTTTATCTATATTTGCTACTAAGTTTATGGAGGATGAAGAAGAAAAATGCAGTAAGTTTCAAGAGGGACTGATTTGGAACATTTAAAATAGAGTGGCTACTTACGAGTTAGAAGATTATGCTTCTCTAGTGAATAAATCCACGATAGCAGAAAGGCAAATGAACCAAGGGGTGGCGAGTAAAGAGAGTTTTAAGAAAAGTAGATTCAACGCATCTCAGTATAAGGGAGGTGAGGGTGGAAGTGTTACGATTGAACCTCATAAATTTCAAAGAGGTGGTGGAGATAGTGGTAGAGGTCAGGGGAGATTTGGTAGAGATACTAGGGGTGGAGAATCTTCTAGTCTAGTTAGGAGGTCAGGAAGAGGTGAGGCACCGACAAGAGTTGTTATATGTTTTTTTTGTAAAGAGGAGGGGCATTATAAATTCGAGTGTCCTAAGCTTAAAGGAGTGGAATGCTACCATTGTCATCAAGTGGGGCATGTTAAGAGGAATTTCCCGCAGTTGGCAGAGACTCTAGCAGCACCTAGTGAAGCAGCAAGCAGAGTGTTACCTCCATGAAGTGGGGTGATAAGCGTGGGCAGAGGACAAGCTAGTGGCCAGGCCAGGTGGATGAGTCTTTACGATGAAAGAGGCTCATATTACCCCAGATGTGCTGATAGGTACACTTTCTGTTACTGATAGAAGTGCTTATGTTTTGATTGATCCTGGTTCCACACATTCTTTTGTGTTCTATGCTTTTGCTATATACCTGAATAGATCGTGTACTCGTTTAGATGTGGGATTGGGTATTTATATGCCTATGGGTGATATGGTTGTAGATGAATATGTTTTTTGTGATTGTGTTTTGACTGTGGGGGGTAGAGATACAATTATTGATCTACTTCCATTGGATATTTCTGATTTTGATATAATTCAAGGAATGGATTAGTTGTCTAAATATCATGTATCTATGGATTATTTCTATAAGGAAGTTATTTTTAATATGCCTGGTGAGCCTGAATTTAAATTTGTGGGGGATAGGAAAATTGTTCTCAGTTGCATCATTTCTTCTATTCGGGCGAGGAGATTATTGAGTAAGGGTTGTGAGAGTTTTATTGCATATGTTCTTCACACTAGGAAGGGCACTTTACAATTAGTCGATGTTCTTATTATATGGAATTTTCCAGAAATGTTTCCTAGTGAGTTGCCGGGGTTACCCCCATAGAGAGAAGTTGAATTTAGTATTGAATTAGCACCGGGGACAACCCCTATTTCTATGGCATCGTATAGAATGGCACCTACTGAGTTGAAAGAACTCAAGATTCATTTACAGGATTTACTTGATAGGAGGTTCATACAGCCTAGTGTATCTCCATGGGGTGCACCAGTTTTATTTGTGAAGAAGAAAGATAGTACCATGCATTTGTGTATTGATTATAGGTAACTGAATAAAGGTATAATTAAGAACAAGTACCATTTACCTCGTATGGATGATTTGTTTGATCAGTTACAGGGTGCTAAAGTGTTTTAAAAAATAGACTTGCGATCGGGTTATCATGAGTTGAGGGTCACGGAGAGTGATATTTCTAAAACTTCTTTTCGTACTCGATATGGTCATTTTGAATTTCTGGTGATGACTTTTAGAGTGACTAATGCTCCAGCTGTATTTATGGATCTTATGAATCGGGTACTGCATCCTTTTTTTGATTCGTTTATGATAGTTTTTATTGATGATATTCTGATTTACTCACATGATATGGTTGAACATGAAATGCATCTCCGAACTATTTTGACTGTGTTGAAATATAAACAGTTGTATGCCAAGTTTAGTAAATGTGAATTTTGGCTATCACAAGTTATATTTTTAGGCCATGTTATTTTCGGAGATGGTATATGTGTTGATCCCAAGAAAGTAGAAGCTATTGTAAAATGGCAGAGGCCCAATAATATGACTGAGATAAGGAGTTTTTTGGGTTTAGCTGTGTATTATAGGAGGTTTATAAACGGATTTTATTCAATTGCCTTGCCAATAACTAAATTAACCTGAAAAGATGTTAAGTTTGAATGGAATTCTGATTGTGAAAATAGTTTTGATGAATTGAAAAAGAGGTTGGTAACTATTCCGTATGGTGGAGATGGTTTCGTTATTTATACCGATGCTTCACATCAGGGGTTGGGTTGTGTTTTTATGCGTCATGGTAAGGTTATTGCTTATGCTTCTAGACAATTGCGTACACATGAACGTAATTATCCTACACATGATTTAGAACTTACTGCTATTGTGTTTGCTATGAAATTATTGCATCATTATGTGTATGGTGAAGTGTGTGAAATTTTTACTGAACATTAGAGTCTTAAGTATTTATTTACTCAGAAAGAGTTGAATTTGAGGTAGATGCGGTGGATGGAGTTAATTAAAGATTATGATTGTACAATTCACTAGCACTCAGGGGAAGGCTAATGTCGTTGCAAATGCTTTGAGTAGAAAGGCTTCAGGCAAGTTATCTTGTATTCGGTGTCCTAGAGTTTCCCACATCATGCAGTTGAGATTGATGGGAGTAGAATTGAAGCTTACATAGGTTATTTGATCATGTAAGCATGAGGCCTTTGTTAGTTACCCATATTCGTGCTTTGCAAAATCAATATCCTTTTATTGAGAAGAAACGACAAGATGTCCGAGATGGTAAGTCTGAAGATTTTTGTATTGTTAATGATGGCACTTTATTATATAAGCAACGGTTATGTGTGCCTAATGTGGGTGGATTGAAATAGAAAATTTTATATGAGGCTCATAATTCCATATATACTATTTATCCTGGTAGTACTAAAATGTGTAGGGATTTAAAGGAGCATTATTGGTGGAATAATATGAAGAAGGAAATATCTAATTTTGTTACTAGGTGCCTTATATGTCAGCAAGTGAAAGTGGAGCATCAGAAACCTGCTAGTTTGCTTCAGCCATTGCCAATAACAAAATGGAAATGGGATCATGTAATAATGGATTCTATGGTTGGGCTTCCTCGATCTCAGAAGGGGTTAGATTCGATTTGGGTAGTGGTGGACAGATTGATCAAGTCTGCTAATTTTTTAGCAGTCAAGACTACGTACGCAGTTGTTAGGTATGCAAGATTGTACGTGAATGCGATTATTCGATTGCATGGAGCACCTGTATCAATTGTTTCAGATAGGGACCCTACTTTTACGTCCAAATTTTGGGATAGTTTATAGTATGCTATGGGTACTAACTTAAAGTTTAGTACAACTTTTCATCCTCAGACGGACGGGAAGTCTGAAAGAACCATACAAATTTTGGAGGATATGCTTAGAGCTTGTGTGCTTGATTTCAAAGGTAATTGGGATGAATATTTGCCTTTGATAGAATCTGCATATTACAATAGTTTTCAATCTACTATTGGTATGGAACCCTATGAAGAGTTGTATGGTAGACGGTGTTGTATACCAATATGTTGGGGTGAAATTGGTGAAAGGAAGATAAAGGGTCCAGAGTTGATCGAAGTCACCACTGAAAAAGTGAAGATTATTCAAGACAGAATGAGAACTACTCAAAGCATATAGAAAAGTTATGCAGATGAACGATGAAAAGATTGGAATTCCAGATAGGGGATTAAGTATTTTTTCGGATATTTCCATGGAAAGAAGTTATGAGATTTGGAAAGAAAGGAAAATTGAGTCCACACTTCATTGGACCACCTTATAAAATCCTCGAGAAAGTTGGGATGATTTCCTACAAGTTAGCATTACCACTAGAGTTAGACCGATTGCACAATGTTTTCCATGTTTTTATGTTAAGAAAGTATGTTGCAGACCCTTCACATGTATTGGTGGAACAACCTATTGAGTTGAAGAAAGACTTGAGCTATGTGGAAGAACCACTTGCAATCGTGGATAAGAAGGAACAAACATTGAGATCAAAAGTTATCCCACTTGTGAAAGTTAAATGGAAAAGGCATTCAATGGAAGAAGCCACATGGGAGAGAGAGGATATCATGAAGATGCGTTATCCATATTTGTTTGATTTGAACACCCAAGGTATGTCAATTTCGAGGACAAAATTTCCCGACGGGGGGAGAATTGTAACAAACCTAATATAATTATGATTAATTATATTTGAATCGTGATTAACGTATGGAATATTTATAATGCGATACTAATATATATAATTCTATGTTAGTATGCTAGTCTAATCCTACCTTCATAAAGCATGAAATATCGAATTAGTTACAAACACCAAATTTTGAAGTTTCGGTAAGAATGTTCATGTTGGAGACTAGTTTTGACCCTTATAATATAATAATTGACTTGAGGTATAAACTATATATTTATATACATATGAATTAGATTTGTAACACAACAAACGGTTCATCAAAAGGATATCTGAGTGAGAAGATATTGTCTTTTTACGAATAAGGGGTAAAGTAGTCATTTAGCCTTAAATGATATTTTATCTTATATGGCGCCACATGTTATATTTTGATTGGACCAAGGGGGTGCCCTTATGCTGACTTATAACCCTTGAATTAAGATCTTCCTTTAGCATATTTCATCCATGGAAAATTTTTAACCTAAGGAAAGAGAATTTTGAAGTTTAGGGAGAAGGTGTGTGGAGAAATTGAAGAAAAATTCATAGAAAATTACGTAAAAGCCCCTAAGGTAATTCCATCCATAAATCTTATTTTTTTTGTATTACTTATTTGAATGATATAAATCATCATTTGTTTACTAAAATTCCATGTCTTGATGTGTACTTATGGATAGATGCATGTTTAAGCAAACTTGAATGTGTAAACCCTTGAAATTTCTTCGTTTAGAAACCTTGGAAATTCAAACTACCATATCTTTTTGTATAGTTACTGGAATTGATTGGTTCCAATTGGAGACTAAAATATACTGATATATGTACATAATATCCTAAAATCAAGTAAAAATACCAAGAAACGAATCTTGGGTGATGGTTTAAAGTTCGGGTATGAAATCTGCCCCAAAAGAGTAAATATGCATACCATATGTTGGAGGTTTTACTTGACATAGCAAATGAATTCTAAAAATTATGAACTTTTAATATTGTATTATTAAATATTTTTTCTTAAATTGGGTCAAATATCATTGAAATTTATGATGTATAAAAATTATGAAAATTCTTGGAAGATGACTAAACAATAGAGGAGCCTATAAGGCAGACTTGCTATGTAGTAATGAAATGAGCATATCTTGCTCTAGGAAACTTTGAATGATGTGTTGTGTTTTGTGTTGGAAACCTAATATGATAAGGATTGGATTAATAAGAAGAATTAAAGTAGTTTTGGGCTATAATTTGAATATGGTAGATATCATAACCTGAATCCAGATGGGACTTTATTTATGATGAATGATTTGAATAGAATCATATGATGCTTATGAATTGAGTTATGTTGAAGTTATTCTTTGAATTGTTAATATTCTTATAATGATACTAATATTGTAATAATGATAGGAAGATAAGAAGAACCGACTGAACAAGATCCAGATAAAGGAAAAGGGAAAGCTTGTGAAATTTCCAAGGTGAGTGTACTTCTGATTGTTTCACATGTAGATATGAAAATGATATGATGGTTATGAATATAGCTCTAAGAGTAGGATTTGTTTGGATATTAAATTATCCAGGATTGGTTTGAATATTTCTATATTCAGGATTTGTTTGGATATTTAAATATCCAGGATTTGTTTGGATCTTATGATCCAGGATTGGAGATGGGCAAAGATCCAATGATTTATTGGAACTTATGTTCCAGGATTTGTAATTGCCAATGGGAAGGATTTTTTATATTTTATATCCACAGATTTGATATAGAACTGTTAATTCATTTCAGGGAAGGAGTACCTCACTAAGCTTAATGCTTATGGTTTATATTTTAACATTTTTAGGTTTGTACGCTACCAGTTAGGATACCATATAATGAGAGATTTTGAGAATTGTACCTGCAGAGAGAGCTGGGGTTTACATAGGGGATTTTGTCATTGTGACACTGAAGATTTTGATACACTCACACATTGTATATATTGCATTAGCATGGGTGGATTTGATGTTTGTAATAGTTAATCATAATTAATCATAGTATTGTATAACCGCTAATTATGACTCTGATGTTGATTAAGTCATGGTATAAGAACAATATTATATTCATTATTCATATAAATATTGATAAGTGGATTATGTTTCAAATGGACTGAAGATCATGATTTAATTATTATGAAAATAAATGATTATAATGGATTTGGGTTCGAGGTGTGACACTTTTAAAAATTAGAGACCCCATTTTCCAAATGTAGTTCATCTTTTCCCTTTTTTCTTCTTTGTATTTAATCACCTCTCTTTCTTGAGGTTGATTAATATCAAAGAAGACAAAGATTTTACCAAGTGCACATTTTCAAAATCACATTTTTCATATTGGGGTTTTTCCTCCATGGAGAACATTGTTATCATTGAGGCTCTTTTTTGGGTCCAAAACATTTATCAACTCAAAGATTGAGGATGGCGACTTGTTTAACATTATTGACATGTGTCCATGTATAAGAGACGTTGAGAACTTCTATCGGCGTATAGATATCTCCAGCTTAATAGAAACTAGTGGAATAAGTTTGAGGTGTGAGTTATCACATAAGGAGTATTAGTCATTAGTCCCCTATCTATATCTTTAACAAGTTTTTACTGAGTTTGTTGCATTGTCATGATGTTTTTCTTATTAGTCATTTTCTTCTTCTTGTACATCCGGCATTATGTTTCTATTTACCTTTTTCATATCTTTATCACCCGCATGCTTAAACAAGATTAAAACTTGATTTGGTTGCTAGAAAAATGGTGAATGTTAGAACATTGACTTTTATATGGGCTTAAATAATTTTTGATGGGCCCCATTTCAATATGCAATGAACACTCTCAATTTATTAGGGTTTTCTTTTTGCAATTGTTTCATTAAGTTATTCATGTTAATAAAAGTTTTTCATATATTATTGTGGCCATGACATATTTCTTCATTTACTATTATGGCCATGACATATTTCTTCAACATGAAACCCACCTAAACACAGTGGTAAAGTCCAAATTGGATTGGTCCACCTAGAATAGGCATAACCCCACTGAAGAATTAAGTGGTATAATTGAGAAATAATTTGGGGGAATAAATTTGGCATAAAACCACCTGAATATTATGGTACATCCCAATTTTTATTGGTCAACCTCGAATAGGCATAAACCCACTTAAGAATTATTTGGTACCTTATAAATAAGATAGGGGACCATGTTTTGCATAAAACCCATAGAAAAATGGTAGTACATCAAAAGTTGTGTTGGTCGGTATAAAAAAGGCATAAACCTACTTAAAAATTAAGTGGTATAACTTAGAACTAATTTGGGGGACCACGTTTGAAATAAAACACACTTAAAAATGGTGGTGCAACCCAAGTTGGGTTGGTCGACCTATGATAGGCATAATCCCACTTAATAATTAAATGGAATAATACGGAAATCAGTTTGGGTACTACGTTTGGCATAAAACCCAACTAAAAACGTTGGTACAATCCAAGTTGGGTAGATTGCCTAAAGAAGGTAGAAGCCTTGATGTTTTGGGCGATGATGATTGAGTTACTGATTGGTAAGTCATGTTTCAGTTGGTTTGGTCAGTATTTGGCATGTACTAATACCCCCACTATTTTTTTTTGTTATATTCGGATTTGGTAATTTCATTTTTTAGTTTTTCAAAAACCTTTAACAAGTCCAAACCATTAGGTATTTCAGTTTTGTCAATTTTTTTTGATGAATTTTACTTTCGATAATTTAAGCTTTTTTGGTATTTTAGTTTTGATTTTATTAGTTTTTTTGCTAGATTTTAATTTCTTATTGATTATATTATCTTCATTTTCAATTTACTAAATCAATATATATAAACTAACACAAAAACTAAACATATGTTATACATTGTACAATTATATATCCAATAACCACTACGCCATATACCGAGAATGTTCACGGTTTGGGGCTATGAGAAAGGATTAGGGTCACTATTTTGGTCTATAACCATTTTAAGTGTGAACATTTTCGGGGTCACTGTCCGGATTTTTGACTTTAATAGGTGGTCATGGTCCATTTGGTGACATCAACATTAAGGGCTTGGTCATGATAGTGGACCGTAACCAAGTTGTCACAGCTTAGAACCATGACCCTAATTGTGAAAAATGACCATGTTGTTTCGATGGTCATGGTCCCCACCGTGGCCATCCTTTGTGGAATTTTGATATTGTTCATGGTCAGCTGTGACTCTCAGTTGTGACCAAAATGGTCACAGTTTTAATCCATGACCAAAAATCAATTTAATTACCAAAAACAATTTTTTATTTTTTACCTCTCCCAAAAAACATGTACATGTTTTCAAACTTGTAAAAGAACTGACTATATCATGAAAAAATATAATACAACACAAATTAACTAACTATTAAGCCATCAAATTGTTCAACACAAATAATAATACAACACAACTTGTATACATTTCTACAAATAATAATTCAGTATAAGTTGTGTACATTCCCCCAAATAATAATACAACACAACCTAGATATATTCCCATAAATAAATATTTAAATATTCTATTTTTTCCTTCCATGTAACATATGAAAAATGTTCAAAGTTTTCCTTCTCCAACTAGGCCTGCCAATATTTCACAACATTTCAAATGTAAGAAAGGACTTGAATCCCAAAACGACTTCGAGACACCTACGTAGTCAAAAATGGCATCAAAGTCCTTGTAGTTTATATGATGAACAAGGTTGGGTTAACATGTAATCCTAATCTAGGGTGTCACTTTTGATTTATGAATATAGATGTCAAATGTGTTGGAAATGTAAAATATTGTGTGAACACTCTAAATTGGGAATTGTGGTATAATCCACCTTTATTATTTTTTGGATTTATGAAAATAAATTTGAATGTACATATGATACAAAAAAGAATAAAATTAGTGATGTAAGTATGATAAACAAACTACAAATGGAATAAGAACACTAAAATACGAAAAATAACATTTGTAGGACAAGTAAAACATAAAGGATATTACAACACATCTGTAATTTTGTCTGAGTATTCTTAAATGGTTTCTTGGAGGTCTAGTCGGTCTAACACATCTGGAGTTCCTTGGTTCATAATGTGACTATGGCATAAACTTTCTTGTATTTAAATCCCGAATAAATTCGACAGGATAGATGCCCAAGACACTATACAAGAGTAAGGAAACCAAGACAGATTAGTGATAGAATGATATGGGAGTAGTAAACTTTGATTCCTTGTCTCTTAGTAAAAATCACATAACATAAACTACCAATGGAGGAAACCACACAAATAGTGAACATCAACATAATCAATGACCATTCGTGTGATTACCTCAGATTGGCAATTCATTTTCAATGTTGCATTCAAAACTTAATATGATCTATAGAAAAAATACAAAATGTGAGAGATGAGGGAGCAAGTGGAAGAGAACTAAATATGTGAGTAGAAGATGCAAAAATGTAAATAAATGCAAGGAATATTCCAATACATACGATACAAATAGGGTTGGTATACAAGGGTTAGCTAAATAAAAATAAAATAATGATTCTAAACTCAATCTTCGTCTCAATTAAAAATCCTTCAAATTAGGGTTGTCATCAAGACCAGATGGAACTCTATAAAGGACTTTAATGCATCTACTTTGGTATTCAAAACCTTTAGTGCATGAATAACGACATGCCAATTGTCTTTGTTTATGAACTTTGAGTAGAATACATTCTTCATGTTTCAAAAATGCACAAATAAAAGGCTTGTCAACCATTTAATCATTTATAGTCATCTTAGATAAATGTACCATGATAGGTTTTGAGGAAGGATCAACTTTACAACCATTCGTAGTGTCCTCCACCTTTACCTAATCACAATTGAATATGACTTCTTTGAAATCTAACAATTATAGTTCCAAGACTTGCTAGACAATCCCATAGTAGGTCAGCACTGTATACTTTGGATTTTATAGGCTTTTGTTAGCCACACAAGAAGTCAATCCATAAATTGAAATTCTAATATTTTTTATCAATAGTTTTTCCTCGCACGGGTATGAGATGAAATAAAAAATGTTGAGACAAATATTTTAAACATCTTCGCATTGAAATTAAGACCTTTGGCTAGGCGTGCAAGCCTTGAAGAGACATCACCTCTTTCTAAAAGATGCATTTATTAATGGAATTGTAATAGGGTATGTTTTACAACACATACATAAATATGTGCAATAGAAGAGGAGGCAATTATTACTTCTTTTGATACCCATGCCCTAAAATCATTAATAATGCAATCTCTTTTTGATTTCGGGAAATTTCACTCTCATACTTAGTAAAGATATTCATGAAATTGTAAAATTTAGATGGTAATATAGGCAATCCATATAATCAAACAAGAATAAGTTATATATATGTAGCTACTTACTCTGTCCAATCTACAACGCCTTGCAATTTGAAGATATAACAAGGTGCTTGCTCGTATTGTCGATTAATGAGTCTCACATATTTAGGGTTCCCTAAAGGAAATTCATACCTAAACTCGTTAGGTTCCTCGAGCACCCTTTTTCCACGAGGATTAAACCTCCTGAGCACTGGCTTTGACATATGTTCCTAAGCATATAACGATTATTTTATCATGTATTCTTCTTTAATTGATCCTCCAATATACCGTGTATTCTTAACGTAATATTTAAGCTTTTCATCAAGCTCTTGAAAGGACAAATCTAGCGATACTCGAAAGATCCATACAACAAATCCTGGATGCACACGAAGGTGGATGTTGATGCCAAAGAATGATGGATATCTAATACACAAATAGCCTCCGCTAAAAATTATTTCACAACCTTAATGTTCTTTCTGTTAACTGATTTTGCACAAATTAAGGTGAAGCACAAACCAATCTATATAATTTCTATACAGATACCTTTATGCTAAAAAGGCAATGCCTAAACAACCGAAGGATTAATTGAATGATGACATGCTAGTCATGAGACTTACACTATTTTAGACCAATTATTTGATAGCTCAAAACCCTATGCAAATTACTAGAACAACACCCGGAGTACTCAAGTTGAACAACATGTCTAAGAGGATCATTTTCTCACTATTAGACAAAGTGAAAGAACCCGTGGGTATTAAATTTATTTTGTTGTATGATCATATCTTAACCATAATTTCTTTCATTTCCTGTAAACGACGATGCTCCTTCTCTCCCTTTTTCGAATGAGATCCAACCAGACATGTTCCTATAATATTTTCCGAAATATTATCCCCCGTGTGCATCACATCAATTACATGACTTACATGGTGCTCTTGCAAGTGCAACAAGTTAAATAAGATTCACCGTCTAGACCATGCCATCATTTTAATAGTATCTTTCTCCATAGATTTTTGCTTCTGTATTGGAAACTAAGGGTGTTTTCCTATAAACATATTCCCTAAAGTCACATACTTTTAATTCTCCAAAATTTGATAACGAAAGATCGCGACCGACAGGTACAAAGCTACAATTGTCTTTTCTAAAAGGGTGGCTGTTCGGAAATAATCTATGATGGTCCACCTAACTCATCTTAACACTATAACCAAAATAACTCATCAATGTTCCTATTCTCATACTTGTAAATAGGAGTTCAGTCTATATAGATCACACTAAAAAAAGATGTTTTAGTGAGGTTCAATTGTTAACTCTCGTACTCTTGTTAAAAGTAATTACTACCGTCACTATTTTCTTTAGAGAAAATATGTAAAAGGAGGGTGTGAATATGAGTCCTAGAGGTAATGAATGTAATTAATCCTAAACTAGATATTGTTTTCCAACCGATCAATGTTTATTTTAATTAAATTAATCATAAAATTACTTCGCGTGTTTAATCCCTTCCTCCAATCTTTGTTTACCCAAACATCAACCACTTAAGGATGGGGTGAACTCGATCACAAAAATTAACCAAATAGATCCGCGTATTAATATTCATCCACACAATATCAACAAGTCGAGTTTAAGTTCATTTTTTTTAAAATTAATCCTAAAATTATTATGTGCCCACCAAATGTGCAAGCCCTTCCACCAATTTATTTTTACCCAAACACCACCAACTTAAGGAAGGGGTGAACATGACCACAAAAGTCAATCAAACTAATATATGGATTAATATTCATCTAAAAAGTATCAATAATTCCAATTCAAAGTTCATTTTAATTAAATAAATCCTAAAATTACTACGTGTCCACCAAATATGCAAGCCATTGAACCAATATGTGTTCACCTAAACAATAACCACTTAAGGAAGGGGTGAACAAAACCGCAATAGTTTCCAAGAATTTAGAACTACACATAAGATTGTGTTACATAAAAGAAAACACAAGTTGAATTATCTTAATTAAAAAACACCTATACTCAGTTGAGCTTCAATAATTATTGTCCAATTTCATACGCATGTGGAATAAGAAGAAAACATGTTAAAATATTACTTGTAGTAGGGGCTCATAGATAATCCCCTTATTTAGAAATAAGCCTACTCATTAAGAAACTAAATGGGAAACTAGATAAGTATTCATAAAAGATGAGTGAAATCACAAAGGATTGTGAGGAGTCAACAAAGCTTATTTAAGACCAGGGCAGAGTTGAACTCAATCAATGACGGAGAAAGATGGTCTGAGGAAGATAGTTAGATTCACCATGTATTTATGTTTATTTTACCATATAATTATGGGTTATATGTTAATATTAAGGTGAGGTTATTTAGTATCATCGATGGAATATGTCTAGAAGGGCGTGGGAGAGCTTTCATGCTCTATTGAGAAAACCCACTTGGAAACATTTAAGGGAATTGGCTTAGAGTATTGACGACAAAGGATTCGTTAAATAATTATTTAACCATTTTAATATACTTAAAACACCTGCCTTGTTTCGATTCAACAGTAATCGATCAATGATGAGAGAATAACCTTAAGCTTACTCGATTATCTACCACTGAGTTTTGAATCCAAATTGAGTATCTGTCCATAAAATATTTATGTTATTTAGTACCACATCTAATAGAATCCAAATCAAAATTAACTCAAATAATGATGGTTTTGATGAGCAACTAGCTAGTTTGGGGTTAATACATGGTGGTATCGCTTAACACAACAACTGATCACTTGAGATTTCATTCAATATTTAATTCATTTGATATGTTGTGTATGTAGGATGACACAACGTTAAATGAACCTAAGGTCCCTATGGCATATTATGAAACTATATAAACCCGTTTCTTCAAGATTGAGAAGACAAGTTATCTTTGAGCCAAAAGACCACTTTAAGAGAGTTATTACAAACTAGAGATTTTATTCCTCCACTATTAATGCTTTACCCAGTTATGATCTAGAACATAAGCATTTATTTAACTTAGACTATTATTACTTTTTACCTTGGTGTATCAGATGATTACCTGAGGTGCATCTAAAATGATTTATATTTTCACCCTCTAGCTAGTTTCTTTACAAGGATCATTTATTATCAAACAAATATATTGATTGCTTGTTATTAAGAGTTATACACGTGATTTTATCCACTGTCATCTGGGGGTGCGTTTATTGATATGTATTCATTACTATTAATATGGGTTGTTCCTCCATTTATCTTTAAATATCCTAGCACATAAATAACGACTCTTTTACATTTGGTGACTCCGTTGGGAGGTATTCTCTTTATAATGGCTAATGGACATGTTAAACA
Organism: Sambucus nigra; assembly: GCA_949130495.1. Taxonomy (NCBI): domain Eukaryota; kingdom Viridiplantae; phylum Streptophyta; class Magnoliopsida; order Dipsacales; family Adoxaceae; genus Sambucus; species Sambucus nigra. The sequence continues at coordinate 194,390,871 of OX422209.1, forward strand.
TAATCTAAAATTTGATGACCTTCAACACTAAGAGGAACATAAAATTATTTCTTCTCCTTTGGTTCCTTTAGTTGAGGTTCCTCCAGTCTCTACCATCACATGAAATATCCCAGTTGGACAAGTCTCCACGAGTTCAATAATGGGTCCTACTCAGATGACCCACATTATGGCCAAATTTATGGAGTTTTTTCAAACTGTCAAGGGCGACCATGTTTGGTTCTATGATGGATCCAATATCCTTAACCACCCTAGTTTCACAACATGCCATTATTTTGAATGGAACACCCATTTTACCTACAAGGCCTGATGGTCCCTCTGTGACTAACCTTGATTCAGTTGTAACACCAATCGTTAAGGCACGTGTTGCTGTCAATGTTCTACTTGTTGTTACTCTACCAACCCCTATGGAAGTGGAAATAAGTGCCTTACATTCATTGAACATTAAGGATGTCAAGAAGTAGATAATGACAATTTTGACATCGTCCTCACAAACTGCTGATGAGACTGACTCCATTTATGATGATTTTTATACTCCTTACCCCGAGAATTATAATGACGAATCATACCTACAGAAGTATGTTCCACCAATATTCGAGAAGATCAATGGAAATGGGGAAACCCAAAGGAGCACATAAAGATATGTTTTGAGAACCTCGGTGCCAACTACAATAGCAAGAAATTGCATCTTTAGATCAAGATGTGAGTTTATCGTTAGAGAAAGATGGGAGTTGTCATAAGCTCGACATTGTGGACTCAACTATTCCGATCAAATAAGACACAAGAATATATAAACCTGAGATGGATCTTTGAATAAAGGGTGAGGTCGAATGATTACTAGAGGATGGGTTCATCAAGCTAATTCAACATTAAATTTGGCTTTCCAGGATTATGCCAGTTGGGAAGAACGAGAAAACACAAATTCAAATTTGTGTCAATTTTAGAGATCTTAATAGAGATTGCCATAAATATAAGTTCCCTGACCTTCAACTTGCAACCTGGTCGATTCAACAATTCCTCATGTGTAAGGGAAAATTTCCAATCGAGTCAATTTGTAGTATTGGCTTAATTCTGGACAAAACTAATTGAGTCATAGGATAGTTGCTTATGGTATCCTTCCAAGCCTATGACATTTGAAGTTTAAGTTGAAGACATAGCAACAACGTCCATAGTGAAGATTTCATCCATGTTTGTTTCGTGCCAAATTTATACATCATCAACATTTGGACTCCAAGGTCTCTAAAAGTATGAATGCATTTAATATATATATATATATATATATATATATATATATATATATATATATATACACACACACAGAGATTCTTGAATATCTTTTATGGGTGTTCTTTTAAAGCTTGTGTCAAAACGAGCTTACATTTTTCTCAGAAAATAATTTTCATAAAAAGTTTTGGGCTTAAAAAGCAAATTTGGATTTTCTGATATGTCGTTCGAACGAAATTTTTCTCGTTCAAACGAGGTCGTTCGAACGAACATCTAACGATGCATCTAATGAACTTTGTATCAATTTTTCTGAATTGTCATTAGAAATGTCGTTAGAACAACATCGTTCGATCACGTTTATCTAATGATATTTATGCCTGTTTGCCTTCTGAAATACCGTTCGAACTAAGTCGTTTGAACGACATTTAAAAGTCGTTCGAACGACCTGGCATTTTTTGCCCAGTTTCGTCAGTTTTCTTATTTAACCGCTAGCTTTCCCACTAACCTTTTATCACCTTTATTATGTGTGGGAAAACAGTTTTTAATAAGAGTTTTGAGAGTTTCTCTACAACTTTGAGAGCTAAATCTTTTCATCCAAAAGTCCCAATTTTGTGTTGAACCTTTATGGTTTATGTTCTACCCAAAACACAATGTTTGCACCCATATGTTTAGTTTGATCCATATTCTAAATATATATTTTCTTTGAGATCGCAATTATTGACACCGAATATTTTTCTCATACCAAAAGAGAACTTTCCTATGGAGGAGTCTATTCGTTTGAAGATTCGTGGTGTGCATACGTTGGAAAGGCCTTCGTATGTTTTGAATGTAGCTGAGCCCCATCGATGGATTTTGAGACGTTGGTAGACTCCAACGTTATCTACTAGGTGGAGGTTGAAGAACGAAGGAGCGTCAAGGCTTGAAGGGAGTTGAGTCGTTGTTGTAAGTTCTTTTTTCGTGTCTTTATAAAAATTCTGTGCTTAGTGGATTTGTAGGCTGGGCCGTCCGAGAATTTTCTAGTTGTGGGTTTTCCTCTTACATCATGCCTTATGTGTGTGTGCTTATTCTTATCTTGAAAAATCTCACTTAGATGCATGCTAGGTTAATGAAGATAAAAATTGGTCTAATTGTAACTCTAGTGTAATTTATGGTAATTTAACTTAATTCAAGTCAAGAAATTTAATTGGAAAATATTCATGCTTGTTTGTTTGGCACATGAAGAACTTGAATTTTGTTTATATAATTTTTTGTTTGAAAGAAAATTAAATATCTGTTTAGTTTTGTTTAATTTTAATTTTATGGAAATTAAAATTTGGGAACTTTAAATGTTAATTTTGAAAGAAATTTGTAAGTTTGATATATTGAGTGAACCATCTCCATTTTTAGATTTTTAAAATTGGGCTAACAAATGGTATTAGAGTAGGAACCCTAAATTATCGTGTTAAGATCCTTTTCGAAATGTTTCCTTCTAAAAATGAAAAATTTACCTTTAGCAAAATTTCCTGTTTTTGATGGTTCCAACTACACATATTGGAAAGTGATTATGAGGTCAGCACTTAAACCCTTAGATAAGCAAGTTTGTCTATCGATAGTTAAAGCATGGACTCCACCAACATGACTACAAGGAGAGGTTCGTGTGCCTAAGCCCGTAGAAAGATGGAGTGAGATTGATCTTGAGTTAGCTAATTTCAATTCTCGTGATTTAAATGCCCTTTTTAGTGTGGTCACACCAGAGGAATTTCACCAGATTATGACATATGAAACATATAAGGAGGCATGGGATATACTCCAACTCACCTATGAGGGAACAAGTGTCGTGAAAGCTTCGAAACTCCAAAACCTCACCACACAATTTGAAACCATTAAAATGAGAGAAAGTGAGTTGTTTGATGAGTTGTATACTAGATTGTCAGATATTGTGAATACATGTTTTAATTTTGGAGAAAAGATACCCGACAACCATGTCGTACAGAAAATTTTGAGGCCTCTACCTGATAGATTTATTCCAAATGCGACCATTTTAAATTATTTAGGCACTTTAGACTCTACGAAACTAGAAGATCTTGTAGGTGATCTTCAAACCTATGAACTTGATATGTTTACCTCCAAGGATGAGAAGAAGAAAGATAAGAGCATAGACTTTAAATCCCGGAAGGAGGAGACATCGGTTTGAGATGATGAGTTTGAGATTGACACGGAACATATGTCTTTGTTTACTAGGAACTTTAGAAAATTTCTTAAGACTAATAAAGAGAAACTTAATAATGATTATAAGAAATTTGAGAAGTCTAAGCATAATAAAGGCGAGAAATTACCTAAAAATTGTAATGAAGATCTTAATAGGGACGAGTCAAATAGGTGTTATGATTGTGAGGGTTATGGATATAAGGCATACGAGTGTCCCACTAAACTAAGGAAAGAGGGCAAGCAACTGATTTCATACAATGCCACCCTTAGTGATAGTGAACTATAAGAGGGACCCGATTCCCCCATTGAGCGCAACTTCATCGCGTTCTTGCCAAGTCATGCAAGCATTGGCAATGAATTTTCCCATGAAGATATTCCTTTACTTGACATTTATGAGGCCATTATTTGTGAATACCAAGAATTTGATCGTAAAGAGAGTGGAGAAGAAAGTGAGAATGAAGAAAAGTTTGAAGAGAGTGAACTTCAAGTAGCCTTTCGTGAGTTGTATGCGGAATCATTGAAATTAAAAAGGGATAATTTGAAGTTAGAAGCTAAAATAAGAGAGCGTCCCGTGGCTAATGATGAGAGTATTTTAGTTTATGACCTTAAGGCATGTGAGAGAACTCTTCATGAGAAACTAAAGCACGTATAAGGTGAAAGAGATAGCCTTAGAGGATTAATGGAGGCTATGAAGAAAGGGCTTCTTGAGTTTGAAGAGATTAGGTGTTTACTTGAGTCTCGAATAGTAAAACTTAAAGAGAAATTGAAAGACTCAAGTCGGGTAAAATTTAATTTGGAGTATAGGTCAGAAAAGTTATATAAAATATTTAGAACCGTCGAAATAAAAAATTACACGTGTGGTACTGTCTTTGATACTCAAAATGCTTCCAATGATAAATCCAAAACCTCATGTTTAAGAAAATCTTCTAAGAACACTAGAAAAGATCAATCCTTGGGTAACACTTCACGTCGTGTATTCACTTGCACGCATTGTGGTCAGAAGGGACACCTTGGGAATTTTTTTTCATCTTAGAAGTGGTTATAGAAAGTCAAAGGGTAGAGTCACCTAATGCACTAGTTGTCTTTACGTCATAAACATTAAATGCCAAGACATGCCTTTTTCCTAACCACTGTGTGTCAGGGGGCTGTTGCCACAGAGGTTTCTTACCAACCGTCTGACAGCCCCAAATACCACAGTGGTTTACTCAAGTGCAGACTTGACGTTGTCTAGTTGGCTAGTGACATCACCTACAGTAGATGGGACATAAAGTAGAGGGTTGTTTGGTTCACAGCAAAGCTCCTGATGGAACTCGAAGCTACTTTGCTCTAGGTTCCACGGTGAAGATCCTTCGGTGTTTTACCAGGTGTATCTAAGATGGTCAGGACAAGCCCCAACGGTGCCCCACTTCTCAATCCTCCAAACCAAGTCCCTCTAAAGTTCCCATGGTGAGGTTGTTCGATAGAGCATGAAAGCTCTCCCAGGCCCTGCCAAGCCTGGTCTCTCGCGAGTACTATTCGATCTCATACCCATTCATTATTCTCGTTACAACATTACAGTCGTTACAACTTGTAGTCAATATAAACAAAGCTATAATATGACAAAGTAACAATGAGCTAAAGTATGAGTTCCCACGCCAAGCTTCCTCGCTGAGCTGCCTCTCTGAGTTACTCCCCTTGAGCTGCCTCGCTGAGCAACAGTGTGCTTCAACGCATATTCTCCGTTAACTTGTTGAATTACTAAGTTCGAGTCACCCTTGATGCAGAGTGAACGAATTCCCCTTCGAAGAGCCTCCAGCAACCCTAGTACCAATGCTTCGTATTCTGCTTCGTTATTGGAGCAAGGGAAATCTAGTTTGTAGGAAAGGCAAATCTCCTCCGTTCCTTTTGAAAGGATGACCCCTGCCCCTCCTTTTTTCTCTGTAGAAGACCCATCAAACTGCATCGTACATTCCTCATCGGTTGCATCCAGATAGTTGGCTTGTAAGTCGTCTCCCGGAATGTCTTCTTTAGGTGGTTCAAACATTCCTGATGGAAAGATTGCCAACAGATCAGCATACGCCTGGCTCCTGATAGCACGAGGAACCACACACTTTAAATCATATTCGGAGAGAATAAGGAACCACCTAGCTGCCCTGCCAATCAAGATAGTTCTAGCCAACAAATACTTAATAGGATCACATCTAGTTATAGTATGAATTGTAAAAGACAGCATATAATGTCTAAGTTTTTGTGCTACAAAGACTAAGGCCAAACAATGCCTTTCTAGGCTGCTATATCTAATCTCTGGCCCATGTATGATCCTGCTGAGGTAATACCCTGGCCGTTCTTGCCCGTCAATCTCTTGTGCCAGCAAAGCTCCAACGGACCTTGTAGTGGAGGTGAGGTACAGCTGCAACGGTACTCCTTCCTGTGGAGGAACCATGATTTGTGGTGAAACGAGAAGCTTCTTCAACTCATCGAGAGACTCCTGGTGATCCTTTTCCCACCTGAACTTTGTGTTCTTTTGCAGCAGTTGCATCAACGGGTGTGTTACCTCGGCCAATCCCGATACAAATCTTCTGAGGTAGGAGACTTTGCCGAGGAAACTTTTTAGCTCCTTCGCCGTTCTTGGGCATGGCATCTCTAAGATCGCGCGTTGTTTATCCTGGTCCATCTGCACCCCTTGTCGATCAACCACAAAGCCTAGAAACTTCCCGCTTGTTACTCCAAAGACGCACTTCAATGGGTTCATCCTTAATTTATACTTCCTACATCGAGTAAACACCTTCTTTAAGTCATTTAGGTGGGACTCCTCCTTCTTCGATTTGATGACCAAATCATCCGCATAGAATTCTACAAATTTGTGGAAGAAATCATGAAAAATGGCCATCATTGTTCTTTGATAAGTAGCTCCCGCGTTATTAAGTCCAAACGGCATTACTTTGTACATGAAATTGCCCAACGGGGTTCTGAATGCCATTTTCTCTGCGTCTGCGGGGTCCATCTTGATCTGGTTCTACCCTACGTACCCATCCATGAAGCTATACATCTCATGCCCAGCCATGGCATCTATCAAGCTATCAGTGGAGGGTAGAGGGAACTCATCTTTGGGGAAATCCCTGTTCAAATCTCTAAAATCCACATTGATCCTTATTTGACTCTTGTCCTTCTTCCCTACTGGCACAATGTTGAATAGCCAAAGGGGATGTTGTATTGGTTTGATGAATCCTGCTGCCAACAAATGCTGAACCTCTTCCTTAATCTTTAAGTCCAACTCAGGTTTATAAGTCCTTGTTGCCTGCTTCACCGGGATGGCTGAAGGCATCACGTTTAGCTTGTGGCAGCTCACTTCCTCATCTAGCCCTTCCATTTCGGTATACTTCCATGCAAAGACATCTATGAACTCTCGAATTAGCCCAACCAAGGCTTCTCGTTTCTCCTTACCAAGATCCTTCGCGATGAAGATGGGCCTTGGGTCTTCCCCTTCTCCTGCCAGGTTCAACTGCTCCAACTCTTGTGTCTGGGGCTTTGGTTGATTTGCCATGTAGTCTGGTTCTTCGGTGACCTCCTCCATGAACTCCTGTATGTTGGAGTTGTCTATCACCATACACTGCCCCTGTTGATCCACAAAGAAACACTCATATAATGGGTCAGCTCCATCCTTGTTCTCTTCGGCCGCCCGCTCACATCGTTATAAACGGTATACCACCTTCCCATCTTTGGTGACCACCTTCTTGCATTGCCTGTTGGTAGCTGTTGCCAAGGACTTCCTCTTCCTCTCGCTCGAAGCCTCAACGATTCTTCCCCCTGAAAAGCGACTCAGTACGCTTTGCCGTTGGACCTCATGCTCCACAGGATCCATTCTAAACCTTACTTTGTTACTCGCGGATTCTTTACTTTGCCCGTTCAGAGGCCCCATTCAATCTCTGATCGAGGGAACCCATGCCCCCTCCATTCTTCTCGTTAGGACTTGAGCATCCTCCTCCAACTCCGTATAAAAGGCCGCATCTACAAAGTGAGCTTCCTCGATAGCAAAAGGACTTTTTGTAGCCCTAATGGTCACTTCTGTTCCTTTGACATTTGCCTTGGCGCATTGATGATAAGTTGAAGGAACTAAACCTTAATTGTGAATCCACACTCTTCCTATTAGTAAATGATAGGAAGTTGCGCTTTCTATTACATGGAACTTGATGTGGGAACTCAGATTTCCCATTACAATTCCCACATTCACATACCCAATGGATTTGGAGGATTGGTTGTCATACCCTGAGATTACCAGAGTCATGGGGACCAACCTTTCTTCTGGGATATTAGTTGCGTGGAAGGAGTTGATCGGCATAATGTTGATGGAAGCACCACCATCCATAAGCGTTCTTGCAAAACTAACCCCGTTGACACTGGCCGTCACATACAAGGGCCTGTTATGAGGGAACCTTACAGCTCTATCTGCATCGCTGAAGGTCACCTCTGATAGGAACATTTTCACCAGCCTCGCCATGGGTCCCCTCCATTTCAACGAGGGAACCGCGTCCTTTTTCGCAATGTCTAGGATCGCCCGAGTTATTTCCAGTCTGCTCTCCTTTGGTATCCCCACTTGATCGAAGAACCAAGCGAACTTTGGGGATTTTGAAACTGCACTGTATTCAACGACTGCCTCTATTTCCTTGCCCTCAACGCTGTATACGTCTTCCACGTCTTTAGCGCTTGCTTCATCGTAGGCTAAAACTATGTTAGCCATTTCTGTGGTGCAATGTTCCAGATTTTCTTCGAATTCCCTTTGCTTCATTGTTGACCTTCCTCCTCCTCCTTCCGCCTCATCATCGTAGGCCACCACCAAGTTGGCCCCATGCGCTGGAAGTGGGTTGTTGTTAACGTTCTATGGGGGGATCTGCAGCATCCCTACCTTCAGGTACTTGTCAATGATTCTTCTCAGTGTGAAGCAGCTCTCTGTCGGGTGCTGGATCTTTCGATGAACCTGACAATACCTAGGATCCGCCTTCGTTGCGTCATCGGGTTCTTCCGCCGGAACGCCTTTTGGTAGGTAGACCGTTCCACCTTGGACCATGGCGTTATAATAGCTCACCGCCTCTTCAATCGTGCACGGTAACGGTGGTGGGTCTTCTCTATCCCTTCTGAACTTCCTTTTGTTGTCCTTCTTCGCCGTCTTACCCCCATCCGTTCCTTCGGTGTATCCCACTCGTGGGGGTTGAGGCCTTCCACCCCCAGGTTGTATCGGCTGCCTGAATATTATAGGCACCGCCACCGGGTTTCATCGTACGACCAATGAGATGTTCCTTGCAGATTTTAAGAACGTCGAAAAAGTTCCCTCGCGCGTCTCATTGATAAGATGGCAAATGTACTCCGGGAGTAGTCCTTTGGCACAGATTTATAATAGTTTAGACTCCTTGGCCTCCTCTCTCACATCAAGTGACCTTTCCCTGAACCTCCGAACGTATGCCACTACGTCTTCTCCTGGTCGTTGCTTCTCTCTCCCTAGTTGGGTCAGAGTGAATTCATCATCTGCTAGAAAGAACTTTTGGACAAACATCACATGCATCTCTTCCCACGTGGAAACACTCTTAGGGGCCAAATGAGAATACCACGTGTATGCTTTATCGGTTAGGGATTTGGAAAACTCCTTCAACCTGAGCTTCTTGTTGTTGCAATGCGCCCCCAAGTGCTCAATAAAACCTTTGATGTGCCCTTTCGGATTCTCACCCTTTCCTGTGTATTTTTTGAAGATGGGGGGAATATAATCCCTCGGGTAAGGCTCATCGTTGTATTCCTGAGGATAAGGTGTCCTAAATTCATTATAGACTGAAGCTACCTCGCCTATAGACTGTGAGGAAGCCTGTATGAACTTCAACATCTGCTTTTGCATTTCTCTCCTCATTTCCTCCATGGGCGATGGGGCAACGACCAATGGGGGTGTTGGCTGAATGATCGTTACAGTTGGAGCCATTGTTACAGCTGGCGCCGTTGATACTCTGGAGATTCCCACCGCCGGGTTCACGACGAAAGGTATGCTTGTCGGGGCTTCTCCCGTTGTACCTGCGCCTGGTGGAACCGTTGGAGCTGCCCCTGGTGTTACGAAGGAATTGGCTTCAAGTCCTCCCAGCACCGTTGAAGTTGCAGGAGTTTGCAAAAACTCATAGAACTTGCTCATGAGGAGGGTCATCTGGGCAGGTCCCAACCCAGCGCTCGTGGAATCCTGCGTCACTCCTTGAGCGCCTGTTGTTGTCTGAACTGGAGGCACTTCTATTCGAGGAGCTCCGCTCCTTAAAGCCTCCAATTCTACCGCTGCTTGCTCTTCACTGTGTTGGATATCATCGAAGTTGAGCCTTCGATTAACGTTATCTTGCGCCATACTCCTTCCTTAGAAGAATGCCTCCCCAGCAGAGTCGCCAAATGTAAGAGGGTGGTTTAGATAAGATGGAGCCGTAACCCCTTTTTTGTATGGTGATGACAAGGTTAATCAGTAAACACTAGTGATTTATCCACAAGACACAAAGAACAGTTTAGAATGTATGAAACACAGCTTAAACCCACAAATCTCTCGTGTATAACTCAAAATATAATAAAGAACTCAGAAATAACTTAGCTAGAGGGAGAGAGAAGTAAGCATCCTAGATACACCTTAGTAGGCAGGTAAAAAGAAACACACACACTGAAAAGGTCTTCTTCAAGGATTTCTATCAAGTTATTAAAGCTCCCTAATAAATGACAAATGGTGGGTGGAAGAACTCTATGGTTTTTTCAATAACTCTTTCTCTAGTAATAATTTCTCAAAATCCTAGAAGAATAATCTCCAAAAGAACTCTTTTTTAGAACTTTTTAATTGATCCCTTTCCTTGGAGGTGGTTGGGGCCTTAAATAGCCCCCACACCACCCCCGAGGCAGCTAAGTCATTAATGCCTGTGAAAGACCTCCCTCATACCTTATGTCACCAGCATTAAATACCTGATGCACTAGTTGTCTTTACGTCATAAACATTAAATGCCAAGACATGCCTTTTGCCTAACCACTGTGTGTCAGGGGGCTGTTGCCACATAGGTTCCTTACCAACCGTTTGACAACCCCAAATACCACGGTGGTTTACTCAAGTGAAGACTTGACGTTGTCTAGCTGGCTAGTGACATCACCTAGAGTAGATGGGACATAAAGTAGAGGGTTGTTTGGTTCACAACAAAGCTCCTGATGGAACTCAAAGCTACTTTGCTCTAGGTTCCACGGTGAAGATCCTTCGGTGTTTTACCAGGTGTATCTAAGATGGTCAGGAAAAGCCCCAACGGTGCCCCACTTCTCAATCCTCCAAACGAAGTCCCACTAAAGTTTCCACGGTGAGGTTGTTCGATAGAGCATGAAAGCTCTCCCAGGCCCTGCCAAGCCTGGTCTCTCGCGAGTACCGTTCGACCTCATACCCATTCATTATTCTCGTTACAACATTACAGTCGTTACAACTCATAGTCAATATAAACAAAGCTATAATATGACAAAGTAACAATAAGCTAAAGTACAAGTTCCCACGCCAAGCTTCCTCGCTGAGCTGCCTCTCTGAGCTACTCCGCTTGAGCTGCCTCGCTGAACTTACCCTCGGAACACTGTTGCTCATTTGTGGATTATTCCTAATCCCAGGATTACCTTCAGGCCCCCTCTACAAATATTTTCTAGGATTTTGGTGGGTTTTCTTGGTTAGTTTTTGGGTTTTTGGCAGATTTGGGTTAGGGTTTTTCATTGACCAGTTTTGTGGTTTAATTATTGTTAGACAGATTCTGTAGGGGTTAAATACGTAGGTGGATTATGTTTGAGGTTAAAAGTGGCAGTTTTAGAGAGGGTTTAGGGTTGGTTTGGACGAAGAAGATGAACATATGTTTGTTATTCATTCTTGGTTTGATATGTTAGGGTTTTAATATTTTATCGATTTTCCTATTGACTAAATTAATTTCGGTGTTTGTCCATTCTGACCGTGTACTTTTAACAATGATTTCATCATTGTTTAATTAGTTATGACTTTAGACCAAGGTTCAAGGTTTGATATAAAAATCTGCGGCTTCGTACCTACACTTAGTTTGCACTCTTAGATAGTGGGTGTTCAATACAAGAGTCTGTTGACTTAAGTGTTCTAGTATGTTGTTGCAGACTTAAGACTATGTTCCCTTTGGATTTAGGATCTATATGCGTGTTGTTGTGACCTTTTAGTCTAAGCCCAAGTATATGAAACTTCTGAGTAATCTTTTTGTATTTTGTTCATAATGTCCCTAAATATTTAAATGTGTAGCCTTTTCAGCGTTAATAGATACCTCTCGTGAACTTACGCATTCTAATACTTGGGAGTAATTGGAAGATTTCTAGATAAGACATCTTGATGTTTCTCCTCCCGCGGTGCTTAGTATAAAAGTGTTAAAGATCCGCGCCTTGTAATCTTATGTGACACCCCGACTAATTAAATACCGGGTAGCTACTCCTTTATTAAATTAATATAAAATGTCAAGTTGGTCTAGTTAACAGCATTATTGTCGAAACATTTTAATCATTACTAACCACCTAGTATTTAAAAAGTAAGATGTCAAATTTTAAATTAAGTCTGATTAACATACAATAAAAGAATTATGAAAGAATATCATAACCATACACCATGAAGTCTCAATAAAGTAACCAACAATTAATAATAAGTCCGGAGGAAAACTCCTCACGACAATCCCACCACTAAAATAAATAAAATAGTATATCCTGAATTAATTACATGCCAACAATCTGAATAACTGAAATATGAAATGTCTCTAATAGAAATGGGCGACATGCCCTACAAATGATGAAAACTGAATAGAGTCAAGACAAAAGAAGCGTCTACTAGCAAGGCCTGTAACTTCCACAAACAGCTACAGCTCGTCACCTGAATGGAAATCCTATGCATGGTGTCCTTGTGGTATGTTTATTAGTTATTTTACTTTTTCGTCCACCAATACCCAATTTTCAAATGCATGTCTATTCTACTTAATCAATTTTGAGAACTTGTTAATTTCAGAAAATTTCGACGAGTTTCCTTTGTTTATTCGTGAAATCCAATCTGTTAACATTAAAATAAACTCAACAACAAAAGTCACAACTAAACCACCAATAAATTCCTTCCACCAATTCAACATATATAAGATAAAAAAAATTAAGTCCATCAACATAAAGGTTCAACGAACTCGTGTTTGAGTTTAAAAAAATATATAATAATAATCTCATACAGCCAGCATAGCCTAATAATAATCTTACATTAGTCACTTGTGGGGTGTGCGTCCCTCTTTTCAGGTCGTTATGTTCTTATCTTGCGTTTCCATGCTCTAACCCCAACTCTAAAGTGAGTCTCATGACTACACGAGTTGTTTTTAGAAGTTAGTCTAATCGTGTATGAGGTGTGTTTACCTCTTTTTGTAATGTTTGATTGTTGTTTTGCATTTTCGTCCATAACCCAATTTTCCAGTTTTAACACTTAAAATTTCCAAATTTTGATCAAATCTCAAATCCGTGAATCACATGATTACTCGAGTTGTTTCCACAACTTTCTTTCATCCTATGTGAGGTGTTTATGCCTCTTTTCATATCGTTTTGTTCTTATCTTACGTTTCCATGCTCCAATTTGTTTTTACTTTAACCACGAACATGGATCTAAGGTGACTACTAATGCACTCGACGATTTGCTCATAGGTGACTACTAATGCACTCGACGATTTGATTATGGGGTCTTGATTGATACTTCTCAAAACTAAAGGCGCAAACATTAGTGTCACCGCCTCCACTAAATTCCGTAAAAGTATCAGCCACAAATTTGTTTAATTCATTTTATAGATTATAGTTTATCTTCTTACTACTTCATGTTTGAATAGGCGGTCATATTTATGTTATTTGTTAAATCATATGATCATATTTTTGTTGTTTGTCATTTTATTTTTTGATTTGTTTGTCATTGATTCAATATTGTGATTGATTAGTTTAAGCTATATTCATTAGCTTAAAAGCTGAGGTTGAGAGTCGATGCCAGTCGTTCGACAGACTACTATGTAAATAAGAAATCTTAATGTTGTGATATTGTTTATTGCAAATATGTGCATATACATTGTACCTGTAGGGTTTTTGGAATGTGAAACTGTTTTATGTTGTTTGTTAAACCATTTTGATGTAAACTAGTGGTAGAGGTGTTTGTTGTATTCATCTATACATTATTTGTCATTGATTTGGTATTTTGTTATGACTGGTGAGTTTAAAATATCTACTTTGTCTTATCATGAGGTTGAGAGACAATACAAAGTCAAGATATAAACATTATTCTCTATAAATCAGGAATCTTAGTGTTGTCTTAATGTTGTGGTATGCTTGTATGTACATATACATGTATCTATCGACTCGCTGAATGTGCGGTTGATTTCTATTATATGTTAATCACATGATGTAAACTTGTTGTAGATAGGTCAGTGTTGGGCTATGTTATCGTGGTTTTGTTTGTGTTGCAGTTCAAGCAATTCAGGTTATGTACACTTCACTCGATATTCCTTTACACCTAACTGGTAGGAAATCGATTCGTGGAGATCCTTCTTCCGAGTCTTGGAAATGAATTACCTTCCAGGTTCTGATGTTGTTTCAAAGTAAGTGTATTTAATAAGACTTTTATTTTAACTTCCCGGTACCAATGCTTATCTTCTTGTTTCACATAAAAATCTTGCAAACACCAACTTAAGTGGGAATCTTCCTTATTTAGTTTCTAACTAGGCTTCTCTTAGTTAGATGTAAGTGGAACTTTACATATAGTTACTACATTGGTCCCATGAGAGGTGATAGTGCCTCTTACGAAAAATTACATGTTTTTAAGCCAAAGTCTAGATATTTTCAAATTATAGTCGTATTTACAAATCAGGAGTCTCGTGATTACACGGTCAGTTGAGTGTATATAATTGTTCATATAACAGTTATCTAAGAGTTGATAACTGCAGTTATTTAAGAATTTGTCTCCAATCTTTAGACAAATTCTTCTCTTGATAATAATTCAGTAAATTAAACTAGATGGGGTGTAATCAGATCTAATACCAAGAATATAGCATAATACCAATATTTATTTAGAAATGCACTATATGCATCATAACCCGTACCCACCTGGATAGTCTATTAGAATCCATATTTACAAATGGTGAAAGAAGCTGTTGAAGTGCCGCAATTCAGTAAGTGTACATTTCCAAATGGTGAAACAAGTTGTTGAAGTACCGCAATTCGTTCACCAACCTTTTCTTTCATTCCTATCACGAGAAAAATATATGCATACATATATTAGAATACATTAAGACAACTGAGTCATAGTAGACAAATAAATCCAAAGCCATCAATCTATTACAAATGTTGTATCACTTTATATCTAAGCATAAAAACTATAGGGCTATTACTGTAACAAATATATACCCACCATTTATATAAATACACAAACAAAATATATAAATAGATATAAATATAAACATCACCACAGCCTCACAACAGTGCTGGAACATAAAGATAATCAAAGATGATATTTTTATAATCAATATAATTTGAGAAAGCTGGATCTTTATCTTATATATTTGTTATCATCTAAAAATTAAAGTTCAAATATGATAAGCAAACAGATATATAAAAATAGGGTTCGGTGAGAGAGATATTGAGTTCAAAGGGGAAAAATTACAAAACCTGAAATATTTATGAGTTGCTTTGGAGGTTTATGAGTTGATTTGAATATTTTTGGGTGGTGTAAATCACCTGACCAAAACTTGTGGTGCCGGGATGGGATACCTATACACACATTTTTCAATAGCCATAAGTGAGATATAACACTTTTCAATAAAGGACAATAAAAACTGTCCATCATGTCGATTCTCAACACTATACAACGAAAGCTCTCTCTCGGTAATGATTGAACGCCTAATTAAAATGACATATAAAATAGAACCATCTATAGTAAAGAGGATAGTAGAGGCATATACCTTGATGGTGGGACCAAATTAGAGGCTCTCGAGGCCTAACATCTCGATCCCCTATTCAGTCTAGGAGGTGATATGGATCTCGGGATCCTGATTTCTCTTCGGGTCCACTCGGAGGACGAGTATTCTTCCCCACATTTCTCTTGGATCTTTTAATATCTAGAGATAATATAGGATTACAAGCACCACTGGAATAGAACCTAACTGACCTAAAAAAAATGAGCCTGGGGCTGAAGTACAACTCAAAGTACATAGAAGTAACCCTAAATATAACTCGAAGGTATCTAAAAATAAAAACAATCACTCAAATACCCCAAACAACAAAGGAATCATCTAAAAAACTCTAAAGCAGAATTAAATATATGAAAACCAAAACAAATCAAAGACTTACCAGGGGCTTCAATCAACAAAAAATCAACCTGGTGATCCTAGAGCACAAAAACACTAACCCATTAAATCATACAACTCCTTTCTTCTACTACCAGCACCAAACACTACATCCATAACACTAAACACTTCTTCAATTACTTTATTCTCACAGCTAATTTACATAATACTAAGAGATAGATAGAGTAACTAGTATACTGATCAGCAAACATTCATAGCAACTTACCAACATTCACAACAACTCTGTTGCATACTGATCACATTCTGTTGCATACTGATCTGTTGCATCATTCAGTGTTATCAATATGTTGCATAATTATACACAATCTGTTGGTGCTGATCACATTCAGTGCTATCAATCTGTTGCATACTGATTTTTAAACAATTTTGTGATGATTTGCGCACACGCTATATTAATATGTCCTAGTATTTCATCTGTGAATCCCCAGTCCAATATGTGGTGCTATTAATCTGCTGCATACTGATTTTTAGACAACATTTTATGATGATTTTCACACACCCTCTATTAATTGTGGTCAACGAAGATGAAAATCAAGTAGTGGAATTCCTGTGGAACCAAAAAGAAACATAAATTAAAGATTGAAAACAAATATTTAACAAAGATTGAAGAGGACATAGACCAAAGATAATTTAAGAGGTGATTCACACCTACAGTAGAGAGTAGACTCAAGTGGAGAAGTATCAAACATATGACTTCACTCAAAGATATCACTTTGATAGCAACCATCTAAGAAGTTCTTAAATCCCGAGATTTGTAAACATACACATACGAACCTTCCCTGCCATTTCCCCAAAACCAAATCTGTCAAAAACTTTACAATTAAGATGTTATATAACTAAGATGAGTAAGAAGATGAAAAAACGTGATTAAAGATCCAACATGGAGACAAAACTGCTAAATGGATTGATATAAATCAAAACGCGAAATGAAATGACTACTTTAAAAAATCAAGAACCCCCTCGCGTGTGGAACCCAAACATACAGACCCAAAACATAACGTCTGGAACAAGTCCTTTCCAAATGTTATGACTTAATTTAGTTCTCATACACAACTAAAAATGCAGAACACAACACGTGTTATCTGACTTAGTCAAGTTCTCATTCACAATTCAAGTTATTTATAAACAGAATCCGTTAGGCTTATACGAGTCCTTATTGTATTTAGAATTCAAACACTCCTTGTATTCCTCCCAATTAGTTATAATCAAAATTATGTATATGATAGAGCAGAACATAACTAAAAATGCTACAACAATGGAAACTTTATCAGTTCCTCCAACTTCAATGCGCAATGCCACAATCGACATAATGGAATGATTAGATAAAGAATCTGACATGCCTGTAGTGGAAAAAGGGCTGGTTGTGGATGGAAAAGTCATTCACGCGTATCCCTTAGCTGATACAAATCATCATAATAAGGGCTCTTAGTATAAACTTGAAAATAAGATAGTAGTTCTCTTCCAGAAAATTTAAAATAGACAGGTGTATAAGAAAGATAAGCTACTGAACCAAAGCTAAAACAAATCTTGGGAGCATACAACCATCGAAAAGTAGGGCAGTCGTACCTCGATCTTGGGAGACTGTATCATTTCATTCACCAACCTTATATTTCATTCCTATCACCAGAAAAATATATGCATACATATATTAGAATACATTAAGACAAAAGTATATATACTAAAAACAAGTATGTCATGTCCAAATGAGTCATAGTAGACAAATAAATCGAAAGCCACCGGTACAAGACATGAGGGTGATTGGGACCTGTGCAAATAAAGTAAATACCATTGTTGGCAGTGAGCTAGTAGAGATAATAGAGTCTATTAGATATCACTGGTAGGAATTCTTAAACAACATCTGCCTTATTCATAGTTGATAGTTCTTTCATAAATTCAAGTTCTCTAGAGATAACAGAGTCTATTAGAGAAGTGGTCCTATAACCATCGTAGATAACATCATCAATTGGCTCTTCTTTAGTAATAGAAGCCCGAGATTGCCTTAGAAATATGGTAGGAGTCGTTGCCAAAACAACCACAACAATGGAGTCATCATTGATGTTATTCTCCAAAAACACTTGAGCATAATTTGACTTTTGATTTTCCTCAAGTGGAGTAACCTTTGTAAGGGAATAATCTGCTTCCTCAGCTTCTACTTCCCAGGATGGATCCATTTTCTTAACTACTGGTAAGGAAATTTTTGATTCAGTCTAAAAAATTTACGTATTGTTATCAAATGTTGCTACTGCAACCATATCATTAGTGTTACATATCATTTATTAGTTTATGGTTTTCCTTAAGAGGATAAACCCAAGCGTCTTCTTCAACCACATCATAAACTTGAGTATCAACTACTGATGCCACAACATTATTATTGCAAAAACTTTGGAACAATATCAGATGATAGAGGCTGATTTATGTTCTCTATGAGAATGTGAAAATTCTATCTCTTGGACGTTTAGATACTGGTATTTCTTTATTACTGCATATAAACATATAATTACATAAAGGATTCTGAATTTATACCACCCCTCTTTTGTAAATCCTTCATGAGAAGCATGATCAAACTTTGGTAATTTCTTCCTGTGATGGCTTTTGACTAGTGCTATTAACTGAACCTCTTCAGAATTATATCCACGGAGATGGTCACCGCTGGTTATGATATGGTAAGAGCCCTTATAATAGCCCCTTTTTCTAACGAACTTCCCAATATTGTGAAGAAAACAAGTAGCTTCAAGATATTCAAGGTCCTTGTCATCCAAGGAAACATGAAATTTAGTTTGATCATCTGCAAACTCAACCCATTTCCTTATACCTTAAAAAATTGTATTTTCAATGCAAACACATCGTGAGGTAGATTTCATCCTCTTCGTTTTGTTATCCTGGTCGCAAGCCGCACAACCAATCGCCACCTAGCATTTGCATTCAAATCATAGTCAACAAAAACATGGGCTAATTTCTCAGCAATCAAAATCTCTCCCAAAGCATACCCAAAAACCTCCATCTCATGAATCCCAATGATCTCAAATATCTCTTACAACAAAACCTCAACAGCCACAATAAGCATCGATATCCACTTGAAAAACTTATCTCTTCTAACTGTCCCCCTCTTCCCCCACACAATCTCTCAACGAGCACCTCCAATTATCCTTTACTAAATCTCTAGTCCCTCTTATACCTTTCAAACAACAGCATGCTATGCCCCAAATCCATGGACGAACCTTGAGCATACTTTGAAAAAAATGTCCTTCTCAATGACACGAATGGTACCGGAGGAACCAATGGTGAGGTGATGAGTAAAGTTGAAGGAATTGGAGGATTCGTGGATGGCGGATGTGGCGATGAGGTGAGTGTGGGAGATTCACGGACGACAGATGTGATGATGAGTCAAGTGTGGGAGGGGATGATGCGGTGGGAGAGGATAATCTTTTTGAAGATTTGGAGGGCTTTGATGGCCAGGGACATGGAATTCGTGGAGATGTCGTGCTCCAGAACTACAGGGGAATTCAAGCGCTCCACGAATACCCAACGTTCGTTCTCTAGATTGACATGCACAATCTCTAGTTTCAACGAGTTGATTCCCACCTCCACCACCGCCAACACCTTGCTTGAGGATGCTACTACATTGCTCCAAGAGCTTATGTGTAGAAATGCATCACTGACTTAAAAATTGGGACAGATTGACAAACACTCCATATATTACTTCAAGTTACGACAGATCCCCATTGACAAAAACTCCATTATCACCCTCCCATCGAACCTCCAAAACATTGAACAAGATTACGATCACCACACCCATGAATGGCCGCACGAGTTGGTCGATTCACCCGCATATATTACTTCATGAATTGTAAATAGGCAGAAATAAAACTCAACATTTACATCAGAATCTAACTAACATAATCAAGTAGATGCTTGAAATCACTGCAAAATGAGCTTCTAAGTTAGCATGGGTTGGGGCTATTATCAAAATTATTTATTGCGTAAGTCATATGTTGGCCCCGTAATAAAGGGGGACACTGTTGGCTTCACAAAACAGAGCAGCGTCAAGGCCATGACAAGGATACAACAAAAAATAATATCTATTTTACTATATATATGTGTATTCTTTATGAAGAAATATTTACGATTATAGCATTAGCACACGAAATTTATTAATAATTCATATGTGACTTAATAGGAAACTAATAAATTTGAAAACAAAAAAACATTTTCCTGTAATATATTGTATATTTGTTTCATTATATAATTGAACCTTATTTTTTCCATCATTAAAACCAAAACCTTGTTTTCTAATATAAAGATTTCAAATTATCCCTTGCCGTATCTTAAAAATATACAGAACATCTCCAATATATCGAGTTGTGTCCCTGACATATAACACACACACGTGTGCTATCTGTTATGTACTTGTACGAACTCTTAAATCCATTTCTGGCGAGAACTTAAATTTTTCTTTTTTACACTAACAAATTTCAATTTACAATTGTAATGTAATATTTTGATTGAATTACAACATTTTTTTTCAAGATTATGTTTTTTATAAGTTTTTAGTATCCCCAAAATTTGACATTCCAGGGTTTCACAATATAACCAAAAAGAATCCAAAATCACACTAAGAACATAATATAACCCAAAATCACGCTAAGAACACAATATAACCCAAAATCGAACCCAAAAAACCCTCATTGAATAAAAAATCAAACCAAAAAATAGTGCAAGAAAGTGAATATACTCTTGGATTGGCTAAAACTTCCCAAGCCATGGGATTTGCGATCATAGATTCCCAATGAACATAAAAAGATGACCTCTAGTATTTATTTTATCTATCAATGTTTCTACTAAAACATTAGTGTGAGAATATTATATTTCAAACTAAATCACCGTTGCATTTATAATCATATACAAAAGATAAAAGTTGAATCAACGCCATACTTTACTCCAATTATAAATCAAACGACGATAAAGAGATGCACTCCTCAATTTAGTTCAGGAGTTCAAGTTTCGTAAGCTTAGCATATTTCCCATTGTTTTCTTTTGTAACATCTGCTACTCCTAATATATTTTCAATTTCTAGTGAAATCATCAAATTTCTCTCTTGTTTTCAACATTGAGGGTTTTGTGAGGTGTGCACTTGTATTTCTTTTATACTCCCAATATATATTTGGATAAGATCTGCTGCTGACAATTGACTGATTTATGACATATGCAGGTGTTTTTATTTCAGAAGGCTATTTGTTTTCAAGTGTAATATGACTGGGAAGCCAGTTGTGGTGACTCGTGTTGTTGATAGTATGACCAACAATCTAAGAACCACTCGTGTAGAAGAAACTGATGTTGATAATGTTGTATTGGATGGTGAGTCATTCTTTTTAATTGTAGAGTAGTTGTTTTAATAGCATCGCTTTGATCCCCTTTTAATATCACCAATTTTCAACACTTATTCGTGTGATTGTTCATAATATAATATTTCATACTAAATCTTCTGTTGGACTATTTTGAGCATTTCTAAATAATCTTGTACTTTTGGTTTTCTTACATTTGAAGTGAGGCATGCAAATAATGTATCCCTATCTTGTGTTAAATCATTCTTTGTTATCTGTGCTTTTCCTTAATCAGCATGGGGAGCCTCCTTAGGCTTCTCATTCAAGCACACCTTCTTGCAATCCTCACTGTCATCCTTGAATTTTTGTTAACTACTGGTATAACTGCACTTTGGATGATATAGGTGGGACGCGAGTGAGTGAAATTATCCGAGATGCACATGCAAGAATATGAGTTTCTAGTTCGAAATAATTGGATGCCATATGGGTTGTGCAGACACTAGATGTATTCATAACAACCCCGAATCTCTTAGACAATTATTCACGCAGTTTATGTAATTAGTTTAATCTAAGTTAAATGTTTGGTAGTTAAGGATTGAAATTTTGTTAGTCAACCAATAAATGAGGGTTGTGAAGTACAACAATTACTAGGACATAATCAATTTATGAAAGTTTTAACGTACTTTAGCTAGTCTATTAAGATCGGACAATGGGAACTAAACAAGTAGAGTGGAACTAGATTCTTAGAAAATGAAAGTGGTTTGAAGAGTGTGTAAATTCATCCCATGACCTTATCAACTTAATCTAGTTCATGGAAAGTCAATCTTGGAGACGAGACTACCTAGTTTATCTACTAGTAGAAAACATCTAGAACATCAAAGAAAAAAATCTCAAAGAATAAAGTATAAAGTCCTTATATTTACCATCTGAATAATGTTGTCATTTTCTTTATCATCGATGTTATTTTCCTTAACATCTCCTCCATAAGCATACAATCAGTCATAATCTCTGGTGGCATGACAGTTGGGGCACGACATGACCCCATTCATATTGAATTTCTAACTGATGCAGTCTGGACTTATAATTTCAACTAAAAATGATTAAAGAACAAGAAAAGTAAAAACAAGGAAGTATACTATTAATGTTCAAAATAAAAGCAGTTGTAAACGGTATATTACAGAAGGAAATTTGTGTCATTATCCAAATAAGAGTCCATGGTCAAAATATAACATATGCAGTTTATAAATATACAGTTGTAAACTGGATATTACAGTAGGAAATTGGGATAATAGAACATATCAAAATACCTGATTTATAATGACCAATAATATAAATTGTGACAGATATAAATAATGGCTCAATTTTCCAAGTGTCTGACTAAGAAGTCTAGCTTGCATTGCCATGTTTGCATCAGCTACCTCACCTTTAGGCAAGAGGGTAGGTACATGTCAGTTAAAATACAATTTTCTTATGCAGCTCAAAAAGTCTCAAATCAGGCACAACCTACATTGAAAATTTTGATTCAAATTAGATGTTAAAAACCAATATGATTTCTCCCCCACGTCTAACATTAAGAATATTGTTTTCTATTCTAGAACTTCCTGAATTAAGAGTCATTTTCTATAAATTATATCAGACTTAAAAAAGTTAGTTCAATTCATTCAAAATGGAGTAAGATCCCACATTAATGAATCTTACTATAAAAAAAATAAAGTTATTTCCAAAACTAGTTTCTTCATCGAACAGTTTTTAAGAAAAAAAAATCTTAAAACTATCTAAAATACTAATCTTCTCTCTAAAATATTATCACTTTAAAAAATAGTTCTTCAGTCCATATTTAGAAAAGAAACTGTTCTTTAAGAACTGGGTTTTTATACGGGTACTCTTAATTTAGGATGGAGGGAATATAAAACTTCAAAACATGATGTGTTTTGTGTCAAAATATGACCAAGGGTTCCAAGCTACGAATAGTGTTATCCTTTGCAAACACCTTTGTATACAATAATACAAAACATTCACACTTTACCCTCTCTAAAAACAGAATTATCATATTGAGACATGCCACACAAACTACTTTAATCAACACCATAACTAAACTTTATATTATTATAAAATGTCGTTTTTGTAAAAGCTTATTCGAGACGCACGAAGAACATCTGTGGCATATTGAAATCCCAATGATCCCCGCATGACTGAACGCATGCCATTAGAAGAAATGCTTGCCCAGACACATCAATCCCCTTCTTTGAGCTAGTGAGCTTATCATGGTTGTCTGCAATCATAACAAAGGTTACAACATATTCATAATCGTAATACAACAAAATATATCAAGAAATTTTTTAACTCTTCCATCTCTAAGTGACCAAACTGCTGAACCAATTCACCAGATTAGTTTGCATTCCCATGATCACTGAGTTTAACACAAACCAATCAATCTCCACACAATACCACATAACAATAATCAAAAGTAAGGAACTCACACTCCATTATCAACCACTTACAGAACTAATAAAAAACTATACAGCAAATACAAGACACGTTCATGATTTCATTCTACCAGAATTTAAAAACTAACAGTCATTAAAGAAGGTACTAGTTAAATAATGAAAAATAATAAATTTATTACAAACTCAACATTTAGTCATTTAATTAAATTAGTACACACCTTTGGCATTAGCAGAGACACGGGACAAACAAAAAAACTCAGGGGACAAAAACAGAGCTCATCATCCAATAGGTCCCAGAGCTAAAGACCTAAATTCATTATCCAATACTTCGTGGCATACAAAAAATACATGGTGTAAAGGTAAATTGAAACCCACACTACCAATACAAAAACTTGTCAATATTAAGGGACAAAAATACAACTTGTGGCCATCCCCGATCATCGCCGCGCGATGGAGGATCCTCAGGTCCCGCGCGTCCCTCTCGGGAGCGCTTTGACCGACGTCATTTTTGAGGTGAGGTGAAAGATGTATAGAGATTACAGTCGTCAGTCTATTTTACTCAAAACAGACAAAAGAAAAGGGGAAGCCATCCCGAAGGACAGCATCCAAAGACATACTGGTGCATGCGAAACCAAAATGAATTGAGAAGGGTTTGGAGGCTAAGTTATGAAATGGGAAGGTGTTAGGCACCCATTCCGCCCTTTCGGTCTCTCATGGATTTTTGCTATTTTCCTCGTGATCTGTGTGCATGTGTATATATAGTGGAGATAGGAATCATCGACTTGTACCATGGAAGACGTAAAGCGAGTCATCCGTAGGAAGTTTTAAAAATAATATTAGAAAATAAGATCTACACGATCATCCTTACGTTAAACATTATGAGGGAACTATAACGCACAAGGAATGATACGCCCCTAAGAACAAAAAATATATGTATATATATAGTGTAAGAGAATGGAGGTTAGAGAAAATGGAAAATGAGAGAAAAAGTAAATAATAGGACTTGAGTCTCGGGTTTTACCCTGAAACGCCTACGTAGCCTATAGAGGCATCAAAGTCCACGTAGTTCGTATACAAAATGAGGGGTGGGGTTTATCCCATAAATCCAATCGAGGATTCTCTTATTTGTGTGTGTGTGTGTGTGTGTGTGTGTGTGTGTAGAAAAAGTGTTTTAGTTACGAGGGAAGTGTAAGAAAAGTATGAGAATTCCCGTTTGGAATTTATGAGCAAACCCTCTTTTTCTAGTTTTTTGGGTTTTTCTTTATATGAAAATAAGTGATGTGCAACACTACTAAATAAAACGTATATTAGGATGTGTGAGATGAGATAATAAAGGTACTAAGTAATAAAATAAGTTATTGCAATTTTATGAGAATTTAAGGAGAGAGTTGAGAAATTGGACCTTCTTGAAGATCTTAAGCATGACCTTGAATGTTAGAGAGCAGCCCTTAGACTTGGATGATGACAGAGGGTAGTGAGTTCATCAAGTTTGATGAAAAGTGAAGGTTGGAAAAGGATTTGGGTGTAAAAATCACGTTGACTTCGAGAGAGGTTTTCAGGATTTGCTGAGAGTGATTTCTATCAGATCTGGGCTCCCCTTGCAAGTGTGGTCAGGGCCTCCCTTTTATAGGCCCAGGGCATTGTCGATCGGTATAGCCCTGTTCCTACCGTTCGACAGGTGCATTTATGCACACTGTCGATAGGCAAGGTCTGAGACATGCCGTTTGGCAGTATTTTTCAGACCTTTTTGGTAAATCGACCGCATAACGCAAACCGTTGATCAGAATTGTGCATAGGGTAGACCAATGGAACGGTAATTCAGATACCTTAGAAAGTCCCTTGGACCATTCCCGAGTTCGGGAGTTAACTTTGGGTCAAATATGGCCTGGAAGCATTCATCAGTCCATTAGACGGGGAATTGTTGGACGCAAACGGATTGTTTGTCCGCATGGTAAGTCCGAATCGTGCACGAGGCAGACCATTGGAAAGGTTATGAGATGTACTTCGACATTCCAAAGAGTTTGATCTGGTTTGAGGAGTTGACTTTGGTCAACCGGGTCCTAAAAGCATTCGGTGACCTCTTAGAGTAAAACGGATCGTTCATCCGTATCGTAAGTCAGAATCATGCATGGCGCGGACCATTGGAAAGGGTATTCAGTGCCCTTTGAAGATTCATTCAGTCTCGGTTAAGCTGAAGAGTTTCGGGAGCACCCGATGACCTCTTGATTGAGTCTGGGGGGAAATGGGTCGTTCATTCGCATGGTAAGTCAAAATCACACATGAGACGGACCGTTAGAAAGGGGTTTCAGTGCCCTTCTGAGATTTATTCAGTCTCGATCGAGATGAAGACTTTGACTTTTGGTCAAACGGAGCTTGTAGTTCCTAATGGCTTCTAGGTCAGTACCCGAGGTATGACCCATGTTGGTAGTGATGACGGGAGGTTCTAGGGACCTAAGGAGAGTTTTAAGGGGTATCATAATGGGGTATCTACAGAGCCCCTCGATGGGTAAGTTTGTAACATATGATAGTCGTCAAATAGACACTACATGATGCTTTGAAGGAGGATGGCCAATTCGGAGGGTTGAGGCCGATTCTAAGGGCTTAAGTTGAGATGAACAATTTTGTGGGTCAAAGCCAATTCTGTGGGAATAAGTTGAGATGACCAGTTCTGCGGGCTTCAGTGGAGGTGAAGATCCAAAACCGAGGTCAATTCTGACCTAAAAGTGATGACGATCAAGGACCGAGGTCAATTCTAACCTAAGAGAGGTGGCGACAGAGGACCGAGGTCAATTCTGACCTAACTAAGGTGACGATCGAAGACCTAGGTAAATTCTGACCTAAGCGAGGTGACGATCGAGGACCAAGGTCAATTCTGACCTACTAAGGTGATGATCTAAGACCGAGGTCCATTTGGACCTAAGAGAGGTGACGACCGAGGACCGAGGTCAATTCTGACCTAACTAGGATGATGATCCAAGACCGAGGTCAATTCTAACCTAAGAGAGGTGATGACCGAGGACCAAGGTCAATTTTGACCTAACTAAGGTAACGATCCAAGACCGAGGTCAATTCTGACCTAAGAGATGTGAAAACCAAGGATAGAGGTCAATTCTTACCTAACTAAGGTGACAATCCAAGACCGAGATCAATTTTAACCTAAGAGAGGTGACGACCAAAGATCGAGGTGAATTCTACCCTAACTAAGGTGACGATCTAAGATCGAGGTCAATTTTGACCTAAGAGAAGTGATGACCGAGCACCGAGGTCAATTCTAGCCTAACTAAGGTTACGATCCAAGATTGAGGTCAATTATGACCTAATAGAGGTGACGACCGGGGACCGAGGTCAATTCTGACCTAACTAGGGTGACAATCAAAGATCGAGGTTAATTCTAACCTAAAAGAGGTGATGACCGAGGACCGAGGTCAATTCTGACCTAACTAAGGTGACAATCTAAGACCGAGGTCAATTCTAACCTAAGAAAGGTGACGACCGAGGGCCGAGGTCAATTATGACCTAACTAAGGTGATGATCTAAGACCGAGGTCAATTATGACCTAAGAGAGGTGACGATTGAGGACAAAGGTCAATTCTGACCTAACTAAGGTGACGATCCAAGATCGAGGTCCATTCTGACCTAAGAGAGGTGATGACCGAGGACCAAGGTCAATTCTTACTTAACTAAGGTGATGATCCAAGACCGAGGTCAATTATGACCGAAGAGAGGTGACGACCGAGGATCGAGATCAATTCTCACCTAACTAAGGTGACGATCTAAGATCGAGGTGAATTCTAACCTAAGAGAGGTGATGACCGAGGACCGAGGTTAATTTTGACCTAACTAGGGTGACGATCCAAGATCGAGGTCAATTCTGACCTAACTAAGGTGACGATCTAAGACCGAGGTCAATTCTAACCTAAGAGAGGTGACGGTTCGAGAACCGAGTTCAATTCTGACCTAACTAAGGTGATGATCTAAGACTGATCTCAATTCTAACCTAAGAGAGGTGATGACCGAGGATCAAGGTCAATTCTGACCTAACTAAGGTGACGATCCAAGACCGAGGTCAATTCTGACCTAAGAGAGGTGACGACCGAGGACCGAGGTCAATTCTGACCTAACTAAGGTGACGATCCAAGATCGTGGTCAATTCTGACCAAAGAGAGGAGACGAACGAGGACCGAGGTCAATTATGACCTAACTAAGGTGACGATCCAAGATCGAGGTCAATTATGACCTAAGAGATGATGAAGATTGGATTTTGGGTTCCGCTGGGGAAAACTTAGTGTGTCCTTTGGAGACTTTGAAAATGACTTTCTGGAGTTTTGTTGGGGAAATAGGGGTTTCTCTTAAGGGAGTGCAAAATTTTCTTGGTGAAAATGTTCTAAATCCTTCCTGGGATTTTTAGGAATTTTCTGAGGATTTTTCTGGATTTTCTTGTATTTTTTGGGAATTTTTGTACGAAATTTCAAGAGGGTGTTGGTCGACATGGTGCAGGGGGTGCCATTCAGTAGTGGCGCTAACTTTTAGACTACCTTGGGAAGGTAAGGAGACAGTGTCGATCGGTGGGTGGGGGGTCAATGCCGATAGGCATGACGATCCTATATAAAGAGGGCGAATTCCCCTCATTTTTCACAGCTCTTTCCTTTCTTTCTCTCTGCGATTTTCCTCTACAAATCATTCTACCATTCCGATCTCTAAGAAACGACCGTGTTTGTGAGCACTACAGCGCATAGGGAATGGTTGACTACCGATGACTGGGCGAACGTGGAATGGAGGGCTAGGGCGCCTCTTGATTTGGGGAGTGAGAACTCCTTTGATGCATTCGAGCCGGTTGCGGATGAGCGAACTTTTCTACGGGAGTCATCGCGTCATCGGTCTTCTAAGGTGGTGAGACATGGCGGTTATGTAAGTAACCTGACTTTTGGCATTCCTTTCTTGAATTTTGACAGGGTTTCTCCTTTTGACAGTCTGATATCTCTTTGAAGAACATGCGTCCCCGTGGGACGATGGGGCTTAAGGATGTCTGGTAGAATCTTCCACCTGTGGTGCGTTGGGTGGTATCATCAGCAGGTTTTGGGAGGTTGGCATCTGCATTGGATGAGCCGCCTCGATCGACAGCGGTCTTGTGCGCTTTGGGGGAGAGATGGTGGGATACTACCCACACCTTCCATTTCGGCTTCAGGGAGATGACGGTTACTCCCATAGACGTGCAGCAATTATTGAGTATGGATTATGATGGAGAGCAGATAGAGGTGGGTCGCTCTTTACGAGTGAGACCGGAGGCAGTGTGTGCGGCACTTGGTGACGTAGGGAGGATAGTCTCTGGGGATTCCATCCGGCTGTCTTTGCTAAAGTATGTCTTGCTGAGTAGGGTGATCGATGTGGAGGATGGGCTTCAGGTGAGGCAGATGGCCCGGTTGTTCATTTTGTTGGTGTAGGGAGGCTTTATGGTGGCGTCGAGAGGCGACGTCATCCACTTGTGGTTCTTGTCGTACTTGAGGATGTTTTCGAACATCCCTCTCTATGATTGGGGGAGCCTGACTTTGGCGACCCTCTATTTTTCTTTGGATTCATTCAGCCGGTGCTACCGACAAATTTTTACTGGAGACACGTATCTTCTCGAGGTATCCTTTAATTTTGTGCATTTTCCTTTCATGCCTTCACAATTTCCTTATGCGTCTATTTTTTTATTGTGAATTTCTGTCTTTGGAAGACGTGGTTTTATGAGGTGATTGGGTGCAATACCTAGATGATCGATCTGAAGGACGAGACTGTTGGGGACTTCTGTCGATTATATCGATGGCGGAAGGCCAATCAGCAGTCGAAAGGATCTCTCTCTCTGGAGGCTGTGCGTTAGGTCTTGAATGGCCTGACCATTGGTAGGGTAAGACTCTTTCCTTTTTATTCTTGGTTTTGGCATGTTCTAATTCTGTATTGGCTTATGCTTGGTCGGGAATTTTTAGGAGACGTTTTATCCTTGGGGGACAGCCATTCAGGATACGGGGGTGACCGGGGTGAACGCACAGATGCAGTGCTTATTGGCGCATGAGTTTGGCCATTCTTTGTGTCTTGGGGAGTGGGTGGTTCAGCTGATTGCTGAGGAGGAGGTGGTGGTTCCACCTGCGCAGCCTCCTATGTCCATGAGGCGAGAGTGATCGATGCTGGAGGATCGCGGTGATGATCGACGAGTCCTACTTATTGTACACTGATATGGCTGCGCCGTATGACTATATGGACTTTCTGACGAGCTGGTTGATGGAAACCAACATATATGATGCCTTGCCTTTCCCTCCTGCGAGTTTGAGTTGGGCGGTGGGGTCCTCCCACAACGATGGTGGTTCGGCAACGACGGTGGCAACGGCTTCAGAGGTTCCTTTCGTGTGATTACACACTCCTTTGTACAACATTCGACGAGCTAATGTAGGGATGGTGCCTATGTTGCACCGTCCTTATGAGATGGATCCAGAGGAGTTGGGTTTGATCGAGGAGGTTCTTCATCCCGTGGTATACCTTCTTGATCTTTTTTGGTTCCTTTTTCTATTTTGATCCCTCTTTTGATACCGATTCTTATTTTTACTTACAGCAAGTCTGGGTGTCGACCACTTAGCTGAGGGACATCATAGAATGGATATCTTCGGTGACTACCTATATTCGGTATGCGGTCCCGATTCCATATTGCTTGGTGCTGTCTACTTCATCCAGGGAGGACTCGGGCTTGGTTAGCGGTGGGAAGATAGCGCGTCATAGGGGTGGAAGCTCTTAGAGAGAGGGGTGCAGGGAGAGAGAGAGGATGTGTGTTTGGGCTAAGTCCCGTTGTTTTTTGCTTTTCTTTTATTTCGTGCAAAATTTGATGTAACACAGAAGAACAAATACATATGCAATGTAATGACGTTTTTATTATCTTTTGTTAATGATGAATCAGTGAATGTATGCACATGCACTTTTTACTTTGCCGCTGAGACCGTAAAAAGAGATGTTTTTGGGATTTTAAAGGAAAGTTAAAAATGGGAAATCATTTAGGGAAGGAAGAGGATTTTTGAAATTCTGTTGAGAATATCAATTTATTTTTACTCGGTTTTTCTAATTTTTGACAAAAGAGGAAAAAGGAAAATTTCCAAGAGTAGGGGGTTGCCGATCGGCAAGCACCTTGTCCTGCCTATTGATAGTCAAGTCCAGTCCCATCAATTCAAAGCTTTGATTAGTGCCCTCTTCAGTCTTTGGTACTTTGTGGGGGTAGGATTCCCTTTGATTTCTGCAGGGATTATGTCTCTTGTGAGGGTTCTCATGTATAAAAAGGGTAGGGGTGGGGTGTTTCCCTCACACCTTCATATTCTTACTTACTTTCCTACTATCTCTTAGCCTTACAAGATGGCTCTCCCTGGTAGCATTGAGTTTGCAAATTACCTCGAAGCCTTGGAAGAGATGTGTTCTTATAACGTCGACTATGATGCTTTCAACATGCGTCGAGTTTCTTTATGGCACAATCGGCCCATTGAGTGGAACAGGCTGATGGCGGCGGTACAATTCTGGTACCTCAAAGACTATGTATTCCGCTTTGGGTTGGATGAAGTTTGTCCTACCTACGGGGAATTTTCGGTCATGCTGGGGGTAAATCCCAGTGTTGCTGTGGCCTTACCCAAATTTTCCCGTTCTCCTAGGGATTTACTGGCTGGGCTTCTTCGCATTTTGCCTTCAGCGGTTAGATCACTGGTTGCTAGAGGAATGATTTCCCTCCCGACGGTGTTGCAGTCCGTGCATTTGCTGGAAGCTGGCAATGCTGGATATGCTGGATCTGTTTCTCTAGGCTTGGTTTCAAAATTACTGCTGGTGACTAGGGAACTACTGGTGGATCCGCAACTTACAGTCATTATTTCATGGATGTCATACCGTCACAATCCTATGGCGGTGATACTAGCGGAGGCCGTGAATGGTCTGAATGCGTGGAAAGAAGGTCGTTCTGACTTCCTACGAGGTAGCCCCGTGATGCTATTCATGTGGATGTCTGAAAGACTCCGCCTGGTGACTCCTCCAGAATATCCTTTGTCGGTTTCACCCAACTTCTTTTCGTGTCACTTTTTCTATGTTGGCCTGGATATTACGAGCTGGGAAAATTGGTTTGTGGAGCATGGGGCTCAGAATTTGTACTGGTCAGTGCTTTGGTGGGGACAACAGCTGCTTGTTCAGGAGCTAGGAGAATACTCATATGTGCGGCTGGTTGGTCTCAGACAAACCTCTTTCTATTTCCTTTGGCGGCTTCTGCACCAATTTGGTTGGGCACAGGTCGTGCCACCTCGGACATTAAATTTCTTTCCGGTATAAGATTTGACCGAGCGCCTGCGTCTGCTGCTTGGCTCTCTGTGGGAGCATCGGTGTCCGTCGACCCGTCCCTCTCAGTCTGTTGGGAGAGTTTGGCATATCCCTGGGGATTATATGAAGTGGTTGTGGAGGAAAGTAGTTAGTAAGATGTTGGCAGTGGAGACTGGACATAAGTGGTTTGTTTCTTTTGACACCATGGAAGGAGGTTATGTAGTCTTTTTGAAGCTGGTTCGAGACTATCGGTCCATGGAGTACTACGACACTTTGTTCAGGCAGGGGAAATTTGGGAACCCCATGATGCAGATGATGACGGAGCGGACTCCTCTGGTAGCTGTGGGTAGGACGGTTTATTTTGTAATGGGGAATAAATGTGGGGATTTTATTATGGCTTTCTAGGAAGTTAGGTGGAAGGGATTTATCCGCTCCTTTTCTTTTGTAATTTGTACCATAATTTCTTATTAAGGAAATAAACAAGTTTCTAATCATCCGGCTGTGCCTTTGATGAGTTTGTGTTATTTGAATTATCTATACCGATTGCTAAGTCATATATAATCCTTTTGTTCAAATATATGTTGGAATTGACTTTCATTCTCGGAGGTAAGAAACAAATAGTATTTTATGAAAAAGAATGGGTCATGCTCATGTAAGGGGTATGAGCTGCTTACGTACCTCTAGGGTTTTTGAAATGTTTTGATTTGTTTGAAAATGATTTTTTGCAGAGGATTAGGCACACGTAGTTCTGGGTAAGGGGGAAATGAAGAGCCCTTTTTTAAGATAGAAGGGATATGAGAAGAGTCGTAGTGCGACGAGATTTCAGACTAGGGGTAGAACTTATTGAGATGG
The DNA here is from genome assembly GCA_949130495.1 of Sambucus nigra. Classification (NCBI taxonomy): domain Eukaryota; kingdom Viridiplantae; phylum Streptophyta; class Magnoliopsida; order Dipsacales; family Adoxaceae; genus Sambucus; species Sambucus nigra. The sequence goes on from OX422209.1 coordinate 194,423,580, forward strand.
TCCAGGTTGACTGGATGGGACATCTCTTCCCCATCCAAGTCGATGAGCAGGGCGGCACCGCCGAACAAGATCTTCTTGATAAGGCAGGGGCCGCTTCAATTGTGCTTAAATTTCCCTCTGGGGTCCCAGATGGGTTCTATGATTTCTTTGAGGGATAGGTCCCCTTCTCGAACACCGCGGTCCTTGACTCTCTTGTTGAATGAACACACTATTCAGCGATGGTACCCTTGTATGTGGTATAGTTCTTTTAGTTTCCTTTGGTCTAGGAGTGTCAGCTCGTTAAGACGACTTTGATGCCAGTCCTCTTCGCTGACCTTGCTTTCAAGCATGATGTGTAGCGAGGGTATTTCCAACTCCATGGGTAGGACTGCTTCCATGTCGTAGACCAGAGAGTAAGGGGTAGCCCCAGTAAAGGTTCGAATTGAGGTTCGGTATCCCCAAAGGGCGTACGGGATCCGATCGGCCCAATCCTGACAAATTTTGGTCATTTTGTTGATGATGGCTTTGAGGTTCTTATTGGCTGCTTCAACTGCACCATTGGTCTGAGGTCGGTAAGGGGAAGATTTGTGTCTCTAAATACCATACTCATTGACCACTTTTGTAACTTCTGTCTCGAAATGTAACCCGTTATCTGATACTAACTCGTACGGGACCCCATACCGACAGATGATGTTTTTCTTGATGAATTTTGCCACTTTCTTGGCATTCAGTACTACGTATGACTCTGCTTCGACCCATTTGGAGAAGTAATCAATGGAAACTAGGATGAATTCATGCCCATTGGAAGCCTTCGGTGTAACCTTACCTATGATGTTAATGCCCTAGGTGGAGAACGTCCAGGGAGAGATCATGTTGTATAATTCGTGCGGAGGCAGATGCTGAAGGTTGGAGAATTATTGGCATTTGGGGCATCTTAGGACATAAGCGGTGAAATCCTGGGTTATAGTGGTCTAGTAGTAGCCCTATCGGATGATCTTCTTGGCAAGCATGTGACCGTTCATGTGGGGACCACATTCCCCGCTATGGATTTTTTGCATTATCTTTTCAATGTCATCCCCTGCGATGCAGTGTAGATAGGTTCCATCGAAGTTTCGTTTGAGCAGTGCTTTGTGATAGATGATGTACTGGGCGGCCAGTCTTCGGAGGGTTGTTCGATCTTTCTTGTTGGAACCCTTGGGATACCTACCATGATTGAGGAGGCACCAAATATCATAGTACCAATATTTGGCTAGCTCGGGATCTTTTGTAGTGACGAGTGCAATCTGGTAGTAGTGGGTTGGTTTATCTTGCTTTTGAATAAGGAAGGGGGTCATTATTATTCCTTTGGGAATGTCGATTATAGAGGCCAGGGTATCAAGGGCATAGGCTAGGTTATTCTTTGCTCGAGGTAGGAAATGGAAGGTGATATCTTGGAATTGGGAGGCTAGTTCTTCTATGTGGGCATGGAAGGGTTGGAGTTTCTCGTACTTAACTTTCCATTTTCTGAGCACTTGACCGATGATGAGGGAAGAATACCCATAGACATCTAGTCATTGAATACCTTTCTCGAGAGCAACATTGAGGCCTACTGTGCATGCCTCGTATGCAGTCATGTTATTGGTTCATGGGAAATCCAACTTGATGGAGATTGGAGTGTGGGAGTCATCTGGGGCGATCAGGAGTATGCCAATGCCATGTTCCTTTTTGTTGGTAGCCCCGTCAAGGAACATTTTCCATCGGAGGTTGTCTTGAGCAGTGCAAAATACATTTTCATATGGAAATTTAGAGATCCAAACATCGACTTCTTTTACGGGGTGATTAACGAGTTAGTCAGAGATGGCTCTTCCTTTCATGGCTTTCTGCGTGACATATATAATATCAAACTCGGCTACGGGCATCAACCATCAAGCCATTCGGCTGGATAAAGCGGGTTTCTCAGGATGGTATTTGATGGGGTCCATTAGGGATACAAGTTTGATGGGGAAGGCGATCATGTAGTGTCGCAAATTTTGGGTGACCCAGACAAGTGCGACACACGCCTTTTCTGAAGTAGTCTAGTTAACCTCATACCCAGCCAATTTGTGACTGGCATAGTAGATGGATCTTTCTTTGCGGGAATCTTCAAGTTAATGGGCTAGTAAAGCCCCAGCTGAAGTGTCGATTATGGTTAGGTATAGGAGCAAGGGGAGACCAGGCTATGGTGGCATGAGTACCGGGGGTTGGGTTAGATATTATTTGATTCGGTCAAAAGATTCTTGGCAGGTCTCATTCCAAACCTTAGTTGAATCCTTTCGGAGGAGCTTGAAGATAGGTTCGCAGATGGAGGTTAATTGGCTGATGAACTGAATGATGTATTGTAATTTCCTAAGGAAACCTCGGACTTCTTTCTCAATTCGGGGAGGTGGAATCTCAAGTATGGCCCTCAGCTTGGCGGGATCTTCTTCTATCCCTTTCTCACTGACCATGAATCCTAAGAGTTTTCCCTTTGTAACGCTAGAGACACATTTTTGCTTATTGAGTCTCATCTGATACTGTCGTAGTCTCTCAAAGAACTTTCGGAGAGTAGGAACATGACCCTCTCTAGATTTGGACTTGATAATCATATCATCCACATAGACCTCAACTTCTTTGTGAATCAGATCATGCAGGATGGTTGTGGCAACCCTCTGGTAGGTAGCCCCGGCGTTCTTGAGACCAAATGGCATAATGACGTAGCAAAAGGTTCCCCATGGGGTGATGAATGCGGTTTTTTCTTGGTGGTCTGAGTGAATTTTAATTTGGTTGAATCCGGCAAACCCGTCGACGAAGGACTTGAGAGCATGACCGGCTGTGTTGTCAACGATCATGTCGATATCGGGTAACGGATAATCATCCTTTAGAGGGGCTTTGTTTAAATTCCGATAGTCTACACACATCTAAACTTTTCCTCCTGATTTGGGTATGGGCACTATGTTGGCTAGCCATGTAGGATATTCGATCACACGAATGAAGCCTACGTTCGACAACCTCTTCTTTGACTTTGAGAGACCATTCGGTGCGGAGTTTTCTCAACTTTTGTCTGACTGGCTTGTAATCTAAGAGAGTAGGAATCTTGTGCTGAGTTATTTCAGGATCAATGCCGGGAATATCGTCGTAGGACCATGCGAATACATCCACAAATTCCTTTAGCAATTCTTCAAGTTGTGCACGCTCATGCTCGTCGAGGGTAGCCCCTAACCTCATCTCGCACAGTTGGCTACTAGAACTGAGGTTAATAAAATAGTCTCTTCTTCATTACCTTAAACGCGGTTATGTTGTTTATTATTAACCTTATTTAGATCAGCTAAGAATTATTCATTTGCAAAATCATCATCATCAAAAGTTTGATTAGAATCCAAACCATTAATGCAAGGCACAACAAGATACTCAAAATATTCGTTTATTTCATTGATAGGAAAAATAGCACTGGGAACCTCATCAAAAGAGGACTCGATTACATTTGAACAAGGATAGACAATAGAAGAAGAAATAGGGTAAACATTAGGATTAGGGGATATTTCAGCAGGCAGAACTGGCACAGCATGCCAGTTGAGGAGAGGTGTATCAGCAACTTTAATCAGGTGGGATGGATCCAGTGATGCAGTGCCTCAGTGAACCATATAGAGTGCCATCCCCAGTGTCTGTAGGTTGAAGGAATCTTCAGAGTCACTTTCCTCAGTCTCTTTGGTATCTTTGATGAGCGGTTGTACATGATGTTGGGAACTCTCGGACCATGGGTAGCTATCTTAGAAGAAGATCTCCATTACAGGCTTCATCTTCTTGTTTGAATAGTCATACCATGGTTCAGGGAAGCCGCAAAAGGGTAAGTCCTCACCCTCTTTAATGAATCTTTCATTCAAGGAATCACCTGGGATAGTCTGGACGCAGTGTAGTCTCCTTTTTGATTGAGACTGGTGGATCATTCTGAGCTCTTGTTCTGATGGTTGATACCCCAAACCACAGGGAGGGAAAGCCTTTTTCAGTTGAATCGGCTCAAGTATCCCTTGCTGTCTTTATCCTAGCCCCAGTCTGGGCATTAAGTGCATGTTTCTGAATATTTGAATCACATTGAAGTTTTCATGAGGGTCGTATTTTGGACAACCCCTTTCTTCAAAGTTATCCCCTGCCTGGAGTAGAAGTGGCTCAACTCTAAATCCTGATAGGAGCATATCATTTGACTCGTGTTGTATGTCAAGGATTGGACTGCTGGTACTTGCACCATTAGCATTGTCGTCATCGCCCAAGATGGTAATGACCCGTACGCCGGTGAAGAACTTTAATTTTTTATGGAGTGAGGAAGACACGCCCTTGATACTATGGATCCAAGGTCGTCCTAGCAATAGGTTGAAACAGGCTGGGATGTTAATAACTTGGAATTCAGTGGCAGGGTTTATAGGGCTAGTACCTATTATAAGCTTTATGGATCCCATCACCTCTCGACGGGTGTTATCGTAGGCACGCACAACGGCGAAGGTTGGAGCGAGGTCACTTTCTTTCAGTCCTAAACATTTGATGGTTCTCAGTGGGCAGATATTCAGGGCGGATCCATTATCGACAAAGTAGAGTGGCACAACCTTCCCCATAACTTCGACGGAGATATTGAGTGCATGATTGTGGTTTGACCCAATCCTGGGGATTTCCTCCTCGGAAAAGGATAGCATTTGGGTAGAGGTCAAGGATCCGACCAAATTTATTGCTTCTTCTTGTGTGGTAGAAGGATGAACTGTGGGTCCAGTGAGCAACATGATCAAATCATTTCTGTCTAGCTGAGAAGACATGAAAAGCCCCCATAGAGTGATGTTAGCTTGAGTTTTCTTCAATTGATCGAGGATCCTTCTCTTCTCGAGGGTCATTTCTGGAATAGGAAGGTTTTCCATGCCCTCCCCCTTGTCATTAGTGAGTTTGGGATCTGGTAATGCCTCCCTGATCTGGTCATGTGATTTACTAAAGAAGGTAAAAACATAAATCCTGTTTCCTCGTCGATCTCGAGTTGTTCTGCTACCTTATTTATTTGTCCGAGGAGTTCTTTGAATGATATCATTCCACACATGTCGGCTACCGAGCTAGTTCTCTCTGAAGCTTGCTCTTCAGTCGAATCTCTGAATTCTCCCCCCGATCCGGTGGCAATAATTATGTCTTTCTGTGTAAAGTCGATGCATTCTACAAATTCGACGGCTTCTTCTTATAAGTCTTCCCAATCTGCAGGGATGTGTAAGGATGAAGGGACCAGGCGCCCTTGTAGCCTCAAAGCATCAAACAACTTGGTGACACTACAAATGTTGTTGGTCTGCCTGAAGAATTCTGCTATAATCTGTCCGACATCATCCATACTGACTTGATCATTTGGTACTACCCATCTATCTGACTCTCGGGCCCATTTTCGTGCTTCCAAGAACAGCGTACTGAACCTTTGTTAATCAATGACCATCTGTGAGGGCAATTTCAGCCCGAACTCTAGGAGTTGGTTAAAGACTTCTGATAATTCCATACCTCTATTTTCAGAACGGATACGGATAACGATGCATGCTCTGGTAAGGAGTAACAGTGACTGATCAATAAGATTAGTAAGGTGTAGGAGGAAATATGGGCAAATTTGGAGAGGTTTAGGAGAATATATGGGTATGATTTGGGTTGAGGGATCGAATTCTGGGTTCTCTTCTAAGAAGATGGCATTGATATGATTTGGAAGTGGGTTGTGAGTAGTGTTTAGCTTAGGATTGGTTGGTGGGGCGATGGTACCCCGTTCAATTAGACCTTGGATCATGTTTTGGAGGTGAAAGAATTGGTCAGTGGTATGGCTAGCTATTTGGTTATAGGCGCAATAGGCATCTTCCTTGAAGTTTCTTGGGAGTGGATTTAGCAATGGATGAGGATACAACGGTTTAATAAGGTTTAGGCTTAGGAGGTCTTGATAGACTTTGGAGAGGGGAGCATGGAGCTCGGTGTATTCCTTTCGGATCGGGACAGGGTGACTTTCTGGTGCCCATGATATGGTTGGTTAAGAGATGTTGTTATTGTTGATGGTTGAGACTGTAGCACTAGCAGGCCTGTCATATTTTCTGGGGGTGAACTGTCCGGACACATTCTTTGGGTCAACTTATGTTTTGGCAATAACTTCCTCGATTTCTACTCGTGCTTCTCTGAGACCTCAAAAATGGGGGTAGTATTTTCCTCCCATCATTGCTCAGACATGGGGTAAGAAGTTCTTCATTATGTTGACTTAATCTTCCTCGGAAGGTCGATTGGTCATGATTTCTGCTTTTTCCCTCCATCGGGCGACGAAGTTACTGAGTGATTTAGCAGGGTTCAATTTGAGCATATCGAAATCACGGCGGGTGACCTCAAGCACTTCATTGTATTTGTACTACGATATGAATTCTCGAGCCACATCTTCCCAACTACGAATTCTGGATTCTTCAAGAGACAAAAACCATCGAAGCATGCTATCCTTCAGAGTTTGCTAAAATAAATTGGGCCATCACTTCTTCAGAAGTCCCTAGAAAAATCATGGAACGATGATAACTTTAGAGATGAAAAATCGAGGGTCCACTTCCTCCGAATTTCTCGATATTTGGCATCTTGAACTTCTCGGTAACCTTGCTTTAGGATAAGGCGACATGTGGGTGTAGTCCATGTAATTTCCTGAGATTTTTGACTTGGTCGAACTTCTTGGTGAGCATCTTGAGGTCTTCTTTGACTTTGTTCAATTATTCTTCTTTCGGATCAATGATCACATACAAGTTAACCCCATGCTAGGCAAGATTTGGCATAGGAAGCTAGGCAGGAGGCGGCCCATTGACAAGAGGGGCACATGGAGCGTGATGATACTGTTCGGGAACCTAGATGGGCTCGGGTGGATCCATAGCGCGAGGAAATAGGGCCTTAGGCTCTTGAGGAATGGGAACCTAATTTTGTTGTATCTCTCGAACCTCAGTTTGGAGGTTGTCAATCTTGGACACAAGCTGAGCTAGAATTGCCGTCAGATCCGACTACGCAACGGGTAGTTGATCTATGTTGTCCATGGAAAGCGGATGGATTCTGGACTCGGAAGGAGTAATAGGGGAACGGATAGAACTCCGGGTTGACTTGACTGAAGACCTAAGACAATAGGGAGCCAAGCCAAGGGTTTGCGATCGACCATAGAAGGCGCAAAATGGGATTTATTTTTGAGGAAAGGGAAAGAAGTTTTTTTTTCTTTTTTCGGATTTTTGATAGAGAGATGAGAATTGTTTTGGATTTTTTATAAGGAAAGAAATGAATTTCCCCCTTTGGGGATGGTCTCAGCATGATTATTATAATTATTCTGTTCTCACTTGTATTAATTCTCCTAAATGCAAAATCAAATGACGGACGGGACCCGAGCCTGGAAAAATTAGGTTTGTAATATATGCAAAGCTATGGCTGGACTTTTGACCAGGCTCACGGATAGGGTACCGTTTTAAAAATATGCAAAAAAATTCGAGTGACAGGCCGACCCAAAATTTCGATAGAGTTTCGGGTTGAAACCGACAATCTAACATGTGTGTCCGAGGGTTGACACCCATATGCGGGTATGCAGTTGGTTAGGTGAATTGGAATGGGTTCCCCCCTTTGGCATGACTTCTACGATATACGTCTTGCACTTACGGGCAATCGGTACGTGTGGAAAAGCCATTTGATATACCTGAGTGTACGTGAATTGCCTCACCATATACCTAGTGGGGACGGTACATGTGAGAGAGAATTCGATATACTCGGCGTACTGTGATATATCTCCTGTCATGACTTTGGTCAAGCGGTACGATACGGGGGAACCGTTCGATATACGTCGAAGGTACTTGGCCAATGGAAGGTGAGAGACATATCACTTAGGCTAACTGCGACCTGCCGGACTAGCGCCCATCACGAAGTGACCCTCCAGTTACTCGGTAAAATTTGGTCAATAGCAATGCTCTTTGGTGATGTCGTGTGAATCATGCATAATCCTCTTATTAGTATCTTATGAAAATGCCTTTCTACACCAAGTATGAATGGGGCGTGCAACATGTGGATATATGAGACCCTAGGTGCACGTGGTGCGAAGTGTACATGGAGAATTTTCTACAAGTGTGTGAATAGAAGCATAAGCATGGGATACACATGAGTAATTAAAGGGGGAACATGAAAATAGGGGAAAAATATAAACAAACATAACATCTATGTAAATAGAGTCTAGCCCTCAAAATAAACATGTAATAGTCCCCAGTTGAGTCACCACTATGGCCATCCCTGATCCTCACCACGCGATGGAGGATCCTCAAGTCCCGCGCGTCCCTCTCGGGAGTGCTTCGATCGGCGTCATTTTTTAGGTGAGGTGAAAGATGTAGAGAGATTAGAGTCTCCACTCTATTTTACTCAAAACAAACAAAAGAAAAGGGGAAGGCATCCCGAAGGACAACATCCAAAGACATACTGGTGCATGTGAAACCAAAATGATTCGAGAAGGGTCCGTAGGCTAAGTTACGAAATGGGAAGGTGTTAAGCACCCATTCCACCCTTTTGATCTCTCATGGATTTTTGTTATTTTCCTTTTTATTTTCCCCGTGATATGTGTGCATGTGTATATATATTGGAGATATGAATCATCGACTTGTACCATGGAAGAGGTAAAGCGAGTCATCCGTAGGAAGGTTTAAAAATAATATTAGGAAATAAGATTTATGCGATCATCCTTACGTTAATCGTTATGAGGGAACGATAACGCACACGGAATGATACACCCGTAAGAACAAAAATATATGTATATATATAGTTTAAGAGAATGGAGGTTAGAGAAAATGGAAAATGAGAGAAAAAGTAAAGAATAGGACTCGAGTCTCGGGTTTTACCCCGAAATGCCTACGTAGCCAATAGAGGCATCAAAGTCCACGTAGTTCGCATACAAAATAAGGGGTGGGGTTTATCTCATAAATCCAATCGGGGATTCTCTTATTTGTGTATGTGTGTGTGTGTAGAAAAAAGTGTTTTAATTATGAGGGAAGTGTAAGAAAAGTATGAGAATTCCCGTTTGGAATTTATAAGCAAACCCTCTTTTTCTTGTTTTTTGGGTTTTTATTTATATGAAAATAAGAGATGTGTAATACTACTAAATAAAAAGTATATTAGGATGTGTGAGATGAGATAATAAAGGTACTAAGTAATAAAACAAGTTATTGCAATTTTATGAGAATTTAAGGAGAGAGTTGAGAAATTAGACCTTCTTGAAGATCTTAAGCTTGACCTTGAATGTTAGAGAGCAACCCTTAGACTTGGATGATGATGGAGGGTAGTGAGTTCATCAAGTTTGATGAAAAGTGAAGGTTGGAAAGGGATTTGGGTGTAGAAATCACGCTGACTTCGAGAGAGGTTTCCAGGATTTACTGAGAGTGATTTCTATCAGATCTGGGCTCCCCTTGCAAGTGAGGTCAGGCCTCCCTTTTATAGGCCCAGGGCATTGCCGATCGGCATAGACATGTTCCTGCCATTCGGCGGGTGTGTTTAGGCACACTTCCGATAGGCAGGGTCTGAGACCTGCCGTTTGGCAGTATTTTTTAGGCCTTTTTGGTAAATCGATCGCAAAACGCAAACCGTTGATCAGAATCGTATACGGGGAAGACCGTTAGAAAGTTAATTCAGAGACCTTCGAAAGTACCTGGACCACTCTCGGGTTCGGGAGCTGACTTTAGGTCAAATATGGCTCGGAAGCATTCGTCAGTCCATTGGATCGGGAACTGTCGCACGTAAACGGATCGTTGGTCCGCATGGTAAGTCCGAATCATGCATGGGGTGGACCGTTGGAAAGGTTAGGAGATTTACTTAGACATTCCACAGAGTTTGATCTAGTTTAGGGAGTTAGATTTGGTCAACCAGGACCTGTAAGAATTCGATGGCCTCTTGGAGTAAAACGGATCGTTCGTCCGTACCGGAAGTCAGAATTGCGCACGGAGTGGACTGTTGGAAAGGGGATTCAGTTCCCTTCAAGGATTCATTCAGTCTCAATCGAGATGAAGAGTTGACCTAGGTCAAACAGAGTCCGAGATCGCCCGGTGGCCTCTTGATTGAGTCTCAGGAGAAATGGGTCGTTCGTCCGCATGGTAAGTCAGAATCATGCACGGGACGGACCATTGGAAAGGGTTTTCAGTTCCCTTCATAGATTCATTCAGTCTCGGTTAATCTGAAGACTTTGAATTTTTGTCAAACGGAGCCTAAGAGTGCTCGATGGCTTCTAGGTCAGTGCTCGGGGTATGACCTGGGTTGGTAGTGATGAAGGGAGGTGCTAGGGACCTAAGGAGAGTTTTAGGGGGTATCAGAATGGGATGTCTACACAACTCATCAATAAACTGAAGATGATGAAAAAACTCGTCAATTCTAAAAAGTCTCATCAATAAAAAGGAACAAACTAAAAAATACCATATATGGTCTTGGAATTTACTAAGAAATAAAATAAATTGCATGTGCAAAACCCAAATTCAAGCAAAAAACACATTTAAAGGACATTAGAAATAATATATAATCAAACTTAATTGGTTCCCCATTATCCTCACTTGGACCATATCCAGCCCAACATACCTAAAATTGTAGTGGTAGATATAGGACAATTAATTTGTCATCATAATCCACATTTTCTAAACAGAAATGACAATATAGAAAATCTATAGAACTAACTAAAATACTAAATATGAGGGTGAAACTTGAGTGGCATTGTAAATTGATTCTCGATAAAGAATATAGACCTCTACTGATATAATGATCTATAATCCCTACACGTGATCAGAACCTTATCAATTGACCAATGTTGATTGCGATTCACGTGAAGTGTCGTTTGGGTTTACTATGCCTTGATAACCAAAATCTAATATGCACATATGGAAGCAAACAATTTATTCGACAAAATACATATTGATTTAAAAATAAAATTCTCACATGTTGTTTCAAAATATGCACTATAAATGTAACAATGTATAAAGGTTGCATTGGTGTCATGCAACCACCCCAATTTGCAATTTACATTTTATGGGAACAAAAGAAAATGTAAAAAATGGTACTAAGAAGTTTGGTCACCAAGATTAAAATAAAATCTCAAGTAAAAAATTGAAATTGGGTAAATTGAATCTAAAAGATAATCTCAATGTACAAGCTCAAAGACAATCTCAAACGACGACAACTGAAGCTTTGGATACAATGACGACATCTAAGGTCGAGTCGTTCAGTTTGTAGCGACTGGTACAACAACCATGGTTAAACAAAGAAAAAGGGGGGAAACTACATTCGAATAATGAGTGAACACAAATTCAATTGATTTAAAAAAAATCTAGCCATGTAAATAAGGGTACCTGTAACAACATAAAACTACAAACTTTATATCATGTAAACACAATTATAAGTAGTAACTAACAAACTATTCCATTTGATACAAACTGATAAAATCATTTGTCTTTATCCATATATATAAACATGGTTTGATACATAAACAATAACGCTTAACTTTGGTGATAAGAATCTTAATAATGATTGGGAGGAAAGGATAGTACTGCAATTCATGTCAAACAATTTATAAAATTTCAGCAAACTGTTATGTAATGACCATCAATAGTATGAACACAAACATATCAAAACTATCTTTTATAAAAATTTAAACTGGAAATAATATTTGTAACAGTGGAGTGTTTGGAGTTGGATAATTAGTCATAGGACAAACGCAATGTCAAGATAATATCATAACCATAAAATTTAAATGACTAGTATATTTAATTACTAGTAGAATTTAACATTTCCTAAATACGGAGGCCTTATAACTAAAACTCACGACGAGTATCTGAAGCTATTTAATTTTGGTTACACATGACAATGAGATGCCATGTAACAACCATTTTTTATATTTAGACATTAGATTAGATAACTAGCTACGAGTGAAAATGCAACTTGTCACATGTGTGCAACACGAATAAAACACCATTTAGCCTAAAAGCAATTTATAGAAACTATTTATTGATAGAAAAATGGAGAAAAAACTCTAAAAGTGTTAGAGTAATGCCCATATCTCCTAAGTCCTTATGTAAATTCACTATCAACTTAGGTAGGAAAAAGGTCGAACTACCATTTCTAACTACTTTCGATGTCCATCTATTCTTCAAATCTTTAATAAAATTTGTTGGCTAAATAATTTCTGAGTTCTAAATTACATATAAAACTAATTATGTTTGACTTAGAACACATAAATTGTTTGGCCAACAAATATTATTAAAGATTTGAAAATACCATTTACAAATCTATGTATTGAATAAGCATTGCAATGAAATCACTCTACAACATTGCAAAATTAAAAAGAAGTAGAGAAAACATAAAATTCTATAGATACCCATTCTTAAAATAACAAGAACAAATATATCAATAGGAAATAAAAATAATAGATCACTACCAACCAAAAATGGAACATAGTTGAGATGACAGAGCTCCTGGAATCAAAGATGAAACTTTGTTAGTAAGATTATAAAAATTTGGGTCCAATTTCTTTAAAAACAACTAGAAATAAAATCTCTTGCAATTTCTTTGCAAACCCTAGAAAATAAAGTAGAAAATCAGGCGGCTATGCAGTTGGCAAAACAAAGACAAGATGCGATACAAGGCTTGAATGTGGCATTTTGTTATGGGGGAGCAACAAAGTTATCAATTTTCCCTAAAACGGATACATTTGGAATATTTTTGACTTCAAACATAAAAACATTAGGAATATCGGCATTATCATATCAAGAATGCTGAAGGTATTATAGGTCTGAACATTATCTTAAATATTTTCAAGATTAGTTGGGACAGGGATTGTACAGATCCAAAATTTCAGTTTCCAATTTTATTCTTCAATAAAGACTCATCAAGTGTGTGTCTATTTGCTGAAATTTTAGCCATGCAATTATCTTTGCAATTAAGGAGATGAGATTGACTTTCATTGCTTAGTGGTTTCAAGATTTTCAATCTCTCTGAGGGTGTTACGGTATTCCTTTTTTAAGATTTTCAACACCTGTACAGTATTACGACCCTTGGACAAGGTGGACAAGGCTGGGCTACTTCAAGAGCTTCAATCTTGAAATAGTGATAAAACTAAAGAAGGATAGAGAAAACGTAGCAGCCTTAGAGAACGGAGAGGAGATCGTCAAGAGAATGGAGATGAGATCGTGAGGGAGAGGGAGCCCAGCATGAGAGAGGATAGAGGAGAGCGTGAGCGAGAGGGAGTCTTGATTGAGAAGAATTTTGGAGGTGGCGGGAAGTCGTGAAAAACAAAAAAAAAAATAGTGAAAAACTCCACTTTTAAACTTTTGGAGAGAAAAAAAGGGTCATAATATGTAACCTAGGTTAAAGATTCTTACAAAAAAGGTCATAATATCTATAATCAAACATGACTTTTATATTTAAATTGTCATAAAAAATAATACTATGTATAAAATGACATTTTATATTAGAAATGTCACATTAATAATAACATTAACCTTTAAATGACATTTTTGTAATAAATGTCTTTAAATTATTTTTTCGAGCGTCATAAGAAGGTGTTTTTCTTGTAGTTATCTCTATTTTTAAAATCTATCGGATATTTAAATTTACAACGAGACTCCTCTACAACTCAAATTGTGTTATAAAATATTGTAGCTCGCCCCATTCTACACAAGAAAATCATTGATCTTGAAGATCAAGATAAATTCTTTCATTCCTAAAAGTAAAAACTTTATAATAACCTACCGAAAAAATATTGGAATTTCGATCCCGAGCGTGGGTTCAAATTCAAAAATCGAGTATGTGTTCCCCTCATATCTTCACTCCAAGAAGAAATTATGCATGAGGCTCATCATTCTAAATTCATGGTTCACCCCTGTAGCACCAAAATGTACCAAAATCTCAAGCAACATTACTGGTGGCCCAATATGAATCAAGATAGTGTACACTTCATAGCCAAGTGTCTAACATGTCAGTAAGTAAAGATCGATCACCAACGTCCCAGCGATTTACTCCAACCACTTCAAATCTCAGGATGGAAATAGGATCACATAATCCCAGAATTGGTCAGTGGATTACCCCGAAAAATTCAAGGTTTTAATACGATATGGGTTATCATTGATCGTCTTACAAAATCTACCCATTTTGTACCAACCAGATCCATCAATTCTTTCCAACGCCTGAGAGAACTTTACCTCAAATAATTTGTAAGATTACACGACATACCTATTTCTATCATATCCGATCGAGATCCCAGATTTATAGGAATGTTTTGGCAAGCCTTACAGACAACCTTGGGAACTAAAATCTACCTAAGCACATCCTTTCATCCCCAAACCGATGGAAAATCAAAATGGGTAATTCAAACATTAGAATATATGTTAGGAGGCTTCACGTTAGGCTTTTCTGGTTCATGGAACAATCACCTTGCCTTGATCTAATTCTCGTATAATTATAGGTATCGAACTAGCATTGAAACCACCCCTTACGTAGCTCTTTAAGGAGGAGCCTACCATTCGACCTTATGCTAGAATGGATCTGGAGAGTATCATACACATGGACCCAAAATTATTACCGTAACTGCAGAAAGGATACACCCCAGTTAAGAAAGATTACATTTATCCTAGATTCGATAAAAGAGTTATGACAACACTCGACGAAAGGCCTTAGAATTTAAAGTAAGTAATCAAGTGTTTTTACGAGTATCTCCACGTCAAGGGATAGTACGATTTGGAAAGAAAAGGAAAGGTATCACCCCATTGTATTGATCCCTTAAGACTTATAGAATGTATTGGACCAGTAGCTTATAATTTGAAATTGCCTCCCCAACTATCTAATGTTCATAACATATTTCATGTTTCATAATTACGAAAATACATCCCTGATGCAAGTCACATCATTACTTGGAAAGGTATCACCATTGAACCCAACCAAAAATTTTAAGAAATTTCTATCCAAATTATCGATCGATAAGAAAAGGTTATCCGGCAAAAATCATCCCAGTCATCAAGGTTCTTTGGCGACATCACAAAGATGAAGAAGCTGCATGGGAGACAAAATACATGATGACACAACAATACCCCATGCTTTTTCGAGGTAATTTTTAGGATGAAATTTTTTTTGGTAGGAAAAATCTAACAACACACCTTAAACTAGCCTTTAGTCCTTTGAAGAGACAAAATTTCTAAGTAAAACCCTAAACTTTCACTAAATAACCAAAAGAACCTAATTAGGATACTTTATAAATTCCTATACCAATTTGATCCCAACGTTTGCTCAAAGTTTAACCTAAGGACATAAATTTAGAGAATATTCATAAAAAAATCTATTAATTTTGTATAATTACACAAAAGCCCCAAAACTTTGATAAAATAAACTAAAAACCTTAAAAGTTATATGAAAACTATCCAGGGACCTAAACATAAACCCCTACTTGTTTATCGTACACCCTTTGGTGAAATGGCACCAACTGGACAACCAACATAGGTTGTACCATGTGGGTAATCTATGGTAACCTTTTTACCTCAAATGAAACAATAATGGAAACTTTTGTACATGAGACCAAACTCCACCTCCACCTCCATAACCACCAATCGTCTCCCCTTTTTGAACCTTATAAATACCCCATCTTACCTTAGTGGAAACCTATCCCAGGTGAGTGTAATTTCAAAGTAAACTTTTGAGAGTTTTTACATTTCTGTAATTTTATGTATGAATGCTTGGTTATTGAATGTGTTTATGTTTTTGCACATCTATAGAGTAGAAATGGATGTTTACATGTAAAAGTTGACGTGTAGATGTACTGAAATAGCTCAAAAACAATAAAACTCCATTAAATCTTGAGCTTTAATGATGGATTGTGCTTCATTGACTTGGAACCTATTTTAAATTGAGGTAAGTTGAGCTTAGGTTCTCAGGAACCTAGGTTTAATGTTTAATTGAACAAAGAATGGCTTTTGATACCTCAAATCATGGGTTGAAGTTTCCGTCCCCGAAAATTTTCAGAAAATAAATTTCCAGGTTTTATTCCACCAAAATCCCTCAAACCAAGTTCAATATTCAATATTTTTGATATAGAATAAAACATTTATGGTGTCGAAAAGAGAATCATAGCTTTCAAATAGTTCAACTTTGTCAAAATTTCCCCATTTTTACACAAATCAAATATCTCAATTTAGCCCACCAAATCCTTAAAACCAGTATGGTTAGATTCATCTTCAAAAATTCGTCAACTTTCATTCAAAAATCAATTTGAAAGAATTTCTGAAACATTTCAAAATCAGGGTCTAAGTTTTCAAACCCTAAAATCAAAATGTCGAGAGGTTGAAGGTGACTAAACTACACGCGTATAAGTGAAAGCAAAAATAGGTGCGCCTCACATTTGACTGAGCGCGTAAAGGCACATCTCCAATAGATATATTAGGATTTTTTACAATATTTTTATTTTTTTATTCTGAACAAATTGTTATATTACATCACCGTGTTTGGATTCCATGAAAAGTATTTTGTCAAGAAAATTAGTTTTGAGTTTAAAAATTAACTTTTCTATTTACACATAACCCCCGTCCACTTTCTCAAGTATTTCAAAACCTCCCCAAACTTTTTCTATAATTACATGAGTATAAGTAGAGCTACTTTGTCTTCTGTCACTACTTTTAGATTTTAATAGAATAAGTGATTATTTTAAAAAGTTTAAAATTTATACTTTATACCCTCTTAGTTAACTTTACACTGACATCTCTTTTGAAATTACATCCTACTAAATTAAATAAACATTGTTTTAAATATGTATGACCTACTTACACTTTTTATGGTTTTAGACTACCCAGTCTAACCATCAAATTAGCCACACAACCAATCAGAATTCGTAAAACTCAACATAGGTGATTTAAATTTCAATATTAGATAATTTGAGCTTATGTCTTTTAATTAGTGATTGTTAAATCACTCTATGATAATTTTAAGATCCTATTTTAAATACGAACTCCTTTGAGCAGTTTAGATTTATGTCATATAATTGATTCCATCGATATTCTTGACTAATTCTAAAATCGATAGACCATTATACCTGAAGTGTTAAACCTCTTAACCCATAATTATGATATTACGAATAATTACTTATAACGCTACAATTTATTGTTCTTATCAGTAAAACCCAAAGTAGCATACCTTACAATTCAGGGATTACACCCTGGTATACAACACTAATTGTAATTGACCTGTAGGACTCAGATACTGAGTGCCTAGTTGTGATGATTTTCTGGATACGTATGCGTATCACTCTAGCTATAAGTGTGCATATCTATATTTCACTATTCCTCAATTATTTGGATTGCCTGTTCATGTGTATTTTATGCCTCGAACGATATTGTAACGTTATGTTTATGCTATTGAAGCCCTATAACCAATAATTTATGGGTTATCATGTTATAATTTGAACCATTACCACATTAACTTGGTACTCAGTTTATTTTGTCATCTTCACCATTTTATTAATTTATATATCAGTAGACTTCAGTATACCCCTGATAGCCCTATGATATTTCCTTTTGTTTCAAGAGTATAATCTCAATAATTTCCTCTCATTATTTTTTTCTAACACTATATTATCTTTCATATCTTCTATAGAAATAAAAATTATCTACTTTCATGTCTCCTTAAGAGTTTTTATTCTAGATGGATGATGAACCTGAAGAAGACCAGTTACCTCCCGTGCATTTGAACTTTTATTCTTTTCTACCCCCGAATATATTCGTAGTTGCGTACATGTGGGAAGTGACAGACAAAAATGGTAGTCCCCATTGGAATATCTACACCATAACTTATCAACTCTTACGAAACCTGAGTGTTTCTTTGATATTTTGAATTTATATATAGCATGAACGAATAATACTAAACTTCCTTTTATTTTCAGACTCCGATAAGTAATAATATGCTAGGCATCGCCATAATAAAAGTCTTTTAAATTCTGCCGAACTAAATTTATTGTTGTATTTCAATTTATTCCTATTTATCATTAAAACATGAAATTCGTTGATGCGACACTACGAGTGACACGAACACCTCATGCAAGTCCAACGTAACACGTTAGAACCAGACGCGCAGTCGCGTGACCCCCTATTTGACGATAGGGCAAGAATTCAAAAACACACACACTTAGGCTTGAAAACGCATCGGGGGAGGCACCCAAGCGGCACCACAAGTGTCACAAACACCTTGTATGTTTCCAACGTAATAGGTCGTAGCCAACCACACAGCTATGGGTGGACTCCCGTTTTGAGGATTGGACCCAAACATGAATTTGTGAACAGGCACACTTAGTCTTGCAAACGTGCCGTGAGGAGGAAAGGATACCTAGTGGCACCCAAATGGCACCGCGAGTGGCACGAATCCTAGTGCGTATCCAACATAGCACGTAGCAAATCAGCTGATAGTCGTGAGACTCCAGATATGAGGATATGACCCAAACAAGAATTCGAAATGAGACATGCTTAGGATAAAATATGTGCCACTGGTGGCGGGCAACCCCAGTGGCACCCAAACGGAAATGCGAGTGGAACGACCACCTCGTGCTCATCCACTGTAACACGTAGCAACTGTCTGCACACCCAAAATGCTCCTAGTTTGAGGATATGACACATATTAAAAAATAATCACACTTTGGCTTGAAAATGTGCTATGAGGGATGAACAACCCCAGCGTCACCCAAATGCCACTACGAGTGGAACGAACACCTCATGAATGCCCAACGTAACACGTAAAAATCGGTCAAGAAACTGCGGGACTTCTTATAAAGATAGGACCCAAACACAAATTCAAAAATAGGAATTCTTAGGTTTGAAAATGAGCTGCAAGGGAGCGGGTACACCTAACGGCACCCAAACGGCATCGTAAGTGGCATGAACACCTTAGGCACGTTCAACATAACACGTAGCAATCGTCCACGTAGTTTGAGGTTCACCCAGTTTGAGGTTAGGGACCAAACACGAATTTGAAAATCACACTTAGGCTTAAAAATGTGCCCCAGGGGGACGGGCACCCTCAACGGCACCACGAGTGGCATGAACACCTCGTGCACGTCCAACATAACACGTAGAAACCGGTCGCGTAGTCACAAAACTCTCGATTTGAACATAGGACCCTGACATGAATTCAAAAATAGGCACGCTTAGGCTTAAAAACATGTCGCGATGGCGGGAATCCCTAGCGGAACCAAAATTGCACCACGAGTATTAAAAGAACCTCGTAACACGTATCAATCAAAAGCGCAAATGCGGGACTCCCTATTTGAGGATAGGACAAGAATTCAAAAATTGACACACTTAGGCTTGAAAACGTGTCACGGGAGACGGGCACCCCAGCGGCACCGCGAGTGGCATAAACACCTCGTGCGAGTCCAATGTAACATGTCGCAGCTTGCGGTGCAGTTGTGGGGTGGGACTTTCAATTTGAGGATAGGACCTAAACACGAATTTTAAGACAGGCACACCTAGTCTTGTGAACGTGTCACATGGGGGTAGCACCCTCGGCAGCACACAAATGGCATCACAAGTGGCACGACCACCTCTTGAGAGTCCAATGTAACACGTAGAAACCGTCCATATAGCCACATGACTATCGAATTGAGGATAGGACCCAAACATGAATTTGAAATACAGGCACATTTAGCCCCGAAAACGTGCCACGGGGGGCACCCCAAATGACACCGCGAATGTCACAAAAACCTCGTGAATGTCCAATGTAACATGTAGCAACCGGTCACACAATCGCGAGGGGAATTTATTCAAAAACAGGCACATTTAGGCTTGAAAACAAGCCACAGGGGGTGGGCACCAAAAATGTCACCCAAACGGCACCACGAGTGGTACATACACCTCGTGCATATCCAACGTAACACATAGCATCAAATCGCGCAACTGTGGGATTCCTGGTAGGAGGAAAGGACCCAAACACGAATTTAAAAACCAGAACACTTAGGCTTGTAAATGTGTCACGGGGGCGGGCACCCCCAGCGGCATCAAATGGTAACGCGAGTGGAACGAACACATCGTGCTCATCCAACATAACATGTAAAAACTGGCTATGCAGTCGCGGGACTCTCGATTTAAGAATATGACTTATACAAAAATTTAAAAACATGCACACTTAGGCTTTAAAACGTGCCGCGGGGGGCGATAACCTTCAGTGGCACCCAAATGGCACCGTGCCACAAACACCTCTTGCGCATCTGACATAACATGTAGACATCTGTCGCACAATCGTGGGACTCCCGGTTTGAGGATAAGACCCAAACACGAAGTCAAAAATCGACACACTTACGCTTGAGAACGTGCCGCGAGGAGGCGGACACTCCCAACGACACCTATATGTCACCACAAGTGGCACGAACACCGTGTGCACATCCAATGTAACACGTAGCAAACGAACGCACAACCGTAAGACTCCCAATTTGAGGATAGGAACCAAACACGAATTTGAAAATAAGCATAATTAGGCTTGAAAACATGCCGCGGTGGGTAACCACCCACTGCATCACCCAAACAGCACTGCGAGTGGCATGAACACCCCGTGTGCATTCAACATAACATGTAGTAACTGGCCGTGCAACCATGGGACTCTTAATTTGAGGATAAAACCCAAACACATATTAAAAAATAGGCATACTTAGGCTTGAAAACATCCCGTGGGAGTCAGATACCGCCAGTGGTACCCCTATGGTAATACGAGTGGCACAAACACCTCGTTTACATCCAACATATCATGTAACAAACGGTCGCGTAGCCGTGGGACTATCAGTTTGAGGATAGGATGCGAATTTGAAAATAGGAACACTTAGGCTTGAAAACGTGTCGAGGGAGAGGGGTACCCCCAATGGCACCGCGAGTGGAACGAACACCTCGTGCACATCCATTATAACACATAGCAATTGGTCGCGCACCGCAAGACTCCCGATTTGAGGAGAGGACAAAAACATGAATTTGAAAATAGGAACACATAGGCTTGACGGAACCTAAACGTCACCACGAGTGGCACGAACACCTCGAGAGCATCCAACATAACATGTAGAAATCGACCGCGTAGTTGTATAACTCTAAATTTGAGGATAATACCCAAAAATTAATTCAAAAATAGGCACGCTTAGACTTAAATACGTGTCGTGGGGGACGGGCACCTCTAGTGGAACTTAAACGACACCATGAGTGGTAGAAGCACCTCATGGGCATCTACTGTGACATATAGCAATCGTCCTCGCAGCCGCAGGACTCTTGATTTGAGGATTGTACACGAATTCAAAAATAGGCACACTTAGGCTAGAAAACATGTCGCAGGGGCACGGTCGGGCACCCCAAAAGGCACTGCAGTGGCAAGAAGAACTCGTGCACGTCCAAACACGAATTCGAAAATAGGAATACTTAGGCTTAAAAATGGCACCTCTAGTGGCATGAACACCTTGTACGCATCCAACGTAACACGTAGCAACCGAGAGCTCAATCGTGGAACTTCCGATTTGAGGTTAGGATCCGCACAGGAATTCGAAAGCAGGGACACTTAGGCTTGAAAATGTGCTGCGGTGGATGGCCACCACTAGTATTACCCAAACGGCACTACGAGTGGTATCAAACGTAACATGTAGAAACTGGCAGTGCAGTATGGGACTCCTAGTTTGAGAATATGAACTAAATAACAATTTAAAAATAGGCACACGTATGCTTGAAAACGTGCCGCGAGAGGCCAGCACCCCCAGTGACACCCAAACGGAATCACGACTGGAACGGCCACCTATTGAGCATCCAAAGTAACATGTAGAAATCGACCACGCAGCCACAGGACTACCAATTTAGGCATAGGACCCAAATAAAAATTCAAAAAAGGCACAGGGGCAAGCACCCCAAGCGACACCCAAAAGGCACCGAAAGTGTCATGAACACCTCATGCTCATCCAACATAACACGTAGACACCGATCTCACAATCATGAGACTCCCAATTTAAGGATAAAACTCAAACAAGAATTCAAAAATAGGCACACTCGGGTTTCAAACAGTGCAGGGAGGCGGTGATGACTAGCAGCACCCAAACGACATTGCGAGTGGCAAGAACACCTCGTGAACACCAAATGTAACACCTAGCCACCGGTCACACAGCCTGGGACTCCAAATTTAAAGATAAGATCCAACCACAGACTCAAAAATCGATACACTTCACCTTCAAAATGTGTTGCGGGGTGGGCACTCCAGCGACAACCAAACAAAACCGCGAGTGGTACGAGAACCTCATACACATCCAATGTAACATGAAGAAATCGGTCGCATAACCATGGGACTCTCTATTTAAGGATAGGACCCAAACACAAATTCAAAAATAAGCACACTTACGCTTGAAAATGTGCTGTAAGGGGGGATATCCCCGTGGAACCCAATTGGCATCGTGAGTGGCATGGACACTTCATACGCATCCAACATAACACATAGAAACCTGACGAATAGTCTTGGGAATCCCCATTTGAGGATAGGAACCAAACACGAATTAAAAAATAGGAACACTTAGGCTTGAAAACGTGTCAGAGGGGGTAGAAGAGTAGCACCCAAATGGCATCGCGAGTGGCATGAACACCTCGTGCGCATCCAACATAACGTGTATGAACTAGTCACGTATCCGTGGGACTCTTAGTTTGCGGATAAGACCTAAACACGAATGATATACCAAATATGACCTCATCTCTGGACCATACATCCTCGGCCATGGCCTACCAGTGACAAACCATCAGTTTGGGAAAAATACGGCTTAGTTATGGACCCATCACGAGAGGCCTCATCCTCGGCAGCAAGCCCATCACAATAGGTCTTGTCCTCCTCTTAGAACATAGTCAATGATCTGTATCAGCAATCTTATAACTCAAATTTTCTTAGCCTTTTCTTTCACTTGGAGGTCGATGGTGAACAAAGATAACTCAACATGATAGTTACCTCAGCATCAGGGGGTCGAACTTAACAGCTCTATCGCAACGTGGTCCGGGTCGATAATTAACACTTGGTAGAGTTCATGGATTGGGAAACGTGTTGAAGAGTGCGCCTGGGTTATAGATCCCACATGCATAAAACCGTTATAACAAGATCATTTTCACACATGAGGGGATATTTCATCATCATGATCTACATGTTCTTGTGACAGGTGGCTAATTCTTATTGGAAAACACTTTCTACTCATGATTACTTCATGCTTGGGGGTACATTACACACCCCATACACTATATATAGTCATCTTCTTCATCAGTGTAAATGATCAAAATATTCAAACCCTAGCCTAAGCTTTTTTCCTATTACAATAGAGATAGAAAGTAGTGAGAATTGTATCACTAAGCCATTAGAGTCCATGTTTATAGTGAAATTCATACTCACCTACACAGTTGAGTAGGACAATGGTTAAAAGACTTATATTATAGTATTACTCGTCTTTTTCTCGCCCCCTTCTTCGCTTATATACCTTTTTAAACACTATTGTTGCACTTGCAAAGCTATTCTGGATTGAGATCATACTATTTTACTTGTTGGTACCATACCGAGTATCACCACTTAGCGCCGTTTATGAAAACAAAGGTTATTCATCTTCTTCCTATTCATTTACATCTTGTATCTCACTTGATTTTCTGGTGGTGATCCATTTCCACCCTTGGTTGGATCTGTATCACCATTGAAAGAGCTCTTGCTTACTTAGGACATTTCCACCCTTTTACTTGTTGGGGATATTTTTTAAACTTTTTTCTAGCTCTCTTAGGACATCCAGTTCACCCTTTGTTCCTTTTATTCACTGGAATAGATGACTTTAGATTCACCTTAAGGCCTTGGCCCCAACTCCAGTTGAGCCCCTCCTCAGCAAGATATGGTTGCGGTTGCGACAACGCTGCACTCGCTAGCGGCCAACTAGCAAAAAATACAAGAACAACTTACTTCCTTCAGCCAAAATGTGATGGCTAGACCCACTGGCGCTATTGCGGAGATGATAACTCAGACCGCCAGGAAGGGTGTAGATCTAGTGAAAGGGGACTAACCCCATCCCCACATAAAGAAATACCACAACAACAGAGATGTAGAGATGTGGACTAACCAGGGCGATTGTGCCTTGGAAGATAAGGCCAGGAATTCCAAGACGACCACTGCTGTGATGAGGATGAGTACTTGGAGCCCTAAGAAAATTCTGGAGATATACGGTGTCCAATCCTGATCATTAGAGGAAATAGTGGTAAGCCAAGCCAAGATCCAAGGCCTCAGCACTTGACAGATTGAGAAAATGGTTATTTTTCTACACACTTATCCCAATTGATGACCTGCAAGACCGAATCTCTAGTTCACACGATATCGCAGGCTCCAGGAGGAATGAAGGATGTGCTGACCGTCAGCCTCCTCAAGACCAAGCTAAGGAATAGAGAGAGGTTAACTGTTATCAAAGGACAACTGATAGAGAATTTGTTCATTGCGCAACCGACAAAGAAGGGGCTTGTGACAATGCCATTGAATTTTAGGGAGTCAATGTAATAACGGCTGACAAGCAATGGAACAATTCCATATAGAGGCTTAAAGACAAAATTGATGATAGCTTGAAGAACGAGACTCCTACAGAGGCGATACATGGAAAGGTTACCATTTATTGTAAAAATTCTGTCAAGTTCACACCGCTAGTTGTCAAACCTAAGTACAATGGGAGCACTAACGTTGTTCATTATGTGGAAATGTACCAGTTAGTTGCCAATATCTTTTCAGCTTCAAATGAGATTAGATGCCAAGCTTTCTTAAGCACCCTTACTAGTGTCGCACATGTATGGTACACCTCTCTCCCCAAGAACTCTATTTAGAATTTTAATAAGTTGGCCAAAAGGTTTATCCATAATTTGTACTTCAGAGTGAAGCCTCGAAAGAAAACCACACATGTGTTGCATGTCAAGCAAAGGAATAATGAGTCTCTGAGAGACTATATAGCTTGAGTTAACAAAGAAAATACGGAAGTATAAGACTACGAGGAAAGCATTGCTATGACTGCCCTCATGGGAGGACTGCAGAAGGGAAAACTTTGATGGAAATTGGCTAAAGATCCTCCCAAAACCATGGTTGAACTCCTAGCCACGGTCAGGAGGGTCGTGAATGTGGAGGAGTCCATGGCTTCCAGTAGAGACGGCGATAAAGGAACTAGTGGGAGTAAGTCCCATAAATCCTAAGGAAAGGAAGGAAAGAAGGGTTAGATTGATGACAAGTTCTTTGATTACACTCCATCGACATACGACCCTGATATGATATTGAACGAGATTAAGGATGATGGATCTTTGAGATGGCCAGAAAATATGAGAGCCCCTCATCACAAGAGGGATAAAATCAAGTGGTGTGAGTTCCACCAGGATCACAACCACACGACTGATAGGTTCTTTTCACTTAAAGATGAGATTGAAAAAAGTTCTAAAGCAGGGAAAACTGAGGAAATATATTAATAATAGCAGTGTTCGAGGTGACAGAGAGACACAAGAAATAGATGAGATGACAAACCTAGACGGGATGTCTATGGTAATAAAAGTGATAATGTCTCTGAAGAAGATGATGAGGCCGACCCTAATCTTCCACAAAAGTTCCCTGCACCCAAGGGTCGGCTACATATAATCTCCTTCAGAGTAACGATGATATGTGATGGTTGAGCAGGTGGCGGCAAAGACGCGGCTGATAAGAAATCCCATGTCATAGAGGCTAAGGAAGCCCTAAAAAATGAAATGGTAAACTCTCTTGTAGTTGAATCCAAGACGAGTTAGAGGAAGAAGTTGGATATGGACACCTTGGTGATAGGTTTCTCAAGGTTAGACTTTAAAGGGATCATGGTCCGTCATGATGAACCCTTAGTGATCACAACAAGAGTGGATGGATATGAAGTTACCAGAATACTCGTCGATGGAGGAGTTTGGGCAACGTGATGTTTTGGGAATGCTTTAAAGGATTAAGGCTTAGCAAGAAGAGAGTCGTCCCGTACCACCAGTCTTTGATCGCCTTCAGCGGAGAGAAAGTCCACCCCCGGGGATATATATATATATATATATATATATATATATATATATATATGTACGGGGCATACCTGGCCTAGATTCCTCACAAAAAAGATAAACTTCTTTGTAATGGATGAAAATATTTTCTCGACATATAACATTATTATAGGAAGGGTAGCCCTCAAGGAGTTTGATGCACTTCCATCTACTGTACAACAGATAATAAAATTCCTGACTCCCTATAGATTTAGGGAAGTTTAGGGTGATCAATTAGAGGCACGAGAATTTTACTTTAACTTAATCGAAGAGAGAGAAGCTCATAAAAAATCCACCACCACTTATAACATTGATACTCTCAATTCAAGAGATGAGACAAAATTAAAGAAAGGCGAAGCTGTTGAGGAGGTAGAATCCGTTGTCCTCAACGAGGACGAGCCAAAAAAACTATTGAAATTGGCAAAGCCTTGAAGAAATAAATAAAATAAGAGTTGATCAAGCTGTCGAGGGAGAGACAAAGTATTTTTGCCTGTAGTCCCTAAGACATGTCGAGAATTGATCCAAAGACCCTATGCCACAAACTAAATGTAGATGAAGGAATCAAGCTGGTTAGACAGAGGTGAAGAATCTAATCCAAAGAAAAATATGAGTTAATAAGAGATGAAGTTAAAAAGTTAGAGAATAATGAGTTCATCAGGGAGGTGGTCTACCAAGAGTTGTTGGCTAATGCAGTCATCGTACTAAAGCCTAATGGTAAATGGAGGATGTGTGTAGACTTCACTGATTTGAATAAATCTTATCCAAAAGACACCTTTCCCTTACCAGGTATTAATCAAATGGTAGATGCGCATGAATTGATGAGTTTCATGGATGCCTATTGAAGTTATAATCAGATCTTTATGGACCCAGCCGATGTTGAGAAAAACTCATTCATCACAGACAAAGGCACATATTGCTACAAAGCCATGCCCTTCAGCCTCAAAAATGCTGGGGCAACATATCAGTTACTGGTGAATAAGATTTTTGAGGAACACATTGGCAAAACCATGGAAGTATATATGGATGATATGTTGACAAAAAGCCTCAAGGCCGAGACCCGTGTGGATGACCTTAAGCACAATTTTGACACTATGGACGAGTACCAAATGAAACTTAACCCCGCCAAGTGTGTGTTTGGGGTAGGAGAGGGAAAATTCCAAAAATTCATTGTCATTCAGCAAGGAATAGAGGAAAACACTCAAAAGATCAAAGCTTTAGTTGAGATGAAGACCCCCAAAACCATTAAATACTTTCATATGACGACTGGGCGAGTTGCTGCGCTGAATAGGTTTGTATCAAGGGCCACAGACAAATGTCTCCTCTTCTTCAAAATTTTTGAAGAAAGACTTTGAATGGAACGAATAATGTGAAAAGCCTTATAGGATCTCAAAGCTTACTTAGGCTCCCTAGAGATGTTGTCCCAACCAATTCAGGGTGATAAGCTGTATTTATATTTGGCTATATCTGAGTTGTCCATTAGTGAAAAAATAGTACGAGACAACGATGGGATGCATAGGACACTCTAATTTATTAATAAAGCCCTTTAAGGGGCCGAGCACTGGTACGCTAAAATGGAGAAGTTAGCATATGCCTTGATATGTGCATCAAGAAAGATGAAACCGTATGTCCAAGGTCACACGATGGTTGTCCTCACTGACTCTCCTCTGAGGTAGGTTATCCATAAACTCGAGAAGTCAGGTTGTTTAATGGCCTGGTCGATAGAGCTGGGAGAATTTTATATTGTCTATGAGTCAAGAACAATAATCAAAGTTCAAGATTTTGCTGACTTTTTGGTTGCATTCACTTGGGATGAGGCCGATAGTGAAGAGTTTTAAGTACCCACAGATGAGCTAGAAAAGGAAATGAAATCCAGGACAACATGGAGACCAGTTTACCAAGGTCAATTATTAAGCACAATGTAGAAGAAATATATTTTCTCGAGGGTTGAGTTCTGGATTAAGATACCTTCTCAAAAGAAGGCACACTTTGGAGTCTGTTTATAGATGGCTTGTTATGTGAGATAGGGAAGGGAGCCGGGTTGATAATATCGGCTCCAGATGGAACTGACATCGAATACGCTTTGAGATTTAGGTTCAAGGAATCTAATAATGAGTCAAATATGAAGATCGTTTGGCAGGACTCTCCCTTGACAAAGTGTTAAATGTCAGATATATGATAGTTCACGACAACTTCCGATTGGTGGTAAATTAGATCTTGGGAGTGTACGAAGCTAAAGATGAAAGGATCGCCAAATACTTAGAAAGGGTGAAGGCAATGTTGAATAACTTTAAGAAGGTAAAGATAAAAAGGATCCCTCAACTAGATAACTGTCGAGTCGATGCCTTGGCAAGGTTAGCATCTGCAATAAGAACTAAGATCAGATTATCAGTGCTCATTGAAATCCTATATCGACTACCCATTAAAGAAGAGGCCAATACAATGGATTTCTACTTAAAACTAAACCTAGGGGCATCATGGATGGACCCTCTCATCCGATACATCAGAGATGGTGAATTTCCAGAGTCCAAATCCAAGAGAAAGAATATGAGATAAAAAGTGACAATTTTTTTTTAATAGGAGATGTTTTGTACAAAAAAGGGTTCCTCCTCCCTTTACTGCGATGTGTTCATCCCACTGAGGTGGAGTATGAGTTGAAGGATGTTCATGAAGGTTCTTAATTAAACCACATTGGGGAAAGGTATTTTGTAAAGATAATAGTTATTCATGGCTACTGGTGGTTGACCTTAGCCAAAGACGCGGTCGACTATGTGAAAAGGTGCGACAAGTGTCAAAGGTATGTCTACATCCCTAATAAGCCTCATCAACCTCTTTCATCTATTACTTACCCATGGACATTTTTAGTCTAGGGAATCAACTTGGTAGGACCTCTGCCTAAAGATGAATACGACTGCAAGTATCTAATAGTGGCGATCGACTATTTCTCCAAATGGGTGGAGGTTGAGGCCATGATCACTATAATAGAAGCGAATACCTTCCAATTCACTTGGAGGAATATAATCTGTAGGTATTAATTTCCAAACACTTTGATCTACGATAATGGAAAAAATTTCAAGAATAAGTACCTAGAATCCTATTATAAGAAGGTCAGCATCAAGCAGTTTTACTCTGCTCTAGGCCGACCTCAGGTAAATGGACAGACGAATGTGAACAACAGGACTATCTAAGACGGGATAAAAAAGAAATTGGAAGACACCAAGGGTCTATGGATGGAGAATAGAGAGGATAAGAGGCAGAGGTCAGACAAGCTGCTTACTAGAAGAGGAATGTGAAGTTCTATAATAAGATGGTTAAGGATAGGCCGATAGGCGTTGTGGATTTAGTGATGAAGAAGACCTGGAAGAAGCCAAATAAGATCTATGAAAATTGTCAAGGACCGTACAGAGTAGTCGATGAGGTATTCCCAGAAACCTATCGTCTTGAAAATTTGGAGGGAGAGCCATTCTAAAATCCTTGGAATGCTAATCATTTGAATAAATACTATCACTAAGATTTTGTATAAATTTTCAAATCATTGTATGAGAAAAGTTCCAGAGAAATTAATGAAAAAGTTCCAAGTGTTCCATCGTCTTCTTGTATAAATTATTTAAATGCACGATTCAAGTTGTCTTAAGCTAAAAATAGTCGTCATTCATATAGTGAATTAGCATTTAACCAACTCTCGGTGATACGAGAAACCATACGGGACTCATCTCGTCCATGGATTCTCAATAACATCGAGAGGGGGGAACAATGTGAAAACATCACTATGGTGGTGAAAAAAACATAAAATCATTTAATTATCGTTTATTTAAAAATCACAACGTAGTGGAATGAGAGTCAAACCGCTCTCGGTGAGACAACGGTATAGGACGAGCCGACGGTCGTCCATATACTCTAAAAAGCAACGAGAGGGGACTTGCAATCAAACATCATTAATTTGGTGGTTTAAATTTGAAAATCATTTAATTATAGTTAATTTAAACATCACAACGTGGTGGAATCAGAGTCAAAACTCTCTCGACGAGACGACAGTGTAGGACGAGCTGACCCTCGTCCATATACTCTCAAGAACGATGAAAAGGGACTTGCAATCAAACACCGTTATTTTGGTGGTTGAAATTTAAAAATCATTTAAGTATGGTTAATTGATCCCTCAGATAAAGAAGAGAGTAGACTTTATCATTAATTGGCCCCTCGGCTAAACATCATTTACTTGGTGGTCTCTCATTTTGAAAAATCAGTAGTTTAGTTATTAACAATCATCTGAGGAGGACGGAGAGCTTGAGATAAACATCATTAACGTGCTGACCTTTTGTTTAAAAAACGAATGATTTGGTTATTATCCCCCGTCTTAAGTGAGGGACAGCTTAAACATGGAAGCCGAGATGAGAAACAAACTTGGCAAGACCATTACACACATTCAACAAAAAGAAAATGAAAGATAAGTTACGAGAAAACACTTCATTCAAGAAATCATGATAATCAGTTGAATACAAAATATTACAAATGAAAAAGTGTTTAGAATAAAAATTACAAGAAGAGGGGTATTGGTCAGAAATAACTACCCTACAGAGTTGGTTCGTTATTGGCGGTTGACCCACTAGCACTAGCCTCGGCCTGAATATCCCTAGAAGCATCAGTGGTATTAGTATCAGTTTTAATTGGGACCTCAGACGCAACTCCCTCTCCCTTAGATGAGTCCAATGATTCAATATACTCCAATTCCTTGGGGAAAAGAGGATCTTCCACATCAGTGGCCTCCAATTTCGGATGAATGGACGAGATGGCCACAAAAAATTTCATGATGACCAATCGATAGACTATCTTAATACCTCTTTCAAGGTATTCAACGTCGAAGCTATTGAACACATCAGATGCTTTAGAAGCCTCAACGGCCTCGTCCTAGATCTATTTTATTACCTCGAAGGAAAGGGTCTCATTCCTTTCTTAACGAGTTCGTCAAGATTGATCGTATGCTTTGTAGCTTGGGCGTTAAATGCCTCGTCATTAGCCTTCAAGGCATTGCCATGATCAAATTTCAAATTATCAAGGGACTTTATACTCATCCTTCCGCTTCCTCCTCATATCCACCTCATCCATAGGAGATTTATCGACCTGTTCAACCTTCGGGTAGCTCTCAGCTATAAAATATACAAAATTTAGAATAAAAAGAAGTAAAGAATGAAGTATGAGACGAGATTGAAATCAAGGACGAGGTAGACACCTATGCCAAGTGATGGAGACTGAAGTTCTAAACCTTCGCAAGGTGCATCTTCCCCATGAATTTTTAGTATCCCTTAGAGGGGTGATCGAGGTGTAAACCGAGCGTCCGTGTAATACGCTAGTCTTTGTTATCGGCTTCCAACCTCAATACAAAAAAAACCAAAACTTGTAACTACACTTCTTAAGGAGTACAGTGGTGAGTTAGGGTATCAAATCCACAGGGAATTAGGACGTGTGAACGTGACGAAAAAGGTAAGGTAGTTTAATCGTAAAGTTGATGTTAAAATAAAAGAAAAGAAAAAGATGATTGATTTTTATGGATTTTATCTATGAATTAACTAGATTCAATTAAATTAACCTATGCATGAGAAATTAACTAACTAAGAAGGAATTAATATGAATGAAGAAATGGGTTAAGAATACACTCCCCCAAACCCTAGTGTGTAGCCAGTACAAAATTAGCCATAAATTAGATAATTGATCAGAACCAGTCTTTAGTACTCCTAAGAATTACATATATGAGGTTTAAGCCCGCATCATACATAATCAAAGAATGAGTAAAGCGGTGTCGCAATAGTTCATACGCGTTGCATCCTTAAGCACCCTGGTTACCTAGGGCAAACGAGGTCAAAAGGTCTACAATGGTTATGAAACTATATAACACGATCTAATCACTTATTTAATTTAGAGGAAAAATTTTATATCTATGCTTACCACATCGGGTTAGGTTCATGCATCCCCACACTCGAAAACTTAGCTTAAAATGATTAAAATAAAAGAAAACTTAAAAGTGAAAGTGCAGGAATTCTTAACTAAATTTAGAAAATTGAGAACATGACTTGAATTGGGATTGGAAAACTAGAAAGCAACAATTAATTAAACTTACTAGGAAAGCAGTAAATACAATAAATTAAAATTACTTGCAATGGATGAATGATGAGTCTTGAATATATTTTTGAATCTTGAATAGTATCCAAACTTCAAAACTAGGGTTATTGGATACAACAATCCTTTAAAAACTAACTACTAGCCTCCTACAATGTGATAAAAACAACTCCTTTCACTTCCTAATAGGGTTTTCCCTTTTATCATACCTAAATTTGACTCTTCCCTTGCCTCCCCACGTTTTACAACTAATAAAAATGAATTAAATAAGAAATTTCAAGAGTTTTGACTCTTCATTTCTGAAAATGACTCTTCATTATCTTGCAACTTCGAAACCTCGTAACTTCTTCACCGTAGCTCGGATTGAGGTGCCGTTTTTTCCAGTGTTCTTGTAATTGGAATATATTCAAATTTCCAATTGGACCCACTCCCGGACTAAGGCTAAAAAATTATGAAAATGCCCTTGAACTTCACATTTCTTGCTTTCTTTCACTATTTTGAGTTCTCCTTCGCACTAACTTGCATGAAATACCTATAAAGCACATGAGAAATACACAAACCACGAAATACTTGCCAAAAGGGGTTATCATCATAAATACGAGACAAATCCAAGATATTTACTCTGCACGAGATCATAAAAATACCGAAATTCAGGGGATAAATATGAAGAATATGTGCCTAATCAAGGGGACCACAAGTATTGTCGCCTTCGACCTCATTGCAGAGGGATTAAGTGAGCTCGGGCATGCCTTGAGTTGGGCTAAGTTGTTCGCCAAAAAATCTTCAAATGAATTTGATGAAAATATTGACACAAATTCAAGAGGAAATAAACTCGGCCTCGTCTCACTAGGACAATGAGGGTCCACAGCTTCAACATGCTCCTTTCTCTTGTGACCATCCTCAAGTCAGCTCGGCCCACCAGCAGTCATCTTCTTGATGGGATATTTGCCCCTTTATTTCAAAAAGCATTATGTAGACTCAGAGATGCCATGTTCTAGGCTTCGTTAGTTGTACGAGGTGGACTATCTGCAAGGAAAAAAAGAAAAATATTAGTGAGAAACCCAAAAGATGAGGAAATACATGATCAAAAAATTTCGTAACTCACACAACTCGTCTAGGGGTTAACCCCCAGAACATACGTCTCTAAAGAGTTGGAAGACATTCGATCTTCAAACTTAGGAAGGCGACTATACTTCCCTTGAATCCTTAGAAATTTAACCATATTCTTGTCGATAATAATAAGACTTGGGTCTAACTTGTCAAACATGGAAGGGTTGGCCCAAGCACAAGGAATTCTTGGCTCGTCCTCAGAATGATTGATGTTGATCTAAAATTCGCACTCTATAGAAAAAAAAGAACCTCTACTTCCAATGGTGATTAGAGCTTTGGTTGACGTGGATGATATTCTTATCAGGATTCCTCCCCCCAAATGATAACCACCAAGTTGAGTCCTTGAAGACGAGACATTATAGAAACCTTTGAATAGCATAACAAAAGGCTTATTCTCGTATTTCTTCATCTAAAGGGAGAAGTAACCGAGTATAATTCTCTATGAGTTCGGGGCTAGTTGGGAAGGAGCAATCCACAGGTTGGACAAAATATCTCGAATTGAGGGATATAAAGGGAGTTAAAAGCTGACCCTAAACATTTTATCGTAGACGATGACTTCACCCTTTTTGATGCCATATACTCTATCGTCCTCATTTGGGACCCTCATAAAGATATCAGTCTTGATACGATACAAATGCCTCCAAAAAAGAAGGCCAGAATCTCTAACGGTGGATTGAAAGTCTCTGCATACGAATAATGTAGTGGTTTTCCAGCATCCAAATCATACACTTCATCTAGAGCTTCAGCGGTCAGGATCCAATCAGGGAATCTCTCTTGTAATTATCTCTCGGTCATAGCCGAGAGGGGAGCAGCTGCTGGTGGAATGGCTATGTTGATATTTGGCTCAATATTGTCTGAGATAAGTTGAACTTAAGAGTTGTACTGGTTAGACAAATTAGTTTTATTGGAAGATGAAGGCCGATAAAAGCTCTCGGCCGCCTCAAAGCCCTGAGGATTTATGGGTGAAAACCTCATGGCCTCATCAAAAGAATATTCACTCTCAGCCCGGGAACCAAGGGACCATCGTCTAAGGAGGATAAGGAAGGTATCTCGTCCCCACTAACCTCAATTGGAGGTGGTCAAATGACTTTTAATGGAATAGGAAAGATTGGCCAAATAAGGTCGGCTCCGGCTTTACGACGTCCCTCGACCTCAGTCGCAATCCTACGTATCTCCTGAAAGAATGTCTCTCTAAGTGTGGGGTATAGTTTTGCTAACTCATTCAGGGTCCTTAACATTCAAGTGGTCGAGGTTTAAGATGGCAAAAAGGGTCAAAAGGCACAAAGGGTACAAAATGTTTTAAGTTAGACCTAAGTTGACCTAAAGATATAAAGGGGATATTGAATCATTTTCTGTCAAGAGCAAATAAATATCACTCAACCATAGTTTTTCCAGAGAAGATGACAACCTCAACTCTGGTGACTGATCAGAGTGAAAAGAAGGCTGGGAAATGTCTAAAAACTTAAGGTCCACTAAACAACTCTAAAAACCACCTAATGTCAACCATAGGACCTCCAATTAAGGTGGATGGAAAATAATAAAGGTCGCCAAAAAAATAGATTAGCTTAAATGGCAAGGAAACCTTCAAATGAATGGGAAAAAGGAGAAAAAAGGGTACTTGAGAAGATGAATACGCATAAAGAAAAAAAGAGACCCTACAAAAATTACCGAACAAAGCTAGAACAGTGCTAAGGAAGAGATATGATCTCTATTAGAGAGAGGGAGAGTGGTTATATCGCGAATAAGAAGAAATAGTAAATAGAAATGTATTATTCAAAATAATTTATATACTTGTAAATATTATACACAACTTCCAAGGCGGTCATCATTAGGGAACAACCCCTATGGAACACTTACAATGGTCATTCTTGGGTAACACACTAATCAATAACATGACTGCCAAGTTTCAATCCAAGGCTCTCATTTAATATTTTAGTCCCGACATACGAATGGAAATATCAGACATCAATCAAGGATGTCCTATCAACTTCTGGCCAAAGATACTCTATCCCTCATCCTTCCATTCACATTGAAGGCTAAGGGCTAGGGGTGATTGATATACCAAGTACGACCTCATCTCGGGACTATACACCCAGTGACAAGACATCACTTTAGGAAAACTATGGATCGACTGTGGACCCATCACGTAGGGCCTCATCCTTAGTAACAAGCCCATCACAAAAGGTCTCGTCCTTATCTCTGAACATAGTCAATGATCTGTATCAACAATCTTACAACTCAAATTCCCTCGACCTTGTCTTTCAATTGGAGGCTGATGGTGAACAAAGACAGATAAACATGACAATTGCCTCACCATCAGGGGATCAAACTTAACATCTCATCCTTATCCTGGTTTGGTCGGCCACTTAGCAGAGCGTGTGGATTGGGGCACGCATGGAAGAGTGCACTTAGGTTGCAGATCCCACGTGCACAAAACCTTTATAACAAGATCTCTTTCACACGTGAGGGGATATTTCATCATCATGATCTACATGCGCTAATGACAAGTGGCTAATTCTTATTGGCAAATACTTTCTACTCATTCTTACTACATGCTTGGGGGGTGCAATACACACCCACGCACTATATGTACTCATCTTCTTCATCAGTGGATCGAAATATTCAAACCCTAGCCTAAGTTTTGTTCTTGTTATAGTAGAGAGAGAAAGTAGTGAGAATTGTATCACTAAGGCCAATAGAGCCTATTTTTATAGTGAAATTCATACTCACAGTCACAGTGGAGTAGGCCAATGGCAGAACCACTTATATTATAGTCTTACTCCTCTTCTCCTCACTTCCTTCTTCACTTATATACCAGTTTAAATACGATTGTTGCACTTGAAAATATATTTTGGATTGAGCTCACATTATTTTACTTGTTGGTACCATGCCTAGTAGAATCAATGAAGTGAAATACAGGCACACTTAGGCTTGAAAATGTTCCATGGGGGAAGGGCACCCCCAGTGGCATCAAAACAGAGTGGAACGAACATCTCGTGTGTATCCAAAGTAACGCATACCAACCGGTAGCAAAACCGCGCGGCTCCTGGTATGAGGAATGGATCGAAACACGAATTCAAAAGAAATCACATTTAGGCGTCAAAATCTGTCTCGAGAGTGCGGGTAACCCCGGAGGCTCCTAAATGGTAACGCGAGTAGCACGAAAAACTCGTACGAATCAAATGTAACATATAGCAACTGATCGTGCAGCCACATGACTCTAGGTTTAAAGATAGGAAACAAATTTGAAAATAGGCACACTTAGCCTTGAAAACGTGCCGCGGGGGAAGCCACCCCCAAGGTCAGCTAAACGGTACCGTGAGTGGAACGAACCCCTTGTACGCGTCCAACGTAACATGAAGAAACCTTACACACAACCACGAGAATCCCAATTTGAGAATAAACCCAAACACAAATTCAAAAATAGGTACATATAGGCTTGAAAACGTGCTGCGAAGTTGCAGGCACCCTCAGTGAGACCTAAAAAGCATAGCGAGTAGCATGAACACCTCGTACGCATCCATCGTAACACGTAAAGACCGGTTGACCAGCCGAATGACTCTCGGTTTAAGGATAGGATCCAAACACGAATTCAAAAACAAGCACACTTAGGCTTTTAAAAATGTCCCGTGGGAGGATGGGCCCCCTAGTGGCACCCCAACTGTAATGTGAGTGGCATGAACAACTCGTACGCGTCTAACGTAACACTTAGTAACCTAATGAACAACTATAGGACTCTCAGTTTCAGGATAGGACCCAAATACAAATTCGAAAACAGTCATACTATGTACTGCGGAGGTTGGGTACGCTCAGCGGCACCCAAATGGCACCGAAAGTGGCACGAGCACCTCGTGCGTATCCAATATAACATGTAGTAACCGGTCATGCAACCTTGGGACTCTTGATTTGAGGATGGGACACGAATTAAAAAAAAAGCACACTTAGGCTTGAAAATGTGCCGGGGGTAGCGGCACCCAAATGGCAGCGCGAGTGACACGAACACCTTATGCGCGTCCAACGTAAAATGTAGTAACTAGTCAGACAACCATAAAACTCCCGATTTGAGGATAAGACCAAAACACGAATTTGAAACTAGGTACACTTAGGCTTGAAAACGTGTTGCAGGGGATAGAAACCTCCAGCGACACCTAAACAACACTGCAAGTGGCACGAACACCTCGTGCGCATCCAACGTAATAAGTAACAACCGACCGTGCATCTGTGGAATTCTCGGTCTGAGGATATGATTCAAGAACAAATTCAAAAATAACCCCGCTTAGGCTTGAAAATAAGCTATGAGGGGCGGGTACCTGCAACGGCATCAAAACGGCAACGTAAGTGGCACGAACACCTTGTTCTCTTACAATGTAACATGTAGAAAATGGTCGTGCTACTGTGGGACTTCTAGTTTGAGGTTAGGAACCAAAAACAAATTCAAAAACTGGCATACCTAGTCTTGAAAATGTGCCACGTGGGGCAACCAAAACACCACCTTGAATGGCACAAACACCTCGTGACCATCTAAGGTAACATGTAACAATCGTTCGTGGAACTGTAGAATTACCAGTTTGACGATATGACCCAAACCCAAATAAAAAAATAGGCAGACTTAGTCTTGAAAAGGTTCCATTGTGGAGCGAGCACCACAAAAGGCACCAAAACGACGTTGCAAGTGGCACGATCACCTTGTGCGCATCCAACGTAACACGTAGAAACCAGACGCGCAACCATAGAACTTCCAGTTTGAAGATAGTACCCAAACACAAATTCAAAATACAAGCATAGTTAGGCTTGAAAATACGCAGCGGAGGCAGGCACCCCAATCGACACCCAATTGACACTTCAAGTGTCAAAGACACCTCGTGTGCATCCAACGTAACATGTAGCCACCGGTCGTACTTCTCCAGGACTCCCAGTTTGAGAATAGGACATGAATTAAAAAATATACACACTTAGGCTTGAAAACGTGATGCGGGGGGCAGCTAACCCAGTCATCACCCAAATAGCACCACGAGTGGCACGGATACCTCATTCATATCCATCGTAACATGTAGCAACTGGTGGCATGACCATTGGACTCCTTGTTTGGGGATAGGACCCAAACACAAATTCAAAAATAGACACACTTTGGCTTGAAAACGTGCTGCGGGGAGCGGAGATCCCAGCAGCACCGAGACTGGCACGAACACCTCGTGCGCATCCAACTTAACACGTAGCCACCAGTCACACAGCCGTGGGGCTTCCGATTTGAGGATATGACCCAAATAAGAATCCAAAAAAAGGCACACATAGGCTTGAAAATGTGATGGGGGTTGAACACTCCCAGTGGCAGCAAAACAGCACCGCGAGTGTCACGAACACCTCACGTACATCCAACGTAGCACGTAGCCATCGATTGCCCAATCGCGAGACTCCTAGTTTGAGTATAGGACCCAAACACGAATTCGAAAACAAACACACTTAGTCTTGAAAACGTGCCACAGGGGGAACCCATTTGGTACCATGAGTGGCACGAATACCTCGTGTGCGACCAATGTAACACTTTCAAGTGGTCGCGTAACCACCGGACTCCCAATTTGAGGATAGGACCCAAACACGATTTAAAAGAAGGAATAATTAGGCTCTAAAACGTTCTGCTAGAAGGGTGGGGCGGGAACCCCAATCGCACCCTAAGGCATCGCGAGTGGCACGAACGCCTCGTGCGCGTCCAACGTAACACTTAGCAACCATCCCCACAGCAGCGGGACTCCCAGTTTGAGGAAACGACTCAAAATAGAATTAAAAAATAGGCACACTCAGGCTTCAAATGTGCCGAGGGTTAGGCCCCCCAGCGATACCTAAATGGAACCACGAGTGGGACGAACACCTCATGCGCATCCAACGTAACACGTATCCGCCGATCGCCCAGCCCGGAACTCCCGATTTGAGGATAGGACACAAACACAAATTTGCAAACCGGCACACTTATGTTTGTAAACGTACTGCGAGCCAGAGAGCACCCCAGTATAACATAAACAGCATCGCAAGCGGCATGGACACGTCTGATGCTTCCAACGTAACACGTAGCAACCGAGTATGCAACTATGGGGCTCTCGATATAATGATACAACAAATGCGCTTACTAAAAAATAGGCACACTTAGTATTGAAAATGGGGGACATAAATAGGGCATGAGCGGCATCGGGAGTGGCACGATCACCTAGTGCGTCCAATATAACACGTAGCAATCGGCTGCACGATCGCGGGTCTCCCGGTTTGAGGATAGGACCCAAAGAAACATTCAAAAAACATGCACACTTGGGTTTGAAAAGGTACTGCGGGGGAAATCCCCAACGTCACCCAAACAACGCCGCGAGAAGCACGAGCACGTCATGTGCATCGAACGTAACACGTAGAAACTGACCGCATAGTTGCGGGACTCTCGATTTGAGGATAGGATACGAATTAAAAATAGACATACTTAGGCCTGAAAATGTCCTTTGGGGGGATGAGGCATCCCCAGAGGCACGAACACCTCGTATGCATCCAACATAACACATAGGGATGGGTTGCGTGGCTGCAGGACTCCCGATTTAAGGATAACATGCAAACACGAATTTGAAAACAGTGACCCTTAGGCTTGAAAATGTGCCACATGGGCGGGGGCCCCCAGTGGTACCAATATGGCAGTGTGAGTGGAACAAACACCTGATGTACATCCAAAGTAACACGTAAAAATTGGCCGCGCAAGTGCGGGTCTCCTGGTTTAAGGATACGACCTAAATGCGAATTAAAAAATAGGTACACTTAGGCTTAATATTATATTGCAGGGGGCGAGCACCCAAACGGCACCGCGAGTGGCACGAACACCTCATGCGCGTCCAATGTAACATATATCAATCAATCGCTCAACCGCGGGGCTCCTAGTTTGAGGATATGACCCAAACACGAATTGAAAAAAGTCACACAGAGGCTTGAAAAGGTGTCGTAGTGGGCAGGCACTCCAAGCGGCACCCAAATAACATCGCGAGTGGAATAATCACCTCGTGTGCATCAAACGTAACATTCATCAACCAGCAACACAGTCGATGGAGTCCTAGTATAAGGATAGGACCAAAACAGAAATTCGAAACAAATTCACACTAAGGATTGAAAAGGTGTCGCGGGGCACCCCTAATGGCACTCAAAGGGCACCGTGAGTGTCACAAATACCTTGTATGCATCCAGCGTAATACGTTCCAAATGGACGCCTAGCCATGGGACTACCGATTCAAGGATAGGAACCAAACATGAATTTGAAATCATGCACACTTAGTCTTGAAAATGTATCGCAGGCTGGGGGCGGGGGGAACTCTCAATGGCACCCAAACGGAACCTCGAGTGGCACAAACACCTCGTGCACATCCAACATAACATGTATCAACTAATTATGCAATCGCAAGGGTTCCTATTTGAGGATATGACCAAAACACGAATTCAACAACAGACACACTTAACCTTGAAAATGTGCCGCAGGGGGCGGACACCTCAAGCAGCACCCAAACGGCACCGCGAGTAGCAGAAACGCCTCGTGCGTAGTAAAACTAGCCATGCTTCCCTGTGACTCCTAGTTTGACAATAAGATGCAAACATGAATTCAAAAAAAAACCACACTTATGCTTGAAAACATGTTGCCGGGGGTACCCCAGCGGCACCTAAATGGCACCAAAAGTGGAACGAACATCTCGTGTGTACCAATGTAACACATATCAACCCGTCGCGCAGTAGTGGGACTCCTATTTTGAGGATATGAACCAAACACGAATTTTAAAACAGGCACACCAAGTCTTAAAAACGTGCTGTAAGGGATGAACATCCCAAGTGGCACCCAAACGGCACTCCAAGTGGCACAAACACCTCATCTACGTCCAATGTTACACATACCAATCTTCTGCACTGTCATGGGGTTCTTGGTATGAGTATAGGACTCAAACACGAATTCAAAACTAGGCAAACTTAGGCTTAAAAATGTGTAGTGGGGAAGTGGGCACCCCACCCAAATAGCATCCCAAGTGGCACGAACACCTCGTGTGCGTCTAACGTAACACAAAGAAAGTGACCATGCAGCAGCGGGATTCCCGATTTAAGGATATGACTCAAACAAGAATTAAAAAATAAGCACACTCTGGCATCAAACGTGCCGGGGGCAAGCACCCCTAGCAACATCCAAATGGAACCGCGAGTGGCATGAATCCCTCGTGTGCATCCAACGTAACACGTGTCCACCAGTTGTGCATCTGCGAGACTCCCAGCTTGAGGATAGGACACAAATACAATTCGAAAATAGTCATACTTAGGCTTAGAAAATGTCCTATGGAGGTCGGGCAAGCTCAATGACACCCAAATGGCACCGAGAGTGGCACAAACACCTCGTGCGCGTCTAATATAACATGTAGTAACCTTTCATGAAGCCGTGTGACTCTCGATTTGAGTATAGGACACGAATTAAAAAACAAGCACACTAAGGGTTGAAAATGTGCCCGGGGGGGAGCAGCGGCACCCAAATGGCAGCACGAGGGTCACAAACACCTCATGGGCATCCAACGTATCATATAGAAACTAGTCGTGCAACCACAGGACGCCCAATTTGAGGATAAGACCAAAACACAAATTCGAAAATAGGCACTGTTAGGCTTGAAAACATGTTGTAGGGGGCGAAAACCTCCCGCAACACCGCAAGTGGCACGAACACCTCGTGCGCATCTGACGTAACAAGTAACAACCATATGTACATCTGCGGGACTATCAGTTTTAGGATATGATACAAGCACAAATTTGAAAATAGCCACACTTAGACTTGAAAATGTGCTGCGAGGGGCAGGTACCCGCAATGGCATTCAAACGGCATCGTAAGTGGCACGAACACCTTATGTGCTTCCAACGTGACCCGTAGAAACCAATCGTGCTACTGTGGGACTCCTAGTTTGAGGATAGGAACCAAACACGAATTAAAAAATAGGCGTACCTACGCTTGAAAACGTGCCCGGGGGACCCAAAACGTCACTTTGAATGGCACGAACACTTTGTGACCATCCAAGGTAACACGTAACAATCATTCGTGAAACTGAGGAATTACAAGTTTGAGGATAGGACCCAAACAGGAATAAAAAAATAGGCCGACTTAGGCTTGAAAAGGTTCCATTTGGGAGAGGGCGCTCCAAGAGGCACCCAAACGACCCTACAAGTGGCATAATCACCTTGTGCGTATCCAATGTAATATGTAACAACCAGACGCGCAACTGTAGGACTCCTAGTTTGAATATTGTACCCAAATAAGAATTCCAAAAATAGGAACACCTAGGCTTGAAGACACGCCGCGGGGGTTGAGCACCCAAGCGACACCCAATCGGCATCGCGAGTGGCAAAGACACGTCATGTGCATCCAACGTAACGCGCGCGCGACACCAAAATGGCCAAATTGTCACCTTTCAGCCGGCCACCCTTGTCAAGGTCATTGACCATGACAAAAAACACGCATTTTGTGTCACGGTACTTTGGGAAAACACGAGAGTCGATTATCCAATGGCGTGAATCCATCCCCCCCAAGGAGCCGATCTCATTGGCACAATGGCAGAAGTTCATTGACAATGAAATCGAGGATCGACAATTGGCATCTCGCCAATCGGGGAGCGAAAATCAGGCAAAAAAGATAGACGTGAACTACTCCGGCCGGACCTCTTACGCCGAGGTGGAGCATAGGATGCAGGTAAGATTTAATTTTTCTATAACTACAAAAATATATTATTCTTAATTATTTTACTTTGCGGGGCCAATACTAATTTTACTTTACTTTATTTTATTTTAGGGGGTAGGGAGTGGGCCAGGGGGTAAGCCACATAGGCTCGATACTTATGTGGCTCTTCGTACGAAGAAGGGGAAGGACAAGGAGGTGTCCCCGAGCGTCGCGGCCACGATTGTAAGTAATCCGATAGTTTAATTTTTGTTAATTACGTTATAATTTTTTAGTTTACTTATTTTACTAATCATGTGCTTTTTGTCGTTTCAGGCAAAGCTTAAGGAAGTGCATGGGTCGCAGTCTGATGCCGAAAAGGCATCTTTGTCCACAGACGCACTCAGCCAAGTTCTTGGCTCTGATCGCAAGGGGAGGACAAGGGGGGTGAGCTCGCGGGTGGCTAAATCTAGGATCATCGGATTGGAGATGAGCGACACCGGGTTGGCTCGAACGGTGGATTCACACGACACGAAGATGTCCCGTTTGGAGGCGATGGTCCAAGATATGTACGCATTCATGAAGCGTACATTGGGCGGAGAACGTAAAGGGAAAAGGAAAGGGAAGGATAAGGCGGTGGAGGAGGAGGTGCGGGAGGATGAGGCGCAGGATGACGAGGATGTGGACCTCGCTGCTTCATCATCGACACATTCGTACTTCGATGATCCACTTCCCTATTTGGCGCCCTTCAACAGACCAATGACGACACTTGGTTAGCCGAGCATGTTCATATTAGACGTATTTGATGGCCAGCGGATAGGGCGGGGGTTGAGGGACCCGAATATCATCCAGGGTGAAATAGTTCATGGACGTGCGCTTCAAGAGATGGAGTCCAGGGTGCTCGTCATGCATGTCATACCCGGGAAGGAGAACTCCCTATTGTGGTTGCGGGAACAATGCGGCACGACGTATATTAGTGGGTGCGTCAATTCGTATGTCGTGTGGCCTACTCACCTCCTCAGTTTTAACAATACACCAGACATGTAGTGACATTGTTTTAAGTTTGAATTGATTTTTTTTAAATTTGAATTGAATTGTTTTAAGTTGTTACATTTGAATTATATCGTGATGCATATTTTCTCTATTTGAATATATATTTGGATTATCTTTAGTTTGTTTGGATATATGATGTTTGGAATAGGTACAAATATACTGCTGGGCAGTGGCAGTGGCCAAACTGCCCAGCAGATTTTTTTTAAATTCTGCCCAGAA
This sequence comes from Sambucus nigra, assembly GCA_949130495.1. Taxonomy (NCBI): domain Eukaryota; kingdom Viridiplantae; phylum Streptophyta; class Magnoliopsida; order Dipsacales; family Adoxaceae; genus Sambucus; species Sambucus nigra. The sequence continues at coordinate 194,467,788 of OX422209.1, forward strand.
TTGTCACGGTCATTAACCGTGACACGTCTGTGATAAAAAGTTCTCACGGACGTGTCATGATCAATGGCCGTGGAAATTTTTTCAAAAAGGGTCACGACTTTGTCACGGTTATAAATCGTGACAAACGTGTCACGGTCATTGACCGCGACACGACCGTGACACAAAACGCGAGTTTTGTGTCAAGGTCAATGACCGTGACACGACCGTGACAAAAAAAGTTGTCTCGCCTCGAAATGTCACGGTCATTGACCTTGACAAGTTGTATTTGTCAAGGTCAATGACCCTGAAAATTTGACAGATTTGGTGTAGTGGCGTAACCACTGATCGCACTTCCACAGGACTCCCAGTTTGAGAATAGGAAACGAATTAAAAAAAGACACACTTAAGCTCGAAAATGTGCCGCAGGGGGCGACTACCCCCAACATCATCGAAATAACACCACGAGTGGTACGAATCCCTCGTGCTCATCCAAAGTAACACGTAGCAACTGGTCACACGGCTGTGGAACTCCTTGTTTGAGGATAATACCCAAACACAAATTCGAAAGTAGATAAACTTTGGCTTGAAAACGTACCGAGGGGGCGGAGATCCCAGCAGCACCGCGACTGGAATGGACACCTCATGCGTATCCAACTTAACACGTAGCCACCAATCGTACAGCCGTGGGGCTCCCGATTTGAGGATAAGACCAAAATAAGAGTGTCAACACATAGGCTTGAAAATGTTCGGCGGGGGGAGAGCACCCCCAGTGGCACGAAAAATGACACCACGAGTGTCACAAACATCTTGCGTGCTTCCAATGTAGAACGTAGCCACTCGTTGCACAATCGCGGGACTCCTAGTTTGAGTATAGGACCCAAACACGAATTCAAAAATAGACACAGTTAGGCTTCAAAATGTGCCTCAGGGGGAATCCAGTCGGTACCATGAGTGGCACGATCACCTCGTGCGCGCCCAATGTAACACTTTGCAAGTGGTTGCGTAACCACAAGACTGACGATTTGAGGATAGGATCCAAACATGATATTAAAAAAAAGGAAAAATTAGGCTCGAAAACACTCCACGAGCGGGGCGGGTACCCCAGCCACACCCATACGGCATCACGAGTGGCACGAACACCTAGTGCGTGTTCAACGTAACACGTAGCAACCATCCCCGCAACAGCGGGACTCCCAGTTTGAGGATAGGAATCAAATAAAAAATCAAAAAAAGGCACACTCAGGCTTCAAATGTACCGGGGGTAGGCCCCCCAGCGATACCTAAATGGCACCGTGAGTGGGATGAACACCTCGTGGGCATCGAACGTAACATGTATCTACCGATCGCACAGTCGCGGGACTCCTGATTTTAGGATTGAACCCAAGATCAAATTTGAAAATCGTCACACTTAAGTTTGTAAAAGTACTGCGAGGTGGAGAGAACCCCCGGTTTCACACAAACGACATCGCAAGCAGCATGAACATTTATGACACTTTAAATGTAACATGTAGCAACCGACTACGCATCCACGGGGCTCTCGATATGAGGATGCGACCAAAACACGTATTAAAAAATAGGCATACTTAGGCTTGAAAAAGTGGGACGGGGAGAGGGCACTAGAGCGACATCACGAGTGTCACTAACACCTCGTGCGCATCCAACGTAACACATAGTAATCGACTATAAAATTGCGGGTCTCTCGATTTGAGGATAGGACACACAAAAATTCAAAACAGGCACACTTAGGTTTAAAAAGGTACTGTGGGGGAAACCCCAACATCACCCAAATACCACCGCGAGTAGCACGAACACATCGTGTGCATCCAACGTAACACGAAGCAACCCAATGCATAATTGAGGGACTCTCGATTTGAAGATAGGACATAATTAAAAACAGGCACACTTAGGCTTAAAAAAGTACTGCGGGGGGCATGAGGCATCCCCAATGGAACGAACACCTCGTGTGCATCCGATATAACACATAGCAATTGGTCGCGTGGTTGTGGGACTCCTGATTTAAGGATAGGATGAAAACACGAATTCAAAAACAGTCACCCTTAGGCTTGAAAATGTTCCACATAGGCGGGCACCCCCATAGGTACCCAAATGGCACTACGAGTGGCACGAAAACGTCGTGAGCGTCCAACGTAACACGTAAAAATTGGCCGCATAACTGCGGGACTCCTAATTTGAGGATACAACCTAAATACAAATTAAAAAATAGTCACACTTAGGCTTGAAATCATACCGCAGGGGGCGGGAAACCAAACAACACCGCAAGTGGCACGAACACCTCATGCGCGTCCAACGTAACATGTAGCAATCAATCAGTCAACCGCAGGAATCCTAGTTTATGGATATGACCCAAAAACGAATTCAAAAATAGGCACACCGACGCTTGAAAAGGTGCTGCAGGGTGCAGGCACCCCAACGGCATCGCGAGTGCCCCGATCACCTCCTGCGCATCAACTATAACACATAGTAACCGATCGTGCTACTATAGGACTCCTAGTTTGAGGATAGTAACCAAACAAGAATTAAAAAAATAGGCATACCTAGTCTTGAAAACGTGCCACAGGGGGGGGACTCAAAAGGTCACCTTGAATGGAACAAAAACCTTGTGACCATCCATGGTAACAAATAACAATCATTCGTCAAACCGGGGAATTACAAGTTTGAGGATAGGAGCCAAACATGAATTAAAAAATAGGCAGACTATGGCTTGAAAAGGTGCCATTGGTGAGAGGGAACCACAAGAGGCACCCAAACAACCCTGCAAGTGGCATGATCACCTTGTGCATATCCAACGTAACACGTAACAACCAGACACGCAATCGTAGGAGTCCTACTTTGAAGATATTACCCAAACAAAAATTCAAAAAATACGCACACTTAGGCTTGAAAATACGCCGCGGGGGGCAAGCACCCCAAGTGACACCCAATCGGCATCGCAAGTGTCAAAGACGCGTTGTGTGCATCCAACGTAACGCGTAGCCACCGATCGCACTTCCGCAGCACTCCCAGTTTGAGAATAGGAAACGAATTCAAAAACAGACACACTTAGGCTCGAAAATGTGCTGCAGGGGGCGGCTGCCCCTAACATCACCCAAACAGCACCATGAGTGGCACGAATACCTCGTACGCATCCAAAGTAACACGTAGCAACTGGTGACACGACTGTGGGAATCCTTGCTTGAGGATAATACCCAAACACAAATTCAAAAATAGACAAACTTTGACTTGAAAAAGTGCCGCGGGGGCGGAGATCCCACAGCACTGCGACTGGCACGGACACCTCATGCGCAATTAACTTAACACGTACCCACCATTCGCATAGTCGTGGGGCTCCCAATTTTAGGATAATTCAAAAACAGGCACACATAGGTTTGAAAATGTCCCGTAGGGGGCGAACAACCCCACTGAAACCGAAACAATACCACGAGTGTCACAAGCACCTCACGCGCGTCCAACGTAGCACATAGCCACTCGTTGCGCAATTGCGGGACTCCTAGTTTGAGTTTAGGACCCAAAATCGATTTCGAAAATAGACATAATTTGGCTTGAAAATGTACCGCAGGGGGGAATTTAGTCGGTACCATGAGTGGTGTGATCACCTCGTGCGCGCCCAATGTAACACTGTGCAAGTGGTCACGTAACCACATGACTCCCGATTTGAGGACAGTACCCAAACATGATATAAAAAAATAGGCACAATTAGGTTAAAAAATGTTCCGCGAGCGGGGCAAGCACCCCATCTGCACCCATACGGCATCATGAGTGGCACGAATACCTCGTGTGCATCCAACGTAACACGTAGCAACCAGCCTCGCAGTAGCGGGACTCCCGGTTTGAGGATAGGACTCAAACAAAAATTTGAAAACAGGCACGCACGGGCTTCAAATGTGCCGGGGGAAGGCCCACCAGCGATACCTAAATGGCACCGTGAGTGGGATGAACACCTCGTGTGCATCGAATGTAACATATATATGCCAATCGCACAGTCATGGGACTCCCGATTTGAGGACTTACGCGGATGTGGGGTCAGTTCCTAAGAGTTGTATTGGTCCCGTGGGAGGTGTTGGTGCCACGCACGGGGCCGTCCGGGGGTTGTTTCGAGTTTTCACCCTCTAACGCCATGTTTTTAAGCTTAATTCAAGAAATATGCAAATTATATTCTCTAACCGGGAGTCCCGTGGTTGCGGAGTCAGTTCCTACGAGTTACATTGGTCCCGTATGAGGTGTTGGTGCCACCCACGGGGCCGTTTGGGGGCTGTTTCTAGTTTTCACCCTCTAACGTCATGTTTTTAAGCCTAATTCTAGAAATATGCAAATTACCGTCATATTCTCAAACCGAGACACACGCGGATGCCGGGTCAGTTCCTACGAGTTACGTTGGTCCCGTGGGAGGTGTTGGTGCCACCCACACGACCGTTCGGGGGCTGTTTTGAGTTTTCACCCTCTAATGCCATGTTTTGCTTAAGTCTAGAAATACGCCAATTACCGTCGTATTCTCAAACCAGGAGACCCGCGACTGTGGGGACAGTTCCTCCGAGTTACGTTGGTCCCGTGGGAGGTGTTGGTGCCACCCAAGGGGCCGTTCGGGGACTGTTTCGAGTTTTCACCCTCTAACATCATATTTTAAGCCTAAGTCTAGAAATATGAAAATTACCTGTCGTATTATCAAATCGGAAGACCCGAGGCGACGAGGTTTGTTCCTACGAGTTACGTTGGTCCTGTGGAAGGTGTTGGTGCCACCCATAGGGCCGTTCGGGGGCTGTTTTGAGTTTTCACCCTCTAACGTCATGTTTTTAAGCCTAAGTCAAGAAATATGCAAATTATCGTCGTATTCTCTGATCGGGAGTCCCGTAGCTGCGGAGTCAGTTCCTATGAGTTACATTGGTCCCGCGGGAGGTGTTGGTGCCACCCACGAGGCCGTTCGGGGGATGTTTCGAGTTTTCACCCTCTAACGTCATGTTTTGCTTAAGTCTAGAAATATGCCAATTACCTTCATATTCTCAAACCGAAAGACCCGCGGCTGTGGGGACAGTTCCTCCAAGTTACGTTAGTCCCGTGGGAGGTGTTGGTGCCACCCACAAGGCCGTTAGGGAATTGTTTTCAGTTTTCACCCTCTAACGTCATGTTTTAAGCGTAAGTCTATAAATATGCAAATTACCGTCGTATTCTCAAATTAGGAGACCCGCAGCTGTGGGGACAGTTCCTCCGAGTTACGTTGGTCCCGTGGGAGGTGTTGGTGCAACCCACGGGGCCGTTCGGGGACTGTTTTGAGTTTTTACCCTCTAAGATCATGTTTTAAGCCTAAGTCTAGAAATATGCAAATTATCGTCGTATTCTCAAACCGGGAGACCCACGGCGGCGGGGTTTGTTCCTACGAGTTACGTTGGTCCTGTGGGAGGTGTTGGTGCCACCCACGGGGCCGTTTGGGGGTTGTTTCGATTTTTCACCGTCTAACGCCATATTTTTAAGCCTAAGTCAAGAAATATGCAAATTATAATCGTATTCTCAAACCGGGAGTCCGGCAGCTGTGGGGTCAGTTCCTACGAGTTACATTGGTCCCGTGGGAGGCGTTGGTGCCACCCACGGGGTCATTCGGGGGTTGTTGCGACTTTTCACCCTATAACGCCATGTCTTGCTTAAGTCTGGAAATATGCAAATTGCTGTTGTATTCTCAAATCGGGAGACCCGCGGCTATGGGGTCAGTTCCTACGAGTTACATTGGTCCAGTGGGAGGTGTTGGTGCCACCCACGCGGCCGTTCGAGGGCTGTTTCGAGTTTTCACCCTCTAACATCATGTTTTTAAGCCTAAGTCTAGAAATATGCAAATTATCACAATACTCCCAAACTAGGAGACCCGCGGCTGTGGGGTCAGTTCCTATGAGTTACATTGGTCCCGTGCGAGGTGTTGGTGCATCCCACGGGGACGTTCGGGGGCTGTTTCGAGTTTTCAACCTCTAACGTCATGTTTTTAAGGCGAAGTCAAGAAATATGCAAATTATCATCGTATTCTCAAATCTAGAGTCCCGCATATGCGGGGATAGTTCCTAAGAGTTATATTGGTCCCGTGGGAGGAGTTGGTGCCACCCACGGGGACGTTCGGGGGTTGTTTTGAGTTTTCACCCTCTAACGCCATGTTTTTAAGCCTAAGTCAAGAAATATGCAAATAATCATCATATTCTCAAACCGGGAGTCCCGCAACTGCGGGGTCAGTTCCTACGAGTTACATTGGTCCCGTGGGAGGTGTTGGTGCCACCCACGGGGACTTTCGGGGGCTATTTCGAGTTTTCACCCTCTAACGCCATGTTTTGCTTAAGTCTAGAAATATGCAAATTACCGTCGTATTCTCAAACCGGGAGATCCGTGGCTATGGGGTCAGTTCCTATGAGTTATATTGGTCCCATGGGAGGTGTTGGTGCCACCCACGGGGCCGTTCTGGGGTTGTTTCGAGTTTTCACCCTCTAACGCCATATTTTTAAGCCTAAGTCAAGAAATATGCAAATTATCATCGTATTCTCAAACCGAGAGTTCGGAAGCTGTGGGGTCAGTTCCTACGAGTTACATTGGTCCCGTGGGAGGCGTTGGTGCCACTCAGGAGACATTCGGGGGCTGTTTTGAGTTTTCACCCTCTAACGCCATGTTTTGCTTAAGTCTAGAAATATGCAAATTACCGTCGTATTCTCAAATCGGGAGAATCACGGCTGCGGGGTCAGTTCCTAAGAGTTATATTGGTCCCGTAGGAGGTGTTGGTGCCACGCACGGGGCCGTTCGGGGGTTGTTTCGAGTTTTCACCCTCTAACGCCATGTTTTTAAGCCTAAGTCAAGAAATATGCAAATTATCATCGTATTCTCTAACCGGGAGTCCCGCGTCTATGGGGTCAGTTCCTACGAGTTACATTGGTTCCGTGGGAGGTGTTGGTGCCACCCACGGGGCCATTCGGGGGCTGTTTTGATTTTCACCCTCTAACGTCATGTTTTTAAGACTAATTCTAGAAATATGCAAATTACCATCGTATTCTCAAACCGAGAGACCCGCGGCTGCGGGGTCACTTCCTACGAGTTATGTTGGTCCCGTGGGAGGTGTTGGTGCCACCCACAGGGCCATTCGGGGGCTGTTTTGAGTTTTCACCATCTCACGCCATGTTCTGCTGAAGTCTAGAAATAAGCCAATTACCGTCGTATTCTCAAACCAGGAGACCCGCAGCTGTGGGGACAGTTTCTCCGAGTTATGTTGGTCCCGTGGGAGGTGTTGGTGCCACCCACGGGGCCGTTCAGGGACTGTTTCGAGTTTTCACCCTCTAAGGTCATGTTTTAAGTCTATGTCTAGAAATATGCAAATTACCGTCGTATTCTCAAACCGGGAGACTCGCGGCGGCGGGGTTTGTTCCTATGAGTTACGTAGGTCCTGTGGGAGGTATTGGTGCCACCCACGGGGCCGTTCGGTGGCTGTTTCGAGTTTTCACCCTCTAACGCCATGTTTTTAAGCCTAAGTCAAGAAATATGCAAATTATCATCATATTCTCAAACCGGGAGTCCCGCGGCTGCGGGGTCAGTTCCTACGAGTTAGATTGGTCCCGTGGGAGGTGTTGGTGCCACCCACGGGGCCGTTTGGGGGCTGTTTCGAGTTTTCCCTGACTAAGTAAGATGTTGTCTAAATGTTTCTATTTTTGACAAAACCTAATTCGAATGACATTGGTTTATTCGTTAGGGGTGAGGCAACTATTTTTCGATGGATTACCAACCATTTTTTCTTTTTTTTAACGATTTTAATTAGAATGAATCTATTGACATTGGAAGATTTTGTGGAGTATATAATTATTCGATAAAAAGTGAAAGATACTTTGACATTCGATCCTGATTTGTCTCTTCCTCATCGTGTCTCAATGGAATAAGAGAGGGCGATACAAGAGGCAACTGCTAAAAAGACACAGTTATGTCAAAGGCAGCTGTGGATGACCCTGCTACAGTAGGCCCTTACAATGTCAATGGAGGAACCTGCAGTAACCAATGTCAATGGATGACCCTCCTGCAATTTGATATTCAATACTCTATGCCGAAAAGTACAAAAGGTAAATCAAGTAGTATGACTCTCTCTTTGGTTTCTTTTTATTTGTTATGTTATTTTCATCTTTTGCTTAGTGTATATGTGTCGTTAGTATAAAAAATACTACTCAGTCAATACTTATATGACACCATAGCATTTTTTTGCATAGTTTAAAAACCAAGTCCCTTAACTGTTATGGATGGTTGATTGATTTAGAGTCACGTACCCTCGGTGCTTATTGGTAGGAGGTATATTATGTACCCATGGAGGCAAATGTGGAGGATAAAGCCCCGGGTCAATGTGGATTTCTTTGTCACAACAATAAGGGTGCAATTTCGTACAGTTTGAATAGAGGTAGGCACATGATAAATATTTATTAGATCTATACAACAAGGATGGTCTACTGATAATGTGGATTGGATACACAACCTTTCTGTTAACATTGACCAAGAGCAAGAGGTGGACGTGAATGATGACCTAGCACGCGAACTTGCGTTCTATACGCAGGCAAACCTTCATCAAAAGTCGATTGTAAGCGGCATCTGCATATATATACATATGTTGCATATATATGAAGTAGTTGCGAGTTTTCACCCTCTAACGCCATGTTTTGCTTACGTCTAGAAATATACAAATTACCATCGTATTCTCAAACCGGGAGACCCGTGGCTGCGGGGTCAATTCCTGCGAATTACATTGGTCCCGTGGGAGGTGTTGGTGCCACTCACAGGGCCGTTCGACGGCTGTTTCGACTTTTCACCATCTAACGTCATGTTTTTAACCCTAAGTCAAGAAATATGCAAATTACCGTCATACTCTCAAACCGAGAGCCCCGCGGTTGTGGGGTCAGTTCCTATGAGTTACATTGGTCCCGTGAGAGGTGTTGGTGCCACCCACGGGGCCGTTCGGGGGCTGTTTCGAGTTTTCATCCACTAACACCATATTTTTCTTAAGTATAGAAATATGAAAATTACTGTCGTACTCTCAAACCGGGAGACCCGCGGCTACGGGATCATTTCCTACGAGTTACATTGGTCCCGTGGGAGGTGTTGGTGCCACCCACGGGGCCGTTCCGGGGGCTGTTTCGACTTTTCACCCTCGAACGTCATGTTTTTAAGCCTAAGCCTAGAAATATGCAAATTATCATCTTACTCTCAAACCGGAAGACCCGCGGCTGCGGGGTCAGTTCCTACGAGTTACATTGGTCCCATGGGAGGTGTTCGTGCCACCCACGGGGCCATTCAGGTGCTGTTTCGAGTTTTCACCCTCTAACGCCATTTTTGCTTATGTCTGGAAATATGAAAATTATCGTCGTACTCTCAAACCGGGAGACCCGCGGTTGTGGGGTCAGTTTCTACGAGTTATATTTTGTCCCGTGGGAGGTGTTGGTACCACCCACTGGGCCTCACGGGGCCGTTCGGGGGCTGTTTCGGGTTTTCGCCCTCTAAAGCCAAACGATAGAGATAAATAAATGAAAACATATCTATTCTAAACAAAAGAAACGATAAATCACCTACCATTTGCACAAATAGCGGGACATTACACTTAAAAGTAGATGAAATTCATAAATTAATGTAAAGTGCTAATACAATGTCAATATCATAATAGGATACAAATAAGATTGATGAGCATAAAATAATATTTTGATACTCAATCTTCCTCTAAATCAACTAAAAGATCTTTCAAATTAGGGTTGTCATCAAGAGCTGACTGGAACTCTTTTGGAGCCTCTAATGTGTCTACTTCAGTAGTCGTACCCTTTGGTGCATGCACAACAATAAACCAATTGCCATCGTTTATGTACTTCGAGTAGAATACCTTCTTTACATTCTGAAAGGAACAAATAAAAGGCTTGTCGAATATGCAGTCTTTAGTCTTCAGCTTTGATAAATCTACCATAATAAGTTTGGAGTCGGGATCAACTTTGCAAGCATTCGTTGTATCCTCCACCTTTACCCAATCAAAATAGAATACGCTTTTTGTGAAATCCAAGTAATGAAGTTCTAGGATTTGTTGAATTATCCCATAATAGGTTAGCACCGTATTCTTTGGATTTTTATCATTTTTGCTAGCGATATAGGTGGTCAAAGCAGAAATTGATATTCCACTGTTTTGCGTCAAAAGCTTTTCCTCATATGGATATGATATGAAATGAAATCAAAACCGTTGGTGCGGAATTTCTTAAACTCGTTTGCATGAAAACTAGGACCTTTTGCTAGGCGTGCAAGTCTGGAAGAGACATCACCTCTTTTTAGAAGCTGCATTTATTAATGAATTTGTATTAGGGCATGTTTTTACCACACATGAATAAATAATCGCACACATAAGATGTGAAAAGTACCTCTTTTGACACCCATGCCCTAAAGTCAGTTGTCGTCCAATTTCTCCTTTGATTTTGGATAATTTCGTTCTCGTACTTCCTACCGAAAAATTATAGAGTTTAGATCATAAAATAAAAAATGCATATAATCAAAGAAGAAGAATTCAGTAGATACTCACTCTCTCCAGTCTTGGACTTCATCTTGCGATTCGAAGACATGACGAGTTGCTTGCTCGTATTATAGGTTTGTGAGTTTCACCTCTTTAGGGTTCCCAAATGATAATTCATCCTCAAACTCGTCATGTTCCTCTATCACTCGTTCTCCACGAGGATTAAACCTCCTCACCTCTTGTTCTGGCATATGTTCCCTATCGTATAGCGATGATTCCACCGTTATGTATTCTTCAGCAATTGACCCTGCAATATACCGTGTATTCTTTACATAATCTTTGAAGGTTTTCATCAAGCGCTTAAAAGGATACATCCAACGATACCTCATGGGACCACATAATGAAGCTTCATCGCATAAATGCACAAGCATGTGGATACTGATATCGAAGAATAACGGAGGAAAATATTTCTCTAATACACAAACTGCCTTGGCTAAAGTTGATTTCGTAGCTTTACTGTTCCTTATGTTTACCACTTTTGCACAAAGTAGGGTAAAACACAAACTGATTTGCTTAATTGCCCGACGGAGATATTTGTGTTCAGAGAAGCAATGCCGAAATAACATCGGGATTAATTGGATGATTACATGCCAGTCGTGAGACTTGCACTGTTTCAAGTCATTTTCTTGGTAGCTTACTACCCTACGCAAATTACCAGAATAACCGGTTCGAGTCTTCAAGTTGAACAACGTGTCTAAGAGGATCTTCTTCTCACTAGTAGTCAAAGTGAAAGAAGTCGGGGGGATAGAAATTCTTCCTGTTGTTGGATCATTTTTTAACCACAATCACTTCTTTATTTTCATATCCTGTAGATCTCGGCGGGCACGCTCTCCGTCTTTGGAATGAGATCCACCCAGACATGTTCCTATCAAATGTTCTGCAACATTCTTGTCTGTGTGCATCACATCAATTATATGCCTTACACGATGATCTTTCCAATACGGCAAATCAAAAAATATTGATCGCCTGGACCATGGCTTCGCTTTGATCCTCCCTAGCTTTACGCTTCAGGTTTACAAACTGGGGGTGTTTGCCTACGTACCTATTCCCCACAGTCGCAGCCACCGCCTTCTCCTCAATTTGCTGACTAGAAAGTTGAATAGGTGCCGTTCTTCACTCGTGACTGGCAGGCAAAAAGTTAGACTTGTCGTTCCTAAAAGGGTGACTGGTCGGCAGAAATCTACGATGACCCGTGTAATTCAACTTACCACCATGTTTTAACCAACGGGCTTCAGTTTCCTCCCCACATATGGGACATCCATAATAACCATGAACATTACAACCGGACAAGGTCCCATAAGCAAGAAGATCGTGGATCGCCCACATCACCATTGCTTTAAGTGTGAACTCTTCACCCTTATGAGAATCGAACATCGTCACGCCTTTATCCCACAACTCTTTAAGTTCTTCGATTAATGGTGCTAAGAATATATCAATATCATCACTAGGAGCCTTCGGTCCGGGTATCAACAAAGATAACAATGTGAACTCCTTTCTCATGCATAATGTCGGAGGAAGACTTAAAGGCGCCATAAAAACTAGCCAATAACTCTGACTAGTACTTAAATTACCGAAAGGGTTAAACCCATCGGTTGAGATTTCAAGACGAATGTTACGCGGTTCCTTTACAAATTCATGGTGTTGTGCATTTGAAATTTGCCAGATGAGTGAATCAACCGGGTGACGCATCAAATTCCCACCCACCTCGCATCGAGCATGCCATGTCATGGCCTCCACTATCCATGGTACAATAAAAAAAATGTTTTAACCGTGGCCCAAGTGGAAAATACTTAAAAACCTTTTCTGGGACTTGCGAGCACTAGTGATTTTTTGCATGTTTGTCATTTCCATTCTCACAAACCATATATCTAGGCTCGCTACATACATGACATTCATCCTTCTCTTCGTGCTCATTACGGTACAATATGCAATCATACTTGCAAGCATGAATAGATTTTTATTTCAAACCTAAACCCTTCAAACTCTTCTTCATGGTAGGATAATTGTCTGGTAACATGTTCTCTTTTGGGAGAATTTCTTTAACCCACTTAAGAATTCCGGTTACGCTGTTTCCAGATAAACCAAATTGACTCTTCAAATTATGCAAACCAATCAAACGAAGTCGGGATTTCTTTAACCCATCACGGGTGGATTTTTTTTCTTCCTTCTCCAACAACGTAACCAAGGTCAGGGCTATGTCAGGATTATGTGTGTGAAATATATTTTGTATAACGTCATCCCAGTTTTCTAGTAGAGAAAATAGAATACGATCGAACAAGTAATCTTGCTGTATATCAAATCCATGATTTACAAGGTAGTTAAATTGTTCGATCTTTTTATTTCCGTACTTATAAATAGGAGTACCCTCTATATGACGCACACTAATAAAAGAGTTATGTGTGCGGTCTAATTGCAACCTCTCCCACTCTTGTTGACAGTAATTATCATCGTGCCTCATTTTTCCTGAGAAAAGTATACGAGGGCATGAATACGAGTTCTGCTATCAAGGTTTAGGTTTGAAAGTTATGAGAGTTTAAAAGTGTATGTGAAATCCCAAAAAATGCACATTAATCGCAAGATATGTGATATACTTTTTCATAGGAAAATCAAGAGCACACCCAACAAATTTAATAACATGTACATTTATCGACACTAGTATCAATTCAATAAATTCAACATAGTATCCAACAACCAAGCCAACAATATCTCACTATAGTAATGTGCACACGTGTTTACGACGTGTATGTCAAAAAAAATTATTTAATTATATTTTCTCAAAAAAAAACAAGACAAGCATATTTTGTCAAAAAAAAAATACACACATATACAATCTAGGGTTTATTGACATAATCTATACATACACACACATACAATCTAGGGTTTATTGACATAATCTATACATACACACACATACTATTTAAGGTTTACTAAACCCTAATATTTTTTTTGACATAAATCTATACATACACACACATACAATCTATACATACACATATACAAACATAAATCTACACATAATTACACAAAAATTAGGGCTTCAGATAGAAATCACGAAATCCAAATGAATCAATACATACCAACTAAAATCGATTAGCCAAATGCAAATCCAACTGAAATCCAAATGCAAATCCAACTGAAATCCAAATGAAATTGCAGGAGCTCGAAATCGCACGAACCCTAACAGCAAACGAAGTCGCACGTAATAAATGACAAGCTGGGAATATTTCTTTTTAAAACCAGACTATGGTCACGGCCTAGAGCCCTGACCCCATGTACGCGACCCATTAATGACCATGAGGACAATAGCTATTTTGACCTGGTCACGGCCTAGAGTCGTGACCCATGCGCAACCCATTACTGACTTAGACAATGGCGATTTCGATCTGGTCACGACCTAGAGTCATGACCCATGCGCGCGACCCATTACTGACTTGGAGGATAATGGGGATTTTGATCTGGTCACGGCCTAGGGCCGTGACTCACTATGCGTGACCCTTTTCCAACAGCCTTGGTGTTTGAATGATGTATGGTGACGGCCCATAGCCGTGACCCAGACCAATAAATGGTCACGGCCCTCAGCCATGACCCTTAATGTGTGTGTTTTCTGCTTCATCACGCCTTTGGTCACGGCCCTAGTCCGTGACCCATCCACGACCAGTTTGGAGGTAATTTTAGTGCCAAGATGGTCACGACCTGGTCACGGCCAAAGTTCGTGACCCACTTTGGAGGGAATTTTGGCGCCAAGCTGGTCACGACCTGGTCACGACCAAAGTCCGTGACCTATGTGGTCAGGGATTTAGTCCGTGACCACTTCCAGAGAATGGATAATTTAGTGTGGTAATAAAATTGGTCGCGCCAAATATTGAGTGGGTCATGGCACAAATCCAAGACCAGCTGGTCACGGACTTGGGTCGTGACCCACTAGGCGTGACCATTCGCAGGATTTGGTGTAGTGGTGGGTCTCCCGATTTTAGGATAATTCAAAAACAGGCACACATAGGCTTCAAAATGTCCCGCAGGGGGCGAACACCCCCATCAAAACCAAAACAACACCACAAGTGTCACAAGCACCTCACCCGCGTCCAACGTAGCACATAGCCACTCGTTGCGCAATTACGAGACTCATAGTTTGAGTATAGGACCCAAACTCGAATTCGAAAACAGACATAATTTGGTTTGAAAACGTACCGCATGGGGAATTTAGTCGGTACCATAAGTGGCACGATCACCTCGTGCGCGCCCAATGTAACACTGTGCAAGTGGTCATGTAACCACATGACTCCCGATTTGAGGACAGTACCCAAACATGATATAAAAAACAGGCACAATTAGGCTAAAAAATGTTCCGCGAGCGGGGAGAGCACCCCATCCGCACCCATACAGCATCTTGAGTGGCACGAATACCTCGTGCGCATCTAACGTAACACATAGAAACCAGCTCCGTAGTAGCGGGACTCCCGGTTTGAGGATAGGACTCAAACAAAAATTTGAAAACAGGCACACACGGGCTTCAAATATGCCGGGGGCAAGCCCGCCAGTGATACCTGAATGGCACCGTGAGCGGGATGAACACCTCGTGCGCATCGAACGTAACATATATATGCCGATCGTACAGTCGCGGGACTCCCGATGTGAGGACAGGACCCAAACAAGAATTTGAAAATCGTCACACTTAAGTTTGTAAACGTACTGCGAGGTAGAGAGCACCCCTAGTGTCACACTAACGGCACCGCAAGCGGCATGAACACCTACGACACTTCAAACGTAACATGTAGCAATCAACTGCGCATCCCCAGGTCTCTCGACATGAGGATACAATCAAAACACTTATTCAAAAATAGGCACACTTAGGCTTGAAAAAGTGGGACGGGGAGAGGGCACTAGAGAGGCATCGCAAGTGGCACGAACACCTCGTGCGTGTCCAAAGTAACACATAGCAATCGTCTACGGAATCAAGGGTCTCCTAGTTTGAGGATAGGAATCACAAAAGAATTCAAAAATAGGGACACTTAGGTTTGAAAAGGTACTATAGGGGAAACCCCCAACATCACCGAAATAGCACCGCGAGTAGCACGAACACATCGTGTGCATCCAACGTAACACGAAGCAACCAACTGCATAATTACAGGATTCTCGATTTGAGGATAGGACACGAATTAAAAATAGGCACACTTAGTCTTGAAAAAGTAATGGGGGGATGAGGCATCCCCAGTGGCACGAACACCTCGTGTGCATCCGACATAACACATAGTAACTGGTCGCACGGCTGCAGGACTCCCGATTTAAGGATAGGATGCAAACACGAGTTCAAAAACAGTCACCCTTAGGCTTGAAAATGTGCCACATGGGAGGGAGCCACCAGTGGTACCCAAATGGCACTGTGAGTGGCACGAAAACGTCGTGAACGTCAAACGTAACATGTAAAAATTGACCATGCAACTATGGCACAACTAGTTTGAGGATACGACCTAAATACGAATTAAAAAGTAGTCTCACTTAGGCTTGAAATCGTACCGCAGGGTGAGGTATCCCAAACAACACCGCTAGTGGCACAAAGACCTCATGCGCGTCCAACGTAACAGGTAACAATCAATCGCTCAACCGCAGGACTCCTATTTTATGGATATGACCCAAACACGAATTCAAAAACAGGCATACCGACACTTGAAAAGGTGACGTAGGCGGCAGGCACCCCAACGACATCACGAGTGGTATGATCACCTCGTGGGCATCAATCATAAGACGCAATAAGCATATGCATAGTCGATTCAGTCCTAGTATGAGGATAGGACCCAAAGACAAATTCGAAACAAAGTCACACTGTGAATTGAAAATATGTCACAGGGGGGAACCCTAGTGGCACCGTGAGTGGCACAAACACCTCATCTTCATCCAACGTAATACATTCCAAATGGTCGCCTAGCCACGGTACTTCTGGTTTGAAATCTGGCACACTTAGTCTAAAAATGTGTCACGTGCGGGAGGGGGGGCACTCTTAGTGGCAACCAAATGGCATCGCGAGTGGAATAAACACCTCGTGCATATCCAACGTAAAATATAACAACTGGTCGCGTAATCGCAACCATCTCGATTTGAGGATATGACCAAAACACAAATTCAACAACAGGCACACTTAGCCTTGAAAATGTTCTGCAGGGGGCGGACACCTCAAGCGGCAACCCAAATGGCACCACGAGTGGCAAGAACACCTGGTGTGTAGTAAAACTAGTCGCACTTCCCCGGGACTCCTGGTTTGAGGATTAGATGAAAACATGAATTTGAAAACAGACACACTTATGCTTGAAAACATGTTGCTGGGGGTACACCAGCGGCACCTAAATGGCACCACAAGTGGGACGAACATCTCATGCGTGCCAACGAACATCTCGCGCAGTAGTGGGATTCCTAGTTTGAGGATACGAACCAAATATGAATTCAAAAACAGGCATACCTGGGCTTAAAAACGTGCTGTAGGGGACCAACATCCTAAGTGGCACCTAAACGGCACTGAAAGTGGTACAAACACCTCCTCTGCGTCCAACGTAACACATAACAATCGTTCACACTGTTGGGGGTCTCCCGATATGAGGAAAGGACTTAAACACGAATTTAAAAATAGTCACACTTAGGCTTGAAAATGTGCAGCGAGCGAGCGAGCACCCTAGAGGCCCCCAAATAGCATCGTAAGTGGCACGAACACCTCATGTGCATTTAACGTAACACAAATCAAACGTCCACGCAACAACAGGATTTCCAATTTTAAAATATGACTCGAATAAGAATTCAAAAATAGGCACACTCTTGCATTAAACGTGTCGGGGGAAAGCATCCCCAGAAAAGCCCAAATGGTACCGCGAGTGGTACGAACACCTCGTCCGCATCCAACGTAACACGTATCCACCAGTTGCACAACCGTGAGACTACCAGTTTAAGGATAGGGGCCAAAACCGAATTCCAAAATTGTCACACTTATGTTTATAAACCTACCGCGAGGCGGAGAGCACCCCCATCATAACATAAACGACACCGTAAGTGGCATGAACACCTTCGATGCTTTCAACGTAACCCGTAGCAACCGATTTGGTAACCACAAAGCTCCCGATATGAGGATAGTACCAAAACACTAATTCAAAAATAGGCACACTTAGGCATGAAATCATGGGGCGGGGGGGCGGGCACCCAAGCGGCATCGCAAATGGCATGAATACCTCCTGCACTTCCAATGTAACACGTAGAAATCGACAGTGCAATCGCGGGTATCACGATTTAAGGATAGGATCCAAACATGAATTAAAAAACAGAGACACTTAGGTTAGAAAACGTGTTATGGGGGAACCCATAGCATCACCCAAACAGCAGCGTGAGTGGTACGAACACATTTGTGTAATTCCAACGTAACATGTAGCAACCGACCGCGTAGCTTTCGGACTCTCGATTTGAGGATAGGAGAAAAATTAAAGAATAGTCACACTTAGGTTACAAAAAGTCCTTCCGGGGGAAGGGCATTCCCAGTGACACACAAACAAAACCGCGAGTGGCACGAACACCTCGTGCGCATCTAACCTAACATATAACAACTAGTCGCATGGTCGCGGGACTCCCAGTTTGAGGATATGACACAAACAAAAATATGAAAATAACAAACCTTAGGATTGAAAATGTGACATGGCGATGGGCGCCCCCAGTGCTAACAAAACAGCACCGCGAGTGGCATGAACACCTTGTACGCATCCAACGTAACACGTAAAAATTGGTCGCGCAACTGAGGACTCCTAGTTTGAGAATTGGACCTAAATACAAATTGAAAAATAGGCACACTTAGGATAGAAATCGTACCGCGGGGGGAGATCACCTAAACGGCGCCCCGAGTGGCACGAACACCTCATGCACGTCTAATGTAACCCGTAGCAATCGGCCGCGTAACCGTGGGACTCCTGGTTTGAGGATATAACCCAAACACGAATTAAAAAACAGGCACACCGAAGCTTAAAAAGGTTTCGTGGGCGAGGGGCACCCCAAACGGCACCCAAATGGCATCGCGAGTGGCACGATCACGTCGTGCACATCAATTATAACACATAGCAACTAGAGGCGCAACCGCGTGACTCCCAGTATGAGGATATGACCCAAACACAAATTCAAAACAAAGGCACACTTTGGATTGAAAACGTGCCACCGGGGGGGGGGGGAGGCACCCCAATGGCACCCAAAGGGAACCGTGAGTGGCACGAACATCTTGTCCACATCCAACATAATATGTTGCAAATGTCCACCTAAGCACGGGACACCCGATTGAGGTTACAACCTAAACATGAATTTAAAAACAGGCTCACTTAGTCTTAAAAATGTGTTGCGAGGGCGGGCACTTCGAATGGCACCCAAACGGCACCGTGAGTAGGATGAACAACTCGTGAGCATCTAATATAACATGTAGAAACCGGTCGCACAATCGCAAGAGTCCCGATTTATGGATAGGACCAAAGAAATAATTCGAAAATAGGCACACTCGGGCTTCAAAATGTGTCGCATGGGGGCGGACACCTCCAACGGCACCCAAATGGAACCACGGGTGGAACAGACACCTCATGCACATAAAACATAACCAGTAACAATCGGACCCACTGCTGGGGGACTCGCGATTTGAGGATAAGATTCAAACATGAATTCGAAAACAATCACACTTTGGCTTGAAAACATGCTAGGGGGAGCAGGTACCCCCAGCGGCACCAAAACAGAATCTCAAATGGCACGAACACCTCGTGCGCATCCAACGTAATACATAACAGCCCTCATGTAGGTGTGGGACTCATAGTTTGAGGATCAGCACCAAACACGAATTCGAAAACAGGCACACCTAGACTTGAAAATGTGATGCGGGGGACGATCACCCCTAGCAACACCTAAATGACACCGCACGTGGCGTAAACATCGCTTGCGCATCCAACGTAACATGTAACAATCGTTCGCCCTATCGCGGGGCTCCTGATATGAGAATAAGTCTCAAACATGAATTCAAAAAATAGGCATACTTAGGCTTTAAAACATGCGTCAGGGAGGGGGAACCCCATAGGCACCCAAATAGCACCCCGAGTTCTAGAAACACCTCGAGCACGTCCAACGTAACACGTAGTAATAGGATGCATATCCATGGGACTCTCGGTTTGAGGATAGGACCCAAACAAAAATTCAAAAATAGGCACACTTAGGCTTAAACATGTTGCAGGGGGCACCCCAAGCGGAACCCAAATAGCACCGCAAGACGCACGAACACCTCATGTGCATCTAATGTAACACATAGCAACCGATCACATAGCTACGAGACTCTTTAGGATAGGACACGAATTCGAAAACAAGTACACTTAGTCTTAAAAATGCGACACAAGGGGCGGCACCCCTCAGTGGCACCTAAATGTCATTGCGAGTGGTAGGAACACATCGTGCGCGTACAATGTTACATGTTCCAATCGACTATGAAGCTGCGAAGATATAGATTCGAGGTTAAGACGCAAACACAAATTTGAAAAAAGGCTCACTTAGGCTTCAAAATATACCATAGGGGGGCACTCCCAGTGTCACCCAAACGGAACGACGAGAGGGATGAACACCCATGCACATCCAATGTGACACGTAGAAATTGCATTCTCAGCCGTGGGACTTTCGGTTTAAGTATGGGACACGAATTCAAAAATAGGAACACATAGGCTTGAAAATGTTCCGCAGAAGGGGTTGCCCTAGTGTCACCCAAACGGCATCGCGAGTGTCATGAACACCTCATTTGCATCCAACTTAATGTGTAGCAACTAGTAACGCAATCATGAGACACTTGAATTTATGGATAGGACCCAAATACGAATTCAAAAACAGGCATAGTTAGTCTTAAAAACGTGCCACAGGGGTGGGCACCTTCGGTGAAATACAAAAGGAACCGCGACTAGCATGAACACCTCGTATGCATCCAACGTAACACATAGCAACCGTCTATGTAGCCACGAGACTCTCGGTTTGAGGATAGGATGCAAATATGAATTAACAAATAGGCACACTCAAGCTTGAAAACATGCTGCGGGGGTGGGCACCTCCAGCGTTACCCAAACGGCACCGCGAGTGGCAAGAACACCTCGTGCGCATCCAAGGTAAATCCTAGAAATTGGTCGTGTAGCTGTGGGACTCCTAGTGTGAGGATAGGACCAAAATATACACACTTAGGCTTAAAATGTGCCGCGAGAGGGAGAGGGCAAGCCCCAAACGGCACCGCGAGTGGAAGGAACACCTCATGCACGTCCAACGTAACCCGCAACAACCGATCATGCAGCCACTAGACACTCACTTTGAGGATAGGACACGATTCAAAAATAGGCACACATAGTCTTGAAAATGTGCTGCGTGGGGAGCCCCTACCCCCCCCCCCCAGTTGCATCTAAACGGCACCGAAAGTGGCAAGAACACCTCGTACGCATCCAACATAACACGTTGCAGCTGATCAAGCAACCGCAAGACTCTCGGTTTGAGGATAATAACCAAATACGAATTCAAAAATAATCACACTTAGGCTAGAAAACATGTCGCGTGGTGATATACCCAAGTATGACTTCGTCCATTTATGAGGCCACCTGACCGCAGACAGCCGACTCCCTCCGAAGGGGTTAACAAATGCCGCCAAGACTCATTTAGATATAGGGTCGGACGTATATACATATGTACAACCACGACCACTTCATAGACCAATACATCAGCTGAATGTTCAAGGAGTCAAGAGCATCACTCGTACTCTCGTATAACTGATACTAGGAGATAGTCGACCAGACAACCTCAGCGGACGAAGACACACATCAAAGGATAAGCTTACTAATTTTCTGTATCGAAGCATCTGTTGTGTCAGCAACATCGTACCCAGCCAAGACGATGTCCTTCCCTATGACGACTACTATACGATAAATATAAGCTTCCAACATGGAGGGTCTCACGTGGGGAAAACCATTGCAACAAGATCATCCCCTCACATGAGGAAATATTACCTCATCATTGTATCCATTCACTAGGGACAAGTGTCCCCTCCTGATTGGGATCCTCCTTATGTGCATGATGATTGCATGCTTGGGGGTACACTACACCCCCCAAGCCCTATATATACACTTCATCTTCTCCATGAGAGGGGATCGATCTCCTATCATCAAAAACCCTCAATGAACTGTGTCCAATTGTACACAGAAGTGAGAGAGGGGAAAAAGCTTTGTATCCATGGCCATTAGTTCCATTATTTAGTAGATTTCTCACACACTCACACAGTGGATGTAGGCCTAATTAGCTGAACCACTTATATTCATGTGTTGATTCCTCTTTTACTCACCACCTTTCTTTATTACATTGTCTTATTTACTCCATTGTTGTACTAGTTTGAGCTAATACATATATACTTATTTTCTGGTATCGTATTTGGTATTAATGATACGAGAAATCGCCCACTTGTCATTCTCGTACCAGCAAGTCGAATATAAGATATGTAATGAGCGGATAAAGAAAGTAAAGAGAGATAAAAGACAAGATATAGAGTGGTTCGGCTATAAAAATGAGCCTACGTCCACTTTGGTGGCACACTCTCATTATATATACTGATTGGTACATAGAAATTAGGCCTAAAGAGGCATAATAGCATGAGAATAGAATATAATACATGACTATGAAGATTTCGCTGGCTCCGGGATGTCGGTTACTATGCTAGAGAGAAGCCCCCAAGCTATGCTGAGTAATGTTGAGAGAATAGCTGGATCTGAGCTAGGTGTCAGCGTAAGAAATGAACCCGGAACCCCCATTTCGAGGTGTGGAGCTCTATATATAGGTGTAGATGTTGTATTACTGGTGGAAGAAAGGGGATGCATCCAGTTAATGTGATCAGACGGGACGCACCCTATAACAAGTAGGGGCCGCACCCTGTAGCAAGTAAGGGGTCGCACCCTATGTATAAGAAGCTACGACAGTAGGCCAGTGAGGCATATAATAGGTAAGTCCACAGCCTTCAAGTGATAGGCCTAGGTGTAAAGGCTTCAGCACATGCCCATTGCACTCCTTCCTTGACAGGGTACTATATTTGTGATATGAATAAGCCCCCAATTCGTAGTGACAAGAGATTACGATTGGGGATGCGGCTGAGTAATCAAGTCTTCTCAAGTTACCGCAAAATTTCAAAGGCGACGCTTCATCTTCTCGCGGCCTCTTATATAAATGGCAACTGGTCATGGCCTTCATTACATTTTTTGAATTCTCGAGAGAAAATCAAAATCCAGCCTCTACCCATTCCTTCTCTTGATTTTTTCGACGACCTTTCAAAGCAGCGTGTGGTGGTTCTGAGGCGGCGCATTGTGGTGTCAGGAGGCTGAGCAACCGGTTTTCACCCATTTCTAGGTAATTTTTCGACCAAAAACAACCTAAATAGCTTTATAATTCAATCCTTCCAACTGTCCTTCTTGATTTCTGATTGTAAACTCATACTTCGTAAAATAACGGGTATAATGAACTGATAATTCATACCTACTTCGTAAAATAACGGGTATAATGAACTGATAATTCATACCATGGCTATTAATTCCATAACTGGTATAACTTTGAGTTCTTATGATTGCTTGGATTATTTCCGAATATGATTTTGCACTTGAATAAGTCTTTAATCAATAAAATAAGTTGCTAACACCCAATTGAATCAACTTTGCTGGTCTGGTTTGGTTCATCGGATAAGAATATTAAACATAATCCTGAAACGAACTTATGTAGGATCGTGTTTGCTGGTTTTAGGCCTGTAAAGACATTGAAAATTGTACCACTTGTTCTTGATGTTATTGAGAAAACTCTTCCAATTCTAGGGTTGTGATCTTCTAATTAGGTGACATTGAATAGTTTGTATATATGGACGTGGCATGGGAAATACTTGGATGCGACATAATAAAATCCCGTTAGCAATTTAGGAGCCCTAGGTCAATGTCTGCAGCTTTAAAATATTAGCTTGTTTTAAATATCTAGTTGCGGCATGTAAATATTCCCTTATTGTTCCTTAGGTTAGTGTCCGCAAAGCTTTGTCAATAGCTCGATGACTAAGTTATGTAAGAATATAAATACCACCTTCCGCGAAATAATATGTCGTGGCAGAAGTTAACTTCTAGAACTTTAGATACCAACACTTGGTGTAGTTAGCCAATTTTTCTAGCATTTCTACTTTAGCCTTCAAACATGATTCATCTTTATTCCTGCCACGTCCTTTAAGAGGCCTACATGACTATTTTGGTTGAGGCACCTAACTGCAAACCCTATCTTTTTTTCATGTGTTGTAGCAGCTATATGAGTTTTGATCCTAACGATTTTCTAAAAGACTTTTGGAACGAACACTTTGGAGTCTCTCCCCCTGAACTTCCTTTTGCGCGTCCTTTAAAGACAGTAGGCCATTGCTAGCTCAAAGACTGTCCAAATTGTGTCGTTCTAGATTTGTATTCTGACTTCGTAGAAATAACTTGTAGGAAAGAGACTAAATCTGCAAACTCCTCTTGTAGGAAAGGTACCGATTCCACAATAATGGAATAGGAGGTAAACTCTAGTAATAACCCAGTAGATATTGAGGCCGCGGCTACTGGGCCATCTGTAGGTAAGGACACTCTTACTGGTCGCTCGAACAGAGATGAGAGACCTCCTACGACATTGAGCGTTCGTAGCATTATGACTCAGGAATGGGTTGACCAAGTTGCTGAGGCACTTGAATTTCCTGAAGATTTGATTTGCTCAGCACCCGTCGCGGAACAAAGTCCCTGCATGGAACTTTCTGATGATTGGGTCTGCTTCCCCCTCCATGCATTTGTTTATGGGTTGTGACTGTCAGTTCCTGTTCCCATCAGAAGAATCTTCCAGACCGTGAAGTTATCCCCAGACCAACTAGATCCCAATGGCTGGAGGGCAGTTCGTGCCTCGGTGGTTCTGTGGAGGAATAAGTTTAATAGGGACATAAGTCCCGCAAAATTTGTCTATTTTTATAAACCTAAGGAAAATTCGATAAATTTTGCATGGTACTATTACTTTACCATCCACAGCAACGCCGAAACCCTCTATAGTGGTACGCCCACCAGTGTGAAGAATTGGAAGGGAAAGTACTTTTATATTTCTCAAGAAGGGTGGGAAATCAACCCCGATGAGACACACAGAGAGAGAGAGAGAGAGAGAGAGAGAGAGAGAGAGGTCATTTAGGATGAAGCGTTGCCTTCGAAACACCGCAGCAGTTTCAGGATTCTTGATTACTCAGCCGAAACCCCAATCAATATCGCTTGGCACTACGACTTGGGAGCTTATTGATAACACATATATATCACCCTTCCACAGAAGGAGTACAATGGTCATGTTCCAACACTTTGCCACCACAGCCTACCACCTACAGGATGTGAACCCACATATACATGCCTTACTGGTCTACTGTCGCAGCAGTTCAAACTTAGGATGCGGACCTTACATCACGTAGGGTACGACCCTTACCAATTGTGCTATGACCCCAATGTCACTTAACAGATCGTAGCCTCTTACACCCTGCAGCAGCAATACAACATCTACACCTATAAATAGAGGTCCACACCCCGAGATAGATGAGGTGATTCATTACTCATCCGAATCTAGGTTCATTTCTAGTGACAATACATAGATTATAGATCATGATGCTCTCCAGACAACTCGGTCCATCTTGGGGGATACTCTCCGGCATCATAGCCATCTCTCCGGAACACCAGAATACTCATAGACATGTATTTTCTTCTCTCATCTACATTGTATGCCTATTATGGCATTATAAACAAGTACTATAAACATATATAATGAGAGTGTGGCACCAAAGTGGACGTAGGCTAATTTTTATAGCCGAACCACTCTATATCTTCTCTTTTATCTCTATTTACTTACTTTATTTGCTTATTACGCCCTTTATAATTGACTTACTGATACGAGAACGACAAGTGGGAAATTTCTCGTATCATCAATCTGGTGCCATCTGTTGGAAACGAGGTATTTCAATCTTTTTTCTCTATGTTTTGAGTTCTTAAACACCTTATTTTATTCATGGGGATCCTTTAGATCATCATCTCATGAGTAAATTTTGGTTATTGAGCTCTACTTTGAATTTACACCCTTAAATGGGTATTTCGTATACTCAGATCTACTATTGGGTCTACATTTTATGACCTTAGATCTATTTTACATACCCCTATGATATCGCGTCACCTAAATAATGCTGGAAAGGTTGATGGGCTTTAGCCCAGTAAAGGTGAGTGATTAGGGAAGAGTTATATTTTCTTATTTTTGTTGTTCTTTGACCATGATCTAAGGGTTTATCACTATAACTGTGCCATTTTTGGGCACTGAGGGGCTGTTTTACCCTGAATATGCCCTAGTAGGTACGCTCTCCACGAGTTTCTTGAGAAGAACTTAGTTTTTAGGATTATTCCCTTCACTTTCTAAGACGGGGTGCAACCATGTAGTTCAACTACCCTTCTTGCCACTGCCCCTATAAGTGCAATATGGTTACCACATCTTCAAATCATCAAGGGATGGACTCCAGTGGTTTCAGGCTCAACCTTGGTAACATTCCATTCAAGGGAAGTGACAGTACACATATGTGCTATACTGGTCGCGACCTCAACAGTAAACCCTGCAGTAATTCAAACGCTGGATCCAACTTTATACTTGGTTATTCTATATTGATTTCTCACTTCTGTTAATTTTATCTCGGATTATATATATTTTTAAAGACTAACAAAGCAGAAAATGGAGGGAGAGTCCAACCAAAATACAAAAATGAAGAATGAGATTGCTCAGCTATACAACTACCTTAATCATCTGTATGATAGTCACGCCTCACTCCAAACTCAGGTCAACTTATTAATACGGAGTGTTCTTATGCTGGAGGTTGCGACACCTAAAGTTATTGGCCAAGCATTCGCTGCTGCAGCCACTAAAGCTATGGACCCAGGGGCCGCAGACCTGGACCAGAAGAACCAAAAAAGTAAAGTGGAGAAGGAATAAAATGCCTTTGAGTCCTACACCCCATCGGCCTTCCAGATTAAAGACATCTTCGAGTTTATAAAAAAGGACAACCTAATGAGGTCGCCAAAGAAGATTAGAGCTCAACCCCACAAGAGTAACAAAGCCAAATGGTGAAAGTTTCATCAGGACCACGGCCATGACACTAAGCAGTGCTATGCCCTGAAAGATGAAAATGAAAGTCTCGTAAGGCAGGGGATACTACAATGGTTCCTCAAGGATGCCTGAGGGATGCAGCTTAGATGGACATGCTACATTCCCATTTTCCATGATTACGTTCATGTTTCATCTGTTTCTATTTTATAATGAAACTATTCTTAAGATATTCTAATTTAAACTTTTGTATTGTCCTTACAAAGTCATATATATGAATAGATATATGAAATCAAGTTCACTTGATAGTGCTATATTTCGATTCTCATTTCCATTAAAGGTTATCTTATAAAAGACTCTTTATCTTAAAAAGATTTCAAATTGAGACAATATCTAATATCTGGAATGATAATATATAAATTGGCCCATAACACCCGTTGTGAGGCCTGTTTATCTGAAAACAAGTGCTAATTAAAAATGGAAAAATCAACTATTGAGAGCAGTTATCTGAATTAGTCTACAACATCACTCATAGAGACTATATTCCAGCATATTATGGCTACATTCTTGAAAGCATTTATCAAAAAGCGTTATTAGCCATGGGGGCTTACAATTCCCATTCTTAGCTTTCGTGATTCGTCATTAGCCACAAGGGCTTACAGTGCCCGTTCTTAGTTTTCGAGATGCGTCATTTAGACGGGAGGCTTATAATAGCAAGCCATAGATGGGTTTATATATATATATCAACAACTGTGGGTGGCTTAATAACATAACCCAGCTTGGGGACGCTTAATAGTATCCCGTATATTAGATTTGAGTGGACTAATAACATAACCTAACTTGGGGAGGCTTGATAGTATCCCATATATTAGTTGTGGGTGGCTTAATAACATAGCCCAGCCTTGGGAGGCTTGATAGTATCCCGTATATTAGCTGTGGGTGTCTTAATAACATAACCTATCGTGCGAAGGCTTTATATATATCCAAACATAGCTTGGGGAAGCTTCATAATACCTAGCCCAGGGGGCCTGAAAATAACCCAATCGACTAAAGGAAAGCCATGAAAGGCAGTTAAAGTGACTAAAAGAGGCTGTGACACTGACATCATGAAGCATACCAAAGCTACAGAAGGATGGCCCCATCCCATCACGCTGTAATCAATTTATTCGCAACATCTTGAAAGGAGATGCAACCCTATTAATGTGTCCGCGGACATCAAATATTCCATTCATTCATTTAGAGGGGATGCATCAAAGAAGGTACATTATTGAATTGCTAAAAATTCGCGACTATGTTGGAAACCAGTCGCAGACCCTGAAATACAAGTATGACTAGGAAAAATGGTGGAAAAACTGATTATTGTTAAGCCACAACCCCAAAGCTATTTCTCGTTGGCACCGTGGTTTAGGGGATTATAGCCATATATGGAGTGAAAATTTTAAGCCTTCAAAACCAAAATACAAGTTATGAGAAGTCCGAGGCAAAGCAAAACAGCTCGTAGCCTTTTTAGAGAAACTGTTTATATAATGTTATCGCGGCCTTATGCGCATTGCAGTTAGGGAAGAAGTTTTGCAAGCTCATTCAGTCAAGCAATCAAATATTAAAGCATACAATAAAGGAGAAAGTTAAGAAGCAGTTAAGACTAATAGGTAGATCAAAGGCTACAACCGAGGCAAGAGATTAAAATGTCAAGTTATACAGACAAGAGGCCACAGCCTTGATGAAGTTCACAATGTTTAAAGGGCCGCAACCCTATGTATATATTAGAAGAAAAAAAATCTAAGTTCATAAAGGGATGCAACCCCATGTTCAGAGAATTAGAATTCTAAGAGGCTGCGACCTATTAAGTGACATTGGGGATGCACCGTAATTGGTTAGGGTCGCGCCCTGTGTGATGTAAGGGTCGCATCTTAAGTCTGAACTCTTGTGGAAGTAAACCGGTAAGGCATGTATAAGTGGGTTAGCAGTCTATAGGTGGTAGGCTACGGTGGAAAAGTGTCAGCGCATGACCATTGCACTCCTTTCGTGACAGCGTGATATATCTGTGTTATTAGGTATCATCAGTCTGGCACCATCTGTGGTAACGAGGATAACCATTTTTTCCCTATTTTTAGATTATACTCATTAGAGTCTATTGTTATGAACCAATCCTCCTTCTTTATGGAGTTATTTCACCATTGAAGGAGCTCTTGTTGATAATTTAAGATCTCCTCCTCTAGCTCATAGCTCAAACAACTTACACATCACCATGTGGAGGTGGTACAAGTTCTAGCCAAGCACCACCCCAGTCATAGATGGTCAAAGTGGCAATTGCACTCCGGTCCCTCATAGCTAGCCAACAGCAAATGAAAAACCAGTTTTCCATGCTTCGCCATAATTTCACGGCCAGGACTGTGGCGCTGGAGCAGAGTTTGTAACTCCGACTGCCAGGGAAGGCAAATAAGGCTAGCAATCCAGAGGACCATGCCAAGCTCCAGAAAAAGACCTTCCACCATGTCAGAGACGGAGAGAGGTTGCTGACCCTAGGCATTTACGCCTGGGAAGGAAAGGTCAAGAACTCCGTGATAACTTGGTTGAGGATGACCTTGACAACGAAGAGGGAGAGTTCAAATATTGGGAACCTCATGAGAAATCTAGAGGAACTGTGCATCCTATTGGGAAAATTAGGGACCAAGGACAAAGGTACAACCGAGAGCGCAGGACCATCTGACACTATAGACAATGGCAATCAGCCTTTGATAGGCTAACCAGAGGGTCGGCCATTGATAGGCTCAGCGCTCAGGGAGATTTAAGTAATTATCTATCCAGGTCAAGGAGTTTCGTCGGTTCAAGAATAAATAAGAGGAGAGATGACTGCAAACCTCTCCAAGACCATAAGGAGCAAAGAGAGGTCATCCACCAACACAAATGTCAAGAGAGGGTACCCTTGGCTTGCTCAGCTAACTGAGAATGATCATCTAGGCCAGACGACATAGAAGGGGTCGGGGAAAATGCTATCCCTACAAAATCCAATGTAGCAGCAGAGAAGCCTTTGAATGAGTCCATATAGAGGTTGGAGAACAAACTAAGGGATATCATAAAAAGCCGAGACCCCTTACAGAGAGGATATATTGAGGGATCCCCATTCATATCGAATATACTGAACTATCCAACAACGACCAAGTTCAAACCACCGGTAGTTAAACCAAAGTATGACGGGAGCACGAATCCTCTTCATCACATGGAGATGTATCGGTCAGCCTCCGACATCAATTCAATATCAGATGAGATGAGATGCCGAGAATTCTCAATCATGTTGATAGGGGCATCCCAAGTATGGTTCACCTCCCTTCCAAAGAATTCTGTAGGAAATTTTAAGCAACTGGCTGATAGTTTTATCCATAACTTTTGCTTTGGGGTAAAACCTAGGAAGAAGATGACCCAACTGTTGTACATAAAATAGGGGAAAGATGAGACTCTGTGGGAGTATATAGCCCGTTTTAATAAGGAGAAGCTGAAAGTAGAAAACAATGAAGAAAGAATCACGATGAGAGCCCTTATGGGAGGTCTTTAGAAAGGAAAGTTACTTTGGAAGCTGGTCGAGGACCCTCCAAAGTCCGACTGAACTCGTCGATATGATCGGAAGAGTCATGAATGCAAAAGAGATAATAGACATAAAAGAAGATGAAGAAAAAAGAGCCCACGATGATGTAAAGGGTCAGAAGTTCAAGGGGAAGGATTGCAAGAAAAGGCCGATAAACGACAAGTTTGCGGACTATACACTTCTAATAGTTAGATGTGAACACATTATGAATGAGATAAAAAATGAATGGTCTCTTAGGTGGCCGTAAAAGCTGAAGACAGCTCCTCACAAGAGAAATAGAAATCTTTGGTATGAATTTTACCAAGATCATGGGTACATCATCGATAAATGCTTCGCCCTCAAAGATGAGAAAGAAAAAATGTTAAAATCTGGTAAGTTGAGGAAATGTGTTGATAAGGATGGTTCAGGATGGGGTTGAGACAACAAAGGCTGAGACGACCCCATAAAAAGGAGAAATGATATGTGCAGAGAGGATTCTCCAACCAGGCGGGATAACTTGTCGGATGATGACACTGATGATATGGATCTCCCGCCAAAGGATGCTAACGTCCATGTGAAGAGACTCGGTATGATCTCATTTGGTGTGGGGATGATCTTCAAAGGACTAAAAGGAGTAGGTCTTGAGGTGGCCAACCATAACTTTCACATTATCGAGGCTGTGGCAATGACCAAGGTCGAGGTTATAAACTTAGCCTCTATTGATGTCAAGCCCGAGAAGAGGAAGAAAGTGGATATGGAAACCCTCATAGTCAGTTTCTCAAAATTATATTTCATGGGTATCCTATCTCCTCATGATGACCCACTCGTTATCACCATTATAGTACATGGGTGTGAAGTACCGAGGATATTGGTTGATGGAGGAAGCTTTGTAGATGTTTTATTCTGGTCGTGCTTCAAAGGCTTGGGACTTAACCGGGCTAGGTTTGTCCCGTATCATCATCCTATGATTGGATTCAGTGGGGAAAAGGTTCACCCCTTGGGGATATATAAAATGGATGTAAGAATGGGGGATGAGTGGACAACAAACCTGACTAAGAAGATCAACTATTTTATGATGGATGATAACGTCTTCTCGACTTATAAACTCATATTGGGACGAGCATCCCACAAGGAGTTTGAGTCCATACCTTCAACGGTCCACCAAATGATAAAATTCCCGACTCCATATGGGGTAGTGGAAGTGTAAGGTGACCAAACATCGGTGCAAGAATGCTACTTTAACTCAACAAAATAGAGGAAATCACACAATAAAGCAACCACCATGTGCAACATTGACAACCCAGATCCTAGAGATGAGACAAACCTTAAGAAAGGGGAGGCCGTGGAAGAGGTAGAATCCATCGTCCTTAATAAGGATGAATACAAAAAAACTGTCCAGGTTAGCAAAGCCCTAAAACAGGAGATCAAGGATGAGCTTGATGAATTTTTGAAGAAGAGACAAAGCATCTTTGCGTGGAGTCATGATGACATGCCGGGGATTGACCCAAAGGTAATGTCTCATAAGTTGAATGTTCTCGATGGTGTCAAGCCAATAAAACAGAGCAGAAGAATTTACTCGAGAGAGAAATACAGGGTTATTAGGGACAGGCTCAAAAAGATGGAGAAGACATAGTTCATCAAAAAAGTGATATATCCTGAATGGCTTTCAAATGTTGTCATAGTACCTAAAGCCAACAGAAAATAGAGAATGTGCGTGGACTTCACTGATTTGAAAAAGTCTTGTCCTAAAGACAGCTTCCCTCTCCCTCGAATTTATCAGATTGCAGATGCTACGACAGGTCATGAATTATTTAGTTTCATGGATGCATACTCTGCCTAAAACTAAATTTTTATGGACCCGGCTGATGCAAAAAAGACGACCTTCATCACCGACAAGGGGACCTATTGTTATAAGGTTATACCTTTCGGCTTAAAGAACGTCGGGGAAACCTATCAACGCTTGGTGAATAAGATGTTTGAAGACCAGATTGGAAAGTCTATGGAGGTTTACGTTGACGATATGTTGACCAAGAGTCTGAAGGCCGACACTCATGTGGCCGACCTTGAAAAAACTTTCAAACCATGGAAGAGTACAAAATGAAACTCAATCCAGCCAAGTGTGTATTCTGCGTCGCAGCTGGAAAGTTCTTGAGTTTTATTGCTAATCATAGGGGTATAGAATCCAACCCAGAGAAGATAAAGTCCCTGCTAGAGATGAAGACACCAAGGAACATTAAGGAAGTTCAAAGGCTGACCGGACGAGTAGCCGCATTAAACAGGTTTGTCTCAAGAGCCACTAATAAATGTCTTCCATTTTTTAAGATTCTTAAAAAGGATTTCGAGTGGGATGAGGATTGTGATAAATCTTTTGTGGAGATAAAGTCTGATCTCGACTCCCCACTTTTACTATCTCGTCCTGTCCAAGGAGATAAGCTTTACCTTTACTTGGTTGTGTCTTGGCTATCAGTGCGGCAATGGTATGATATGATGAGGGTATACAAAGGCCAATGTATTTTAACTGTAAGACCTTACAAGGGGCTGAGTAGAAGTATCCTAGGATGGAAAAATTGGCCTATTCCCTCATCCACGCTTCAAGAAAGATGAAGCCTTATTTTTAATCTCATATAATGGTTGTCTTGACGAACTCCCCCTTAGGTAAGTCATCCACAAACCTGATAAATCAGGTAGAATGATGACCTGGGCCATTGAGTTAGAGAGTATAACATATTCTATCAGTCGAGGGTTGCAATTAAGGGGCAGGCCTTAGCAGAGTTTATGAAAGAGTTCACCTGGTACAATGTCGATAGTGAAAAAGTGGATGACCTTGAAAGCTTAGCCGAAACCCATACCGAGCCAATAAAGGCCGAGACAAGAGTGGAGATACACCCAACGGTCGAGACTAACAAGTTTTTTCTCAGAAATGGAGTTATTGAAGAGGGGTAATTTTCAAAAGGGGTAGTATGGAACTTATTCGTTAATGGTTCTTCTCATGAAAATGGGAGTGGAGCCTGTCTAATTATTTCGGCCCTAGATGGAACAGACATAGAGTATGCATTGAGGTTCAGTTTTAAGGCTTCCAATAATGAGTCAGAGTATGAGGCCCTCATAGCTGGAATCTCCCTCACCAGAGCTCTCAACGTCGGCCAACTTTTAGTCCATAGCGACTCTGAGATTGTGGTTAATCAGGTCCTGGGGATTTAAGAAGGCAAAGACGACAGAATGGAAAGATACCTAGAAAAGTTAAGGAGATGATGAAGGACTTTGGTGAGATCAAATTCAAAAGGTTGCCTAGGCTGGATAATAACAGAGCCGACGCTCTGGCAAGGTTAGCCTCGACAACACGAAAAGATATTAAGAGAATGGTGCCCATAGAAATCCTTTCTCGACCGACGATAAAGGAGGATGATGTGAAGCTAAAATTTTCTTCAATTTAAACTTGGGACCATCTTGGATGGACCTCCTTATTTAGTATATCAAAGGGGGTAGCTTGCCGGAGTTTAAGGCCAAAAGAAGGATGCTGAGATACAAGGACGCTAAGTTCTATATCCTAGGGGACGTGTTATATAAGAAGGGGTTTCTTTTACCTTTGCTCAGATGTGTCACCTTGCCGAGGTTGAATATATTTTAAAGGATGTTCACGAAGGATATTGAGCAATCCATATTGGGGGTAGGTCATTGGCAAAGAGGATTGTCACTCAAGGATATTGGTGGTCGACCCTGGCCAAGGACTCAACTGAATAAGTAAATAAGTTCGATAAATGCCAGCGGTTTGCCACTATCCCTCACCGACCCCATCAACCTCTAACGTCTATCAAATCACCATGGACATTTCTAGTATGAGGGATTGATTTGGTTGGACCTCTGCTAAAGCCCATGGGAAACTATAGATATTTGATTGTGGTAGTAGATTAATTTTCAAAATGGGTAGAGGCCGAGGCTATGATCAAGATCACAGAAAAGAAGACCTTCCGTTCATGTGGAAGAACGTCATTTATAGATACGGCTTGCCTAAGACGCTTATCTATGACAATGGTACCCAGTTCAAAAACATTTCCCTAGAAAAGTATTATAAAAGGGTCGGCATCAGATAGTTATTATCATCATCTGGTCGACCCCAGGCTAATGGTCAGACCAAGATCACCAATAGAACTATTCTTGATGGAATCAAGAGGAAGTTGGAATAGGCTTGGGGAAATGGACTGATGAGGTACATGTTGTACTATTGGCTTACCGAACAACGGTGAAAATGTCGATAGGGGAGACCCCCTTCATGTTGGCTTATGGATTAGAATATGTGGTGCCAAGAGAGATTGATCTCCCCACCCATAGAATTCAGACGTATGACCCTGAGGGAAATATGACAGAGAAAATACTTGACCTTGATCTGATTGAAGAAAGAAGAGAGGATGCTGATATTATAGTGGTAGCCTATCAACAAAGGATGATAAAGTTTTACAATAAGAGAATAAAATCGAGTTCGATAGCAGTGGGTGACCTTGTTTTGAAGAAGACTTGGCAGAAGTTGAACAAGTGTAACACCCCGCCCGCCTGGAGAGAGCGAACGGAGCGCTACTATCGATAAAACTAACTAAATCCAAAATATAAATAAGGTATAGAGCATCTAAATCCCATAATAGAAAAGAAACCATTGATCTCATCTTCAATTTAATACAACAAATCTCTTAAAATAATACAACTATCTATCGAAATAAAATAAATCTCCAATGCTCTATACATAAAAAATAAATACAATCTTCCAACTTGTATTCTCGAATAATCTTCCCAAAATAATCCTCGCTAAAATCAATCTCCATAGCGCTCCAAAATTCGTGCTAACCTGCCACTAAAAGAAAATATGGGGAAGTACATAATACGACAGGAAAGATGCTCAACAAATATTAGCAGTGAATAAAATGTAACAATACGAGTATGAATATTCAAATCAATTGCGAATCTCATAAGCAATTATATCAATATAATTTCTCAACAACACATTAACCAGGTCATTAGGCCTCGCCACCATACCGCGCCTATGCATTTTTTAACATATCCAAAACAAGGAATATTGGCGGGTGCCCAACCTCCGTGCCATATTAATATTTCATGATCAACACCAAATATAATACCACATGAATCGAAATAAGATTCCAACAAATATTTTCAGATTTCCAAATGAATTTATTAATTCAAATATGAGTCAATAATCACAAGAAAACAATGAGAATAATACTTGCGAGATTAAGGAGAATATTGTGTAAAACCCCATACCTCAAACCACCAAAATATACCAACAACAAATCTTCCCAGAAGAGTCAGAATACACCATCAAAATCTGCTCCATGAACAACCACGAACAGCCCCAAAAACACCTCCAAAAACCTAAGGTTTAATGCATAAATTAAAGGGTACTGTTTGTGTATAAAATATAGCAAAATAAAATATGTTTGCTGCCAAAAAGTTGTACCAAAAAGGGTCACCCACGACCTATTTTATAAGTCAAAACACAAAGAGTTGTAAACAAACCAAACTTCTCAAAGTTACCTACTGCGTACGTTTTCTAGAGGGGTCGATCGATCATGCCTAAAATCTGACAGTTCGCCTTAAAAAAATTATAAGGGACAAAAATTATAAAATCAATATAAAATCCCTTTTAACTCCGTTTTCAAAATAGCTTGAAATTCTCGCCTTTAAAAATAATAACCAACATATTTGAGCAATAAAAATAATTTTATCTCAAAATTTATTTTTCCTCTTTATTTCGAAAATATTTCAAAAATTACGCGGAATGTTACACTTCCCCACTAACAATGAAATTTCGCCATCGAAATTCGCCGAATACCTAATTCTAAAGAATCAGGCCAACAATCTCCAAAAATAATCTCATCACCAAAAATAATTTCCTCACATCTAATCTAGATGCTTAACGCAAAAAGATTCTCTATAAATAATCTATCTCCAAAAATACGCGCCATAAAAACGCAACAGACCCAAAACCCAAGACCCGAGGGTGGTCACACCCTGTAAAATCCGACAGACGGGTTGGCCAACCACCATCGTCGAACTATGCCGGGTGTGATCTAAATAAATACCATTCTTAGCATGAGACAGATATGACACATAAATAAATCAGTCCATAAGATAAATAATTGAATCAATCTCAAATAATCATAAGCAACTAAGCGATAAAAGATACATCACATGCTAACTCCGAATAAATCCAATCTCCAAAAATGATTAAATAAAATCTAAATAATAAATATCTGAATGATCCAACATAAATCCTCTAAACAACTTTGGAAGCGAATGGCCCAATAAAACTCCAATGAAGTCTCATAATTATATACGACTGAAAAGAAAGTCTAACAAACTATGCCATAAAATAAATAGCTCCAGCTACACCTCCAAATGATAACTCCGATAAACTTATGCAGCTTCTCTAGTTCTAATCCTGAAAAAGATTCGTTAATGCATGCGTCAGAGCCAAAGCCCCGAGCAAAAATACACACTACTCCCCTTAAATAGGATCCTTGAATCCAGATAGTAGCATTATACGCAATAAATATCACAATAGAATATTTTAAATTAAATGGGATGATTAAACGCGATAAATATAAATCACTAACTACCCGCATAAATCTCCATTTATAAAGGCACGCCAATATGATTTTAAATTCCCAAGTACCACTATTTTAATTTAATTAAATTAACTAACTTTATTGTTCTCGCTTTTTTTGTTAAAGTGTCACACTTCCCCTTGTCAATCGTCCTCTGGCCCGTTTAAACTATCTACCTCGACACATGACAAGGTTCCACACACGACATGACATAAATCGTCCTTTGACCCATTTAAACTATTGGTCCCGACACATTATGTCGCCACAAATTTTAATACCCATTTTTATCTTAGGCATTATTCTCAATTTCTCAATTTATAATCACCCTACCCTTTTAATCGATGTGAGATTCTCAAAATACCCTTTAGTCCCATAACTAAGGGTCCCCAAGTTATTATTACGTCCTACCCTATCTATAGGAAGAATTTTTATCCTAAACTTCGACCTAGTCTCATGCTAGGCTAGCGTAACGATGAAAAAGTATCAAAAATCATCCCACCCCCAAGATGATAAAAACGTGATAATCTACCCTCACTAGTCCCATACCTAGAAGTCATAAATCAATAAAAGGCATACCGACTAGTCCCATACCTAGAAGGCATCCTAAAATATAGGGAGAGCAAAATTACCCAACAACCCGTCATCACAAAGGCAATATAATAATACCAACAAGTCACACAAACAAGCATAATTAACCAACATATAAAACTACGCATGATAGTCCAATTCAATTAAACGTTAATTTAATTATCACCACGTCATAAACATCCAATTAATCTAATTTAATTATTTAAGTTAAATATACCGCTATTTCATCATTTAAAACATCAAACTTCTAATTTTATTGTTTCAACACAAATTACATGAGTTATAGGCCCCCAAATCCATTTATTTTAAAACTAGGTTTTTCTACATGCAACCTACAATAATAAAACCCAAAATCACTCATGAATCCTACATACCTAAAGGGTTATGAATATTGTTCAAATTAAAAGATTTTATAAAAATAGCCCCATAGTTACTGTCCACTTTTTCTAATTAAGTTACTAATTGTTTTTAAGAAAACATGTAATTAAGTATTTAGGCGACACTTAAAACTAATAATACTAAAGGAAAAGAATAGAGTATTCATGCCTGTGAAGATTGTGTTGAAAATCTGATTAGAAATCTGGATTCCTCTCAAAAAATTAGCAAAGAAGTGTTCTTGAATCAATCTTGATTAATCCCCAAATAAACCTCCTAAAACTTGTGACAAAAACATGATTATGTTGGAGGTTGATGATTATGGTTGAGAGAAAAAATATTTGGAAGTGTTCTTTGGTGAAAAACTTGAGAAAAAATGATTATGAGAAGTCCCCCTACGGATTATTAAGGTTATATAGTGATTAGGAATCCTAATCCCACTCTAACACTACAAATGAAATCACCGAACCGCCTCAAATCTGGCATCATCGATCGATCGACTCCATAGGTCGATCGATCGATCGGATAGGAACGTGGCCAATTCCATTAACCTTTGTTTAATACCATTTAACTTAAAATCAAATTTTTTATTAGTCACGAACTAAATCCGTGACAAATGTTTTTCCATTTTTTTTAAAGGCAAAACTTAAAACTCTCATAAAAACTTCATTTTAAATCCGATTTCGATTCCGCTTGAAGTTTTATTCTTCTAAAATCATAACCAAAATATTTAACCAATAAAAATTATTAAATACAAAAATCTATTTTTCTCAAATATTCCAATTAATTAATTAATTAATTAATAAAAACACGGGGTGTTACATACTTCCCCACTAGCAAAGAATTTCGTCCTCGAAATTAGACGAAGCATACTCATCAACGCATAAATCTCACCAAATAAAATATGGCTCACATATGCCTACCCGTAGGATGCCATAATTGGGTGCCCATACACCCAATCCTACGTGTACCTACCCCACGAACAACAAAATAATATATATATTGCTTATATGCATACGCATAACTATGAAAATAACGGCGTACCACACGCTCTCACAAATCCCCAACTCGATTATATATCCGAAAGTGATCAAAATGCTAACGTCGTCAGATTAAATCTCAGCACCAAAAATCGATACATACGATACCTAACATCTGTACTAAAATCTCCAAAATAACTATCGTCTCCATAATCCATTCAAAGGATCCTCATATCAAGCTTACTAATTCTAAACTCAATGCCTACAACGTCCTTAGCACAAAACTTCACATCTTCAAGAAACACATCTAACACGTATGCTACACCCTCTACCTTAAGAAGTACAAATCAAAAAAGGGAATCAAAGATCGGCAACGCGGAAGCTAAACAGACTCATAACCTACGAGACCTAAGACCATGTTCTGATACCATTCTGTAACACCCCACCTGCCCGGGGAGAGCAAATGGAGCTCTACTATCGATAAAACTAACTAAATCCACAATATAAACAAGGTATAGAGCATCTAAATTCCATAATAGAAAATAAACTACTGATCTAATCTTTAAATTAAGACAACAAATCTCTTGAAATAATACAACTATCTATCGAAATAAAATAAATCTTCAATGCTCTATACATCAAAAATAAATACAAATTTCCAACTTGTATTATCGAATAATCATCCCAAAATAATCCTCGCTAAAATCAATCTCCATAGCACTCCAAAATTCATGCTAACCTGCCACTAAAAGAAAATATGGGGAAGTACACAATAAAACAGGAAAGATGCTCAACAAATATTAGCAGTGAATAAAACGTAACAATATGAGTACGAATATTCAAATCAAATGCGAATCTCATAAGCAATTATATCAAGATATTTCTCTATATTACATTAATCGAGACACCGGGACTCACCACCGTACCGCGCCTATGCATTTTTTAGCATATCTGGAAAACAAAATATTGGCGGGTGCCCAACCTCCATGCCAGATTAAAATTTCATGACAGCATGCTCAACACCAAATATAATACCACGTGAAACGAAATTAGATTCCAACAAATATTTCCAGATTTTCAAATGAATTTATCAATTTAAATATGAGTCAATGATCACAAGAAAACAACGAGAATAATACTCATGAGATTAATGAGAATATTGTGTAAAACCCTATACCTCAAACCACCAAAAGATACCAACAACAAATCTGCCTAGAAGAGTTAGAATACACCATCAAAATCTGCTCCAAGAACAACCTCAAAACAGCCCCAAAAACACCTCCAAAAACCTAAGGTTTAATGCATAAATTAAAGGATATTGTTTGTGTATAAAAGAGAGGAAAAGAAAATATGTTTGCTGCCAAAAAGTTATACCAAAAAGGGTCACCCACGACCTTATTTTATAAGGCAAAACCAAAAGAGTTGTAAACAAACCAAACTTCTCAAAGTTACCTGTTGCGCACGTTTTCTGGAGGGGTCGATCGATCGACCCCCAGGCATCGATCGATCGATCGATCATACCTAAAATCTGACAGTTCGCCTTAAAAAATATAACGGACAAAAATTATAAAATCCGTTTTAAATCTGTTTTCGAAACCGTTTGAAATTCTCGCCTTTAAAAATAATAACCAACATATTTGAGCAATAAAAATAATTTGATCTCAAAATTTATTTTTCCTCTTTATTTCGAAAATACCCCAAAAATTATGCAGGTTGTTACAACAAGCTTCATGCTAACTGGCATGGTCCTTATAGGGTTACTGATGAGGTATTCCCAAACACCTATCGTCTAGAGAACCTAGATGGGGAACCATTATCCAATCCTTGGAACGTTGATCACTTAAAAAGGCACTACCAATAGATGATTCTATAAGAACTTTTCAGTATGAATCATTGTAAAAAGGGCTTATTGTGAATGAGGAAAATGAAGATGGTTTATTCCCTCATATCTTATATATTTTGTTTTGAATAATTTGTTCCAAGTACCCTTAAAAAGCTATAAAATATCATTCGTGGTGAGATAGCAACAACACAACCTTAGTGAAAGGATAACCTGGAAAAGGGGCCGACCCCATCCATGAACTTTCAATAACACCAAGAAGGGTCAACTTAATTATTTAAACATAATTAATTTGGTGAATATGAGATGAAAAATGATTACTTTGGTGATCTCACACCTTAAACATCATTAATTTGGTGAATATTTAGTGAAAAACCCTCTCTCGATCGAGACGACAGTGCATGGATGAGACGATGCTCAACCAAGCACTCTCAAAACGTTGAGAGGGGGTATGACATAACACCATAATTTGGTGAGTCCGAATTAAAAATCACTTGGGTGTGGTTAATTATTTAAACATCATTAATTTGGTGAATATGAGATGAAACATCATTAGTTTGGTGATCTCATACCTTAAACATCATTAATTTGGTGAATACTTAGTGAAAAAAACCTTTCTAGGTCGAAATGACAGTGCATGGATGAGACGTTGCTCAACCATATCTCTCAAAATGACGAGAAGGGGTATGGCACAACACAATACTTTAGTGAGTCCGAATTATGAAACTTGGTGTTGACGTTGCAACCACAACGCAACATATAATTGAAGAAACATGTAAACACCCAAACAAGCAAATATTGAAGTAAGAAAATATTCAAGAAAGAAGGCATTCATATTTCAAGATCTGATCAAAATAAAAGAAGATAAAAGTGCTCATGTGTTACATAGGATAAAGGGCATTGGGTCATAGACGATGGCCCAGACCAAAAAGAAAAAATGCAATCCTACATTTACTGATCGAGTGTAATGTCGGCATCTCCAAGGGCTGACCCGTCTGCAGCTGAAGCCTTAACCACATCAATAACCTCCATCCTCTCAACATCGGCATCCAACTCAGTCGTGTCTTCATGAGCCTTATGAGTGTTAAAGTCGACCTCGGTACCTCCACTAGGCATCTTAACATCAGCGATAGTAGTCTCAAGGAGAGGTTCACTGAAGTCTAGACCCACAAAATCCTGAGAGGTTAGACTCCCAGTTTTTGCCTGCCTTAAAGCAGGCCATCGGTAAGAAATTCTGATTCCCCTCTCCAGGTACTCGAAGGTAGGATAATTGTACTCATCTAACTCCTTGTAGCCATCCACAGTAGCCTAGACTGCAGTGTTAATCTCGACCCTTTTGTCATTAGAGATATTTTTCATTACTTTTTCATGCTCTGCCTTGAGGTTGGCTACCCCATCCTGAGATTTCTTGAGGGCCCTCTGGGAATCCTCAAGCTCCTTCTTCAGATTCCGTTTAATTATCTCGGCTTCTCTCCC
Source organism: Sambucus nigra (assembly GCA_949130495.1). Classification (NCBI taxonomy): domain Eukaryota; kingdom Viridiplantae; phylum Streptophyta; class Magnoliopsida; order Dipsacales; family Adoxaceae; genus Sambucus; species Sambucus nigra. The sequence continues at coordinate 194,509,897 of OX422209.1, forward strand.
CTTTTGGATCAAGGGTATCTTCTTGTTAAACGAATCCCCAAGATGACAAAAGGAAACAAGACCCTGTAATTAGATAAAAGTTAATCAGTATTTGAAGAAAAGTGTGAGAGAAGACTTGGCAATTTTTAACTGAATTTTTGAAAATATACCTGAACGGACCTATGGATGGAAAACTCGGTGAGAAGGGAAATTTGTATACCTTACAAAAAACATATATCAGCCTCAAATATCAAAGAGTCAATAATGTCACATGCTTTCCTAGGGTTATTGATGACGCTCTCATCATCTAACTTCATCTGGGAAAGACGAGCTGCAAGAGCCTCTTTCGTGGAAATCGAAACGGCCTGATCAGGCCGACTCTACTTTGGATGATGCACATAAATTTCTTCTTCTTCTCGAATTTTCCTCTTCTTCGTGGCCTCAGTAGTTCGTCCAGGACAACCTATAGTGGTATTAGTGGCAGTAGTAGTAGAGGGGTTGGCTTCTTTACCATGATTTCTAACAAGCTTGCTTAAATTTTTAGCCACCGTCTGCCAAAGATAATCTAATATGTTGTCTGGATGATCTATAAAAAGAATATGAGGTTAGCATTGAAAAATTGAAAACATACGACACATCAGTTCAACAAAAGAGGCCACTCACGTAGCTTGGTTAAAGGGTCATCCCCTAAACCTGTTTGAGACTGGTAGTAAGGGGTCATCAACTGCTCAAATTTCACGAGATGACCCTTGTCCCCCTGATCCCTAAGCTTCTTGACTTTCTCAACAACATCAGGGCTCAATCTCGGATCAATCTTGGCTAATGTAGAGACTTTGGCCCACTTCGAAGGAACCCTGGGCTCAAAGGTAACACAAGCTTCATTGGGGCCGAATTCCCAAGCTCCCAAAATGAAGAGATATTGGGGTTTCCAATCGTGATTGCAAGTCTGGGTAACCAATAAGACCTCTTTAGAAGATTTCCTGGCTACGAGATGATAGTAGTCAGGCTGAGTTTTGGGAGAAGATAGGGTATAACAAGCCATAAAAATGCTAACTGGTAGGTCAGTTTGATGAACTATCTTCCAGAGAGAGATAACGCCGAGGATAACCCTCCAAGAATTGGGAGAAAGATTGGATGGGTAAAATCCTAAGCGGGCTAGAATTTGCACGTATGACGGGGTGGATAGGTAGTCAGAAACTGATCTTGAACATCTGCTCATTAACACATAACTCACCCTCTCGGGCGTCATAGGCTCTCTTATCTGCAGATGGTTTCCTCATAAAAATGGATGGCACAATGCCATATAAGTGTCTCTAAGTTAAAAAGTTGACCTTGGTAACAGAACTCTCATATGACTCAGTTATGGATAAATCTAGAACGCTCTCTTCACTATCATTGTCAGACTCTTTAGCCTAGGGTTGGTTGGGATCACCACTTGGAAAATATTACATAAACTCGTCCCTCGTTATGGCCGACAGAGGAATGACATCAAGTGGGGGATGGATGGAAACATTAGGCTCATCAATCTCAATGGAGGCGTCAAACCAATTTGATGACTCGGCCCTTTGAGAGGACGAGGCACGAGAGGAAACCTCATTGGCCTCAGGCCTTTCATCATGGTGTGAGGATTGGGCCATAGACTCGTCAGAAGAGTTAGCACTATCATATGGTTCAAAGCTGGACATACTCTCATCCTCCAAAGAAATAGACTCGTGAATGGGATCACTTGGTTCGGTAGGGGTAGGGAGGACGGAAACTAATGGGGGTGGAAATATAAGTCGAAGGAGAAAAGCCTCGGCCTTCCTTCTCTCAACTTCCTCAATCTCAATCCTCCTAATCTCCTGAAGGTACCTCTCCCTAAGGTTTGGAAACTCCTTAGCCAGTTCGTACAAATGTTTTAACATGAACAAGATGAGGCTACATTTAACTAAATTATGAAGGAGGATAAACAAATAAAAGGTCTGACTTTTGTTGACCAAAAGATCAAAGGCTAGAATCTCAACCGTTATGGATGAAGAACAACCAAGAAACTCACTGGACAAAGTGACCGAAGATCACCTACAAAACCTAAAAGTGGTGGTTTAGCGCCTGAATCCACCAAAAACCACCCCTACCACTGTAAACTAGTCGATGGAGGAAAGAAAAATAACATCCCAAACCCTAAAAGCTACCTTATTGCCTCATCGAAAAACTAATCAGACGCTGGAAAAATCAAATGCAAGAAATCCTAACTTAAAATGGAAAGAGAAGTTAATGAAAGAAGGATATATAGAAGAAAGTGAGCCTTGGGAAGAAGAAGGGTCCTAATCGAAGTCTAGAAGACAAGCTAATGAGGAACATGTGAGGTATGGCTTTGGAGGTTAGATAGGAGATAGGCGAGAACGTGTTTAAAAAATGGAAAGAAGAAGATAAAGGCTTGATTTGGTGGTTTAAATACCACCTAATGATTAGGCATGATTCCCTAATACACATCATCAAATACATTACAAGGCCCAAAGCGCTCAACCATCAGTTCATGCTTGGGGGAGATTCTACCCAATCAGAACTGAGACACGTTTCAATCGACTGACCCCTTTAAAGAACCCTGTTAACTCGTATGTCCCAGTCACCTCTTCACATAGATGGCTGAGGGCTAGGGGTGATTGATATACCCAAATATGACCTCATCCATTTATGAGGCCACTTGACCCCAAACAGTCAACCCCCTCAGAAGGAGTTAGCAAGATGTCTCCAAGACTCATCCAGATATAGGGTCGGCCGCATATACATATGTACAACCTCAGCCACTTCATAGGTCGATAAATTAGTTGAATGTTGCGGGCATCAAGAGCATCACTTTTCCTCTCGTATAGCTGATACTACGAGATGGTCTGACAGAGGCACTCAGCAAAGGACATGCTTACTAATTTTTTGCATTAGAGCATCCGTTGTGTCGGCAACATCATACCCAGCTAAGCGGACGTTCTTCCCTATGATGACTACTATATGAGAAATATAAGGTTCCAACATAGAAGGCATCACGTGGGGAAAACCGTTGCAACAAGATCATTCCCTCACGTGAGATAATATTATCTCATCATTGTATTTATACACTAGGGATAGGTGTCCCCTCCTGATTGGGAGCCTCCTTATATGCATGTTGATTGAATGCTTGGGGGGTACACTACACCCCCAAGCCCTATATATACACTTTATCTTCTCCATGAGAGGGGATCGATCTCCTATCATCAGAAACACTAACTGAACTCTATCTAATTGTACACAAAAGTGAGAGAGAGAGAGAGAAAAAACTTTGTATCTATGGCCATTAGTTCCATTGTTTAGTGGATTTCTCACACTCACACAGTGGATATAGGCCTGATTTGATGAACCACTTATATTCATGTGTTAATTCCTCTTCTCTTCACCACTTTTCTTTATCACATAGTCTTATTTACTCCATTGTTGTACTGGTTTGAGCTCATACATACATAATTATTTGTTGGTACCGTATTTGGTATAATCACGTGGGGTGAGCACCTCTAGCGGCACCCAAACGGCACCATGAGTGGCATGAACACCTCGTGCACATCCAACATAACACGTAGCAACTGGACGCACATTCGCAGGACTATCGATTTGAGGATAGGACCCAAACACTAATTCAAAAATAGGAACACTTAGACTTGAAAACTGGTTGTGAGGGGGAGGGCACCACCAGTGTCCCCTCAAATAGAACAACAAGTGGAACGAACACATCTTGCACGTCCAACATCACACGTAGCAACCATTCACGTAATCGCGAGACTCTTGATTGTAGGATACGACCCAAATACGAATGAGAAAATAGGCAGACTTAGGCTTAAAAATGTGTCGCTTGGGGAGAGCACCTCCAACGGCACCCAAACGGCACCGAGAGTGGCTCGAACACCTCGTACACATACAAATTAACACATAGCAATCGGTCGTTCAACCACACGAATCTCTATTTAAGGATAGGATCCAAACACGAATTCGAAAAAAGGAACACTTAGGCTTGAAAATGTGTCATGGGAGCGTCACCACCAGTGGAACCCAAACGACATTGCGAGAGGCACGAACACCTCATGTGCATCCAATGTGATATGTACCAACTATTTGTTCAGTTGTGGGACTCCTGGTTTAAGGATAGGAACCTAGAACGAATTCAAAAATAGGCACACAAGTGTTTGAAAACGTATCGGGGGCAGGCACCCAAATGACATTGCGAGTGGCCCAAACACCTCGTGTTCATGTAACGTAACACGTAGAAACCAGTCGCATAGCCGCGGTACTCTCGAATTGCGGATAGGACACGCATTAAAAAATAGGCACACTAAGGCTTGAAAATGTGATGTGAGGGGCGGGCCATCCCAGGGGCACCCAAACAGCACCGCGAGTGGCATAAGCACTTCATTAGCATCCAACATAATACATTGCAATTGGCCACGCAGCTGTGGGACTCTCGGGTCGAGGATAAGATCTAAGCATGAATTAGAAAATAGACACATTAAGGCTTGAAAACATCTCAGGGGGAGGGGTCACCCCTAGTGTCACGTAAACGGGACCGCAAGTGGAAAGAACACCTCGTTGGAATCCAATGTAACACGTAGAAATCGACTGCGTAGCTTAGGGACTCTCGATTTGTGGATAGGACACGATTTCAAAATAGCCTCACTTAGGGTTGAAAAAGTTCTGCGGGGAGGGGGACACCCATGCGGCACCCAAATGGCCCCAGGAGAGGCAAGAATGCCTGGTGAACATCGAACGTAACACGTAGCAACCAGTCATGCAATCGCGAGACTCTCGATTTGAGGATAAGACCCAAACAGGAATTTAAAAATAGGCACACTTAGGCTTGAAAATGTACCGCTGGGGGGCCCTAGCGGCACCACTACGAGTTGCATGAAAAACTTGTGCGCATCCAATGTAACACGTAGCAGATCGTTGCGCCACCGTATGACTCCTGGTTTGAGGATAATACCCATCTAATGTGCTACAGGGGGTGCACCCAAATGACACCCCGAATGGCACAAACACCTTGTGCACATCCAACGTAGCATGTAGGAATCGATCACACAATCATGGGACTCCTGATTTGAGGATATTACCTAAACACTAATTCAAAAACAAGCACACTTAGGCTTAAAAAGGTACCCAGGGGGCGTCCACCCCAAGCGTCACCCAAACGGCACCGTGAGTGTCACGATTAACTCGTGCGCATCAAACGTAACACGTAGCAACCCTCCGCGCATTCACAAGACTCCCAATTTGAGGATAATACCCAAGCACAAATTCAAAACTCAGGCACACTTAGGCTTAAAAACATACAACGTGGGGATGGGCTCCTCCATCAGCAAACAAATGGCACCATGACTCGCATGAACACCTCATGTGTGTCTAACTTAACATGTAGCAACCGTCCGCACAGTCACGGGACTCCCAATTTGATCATAGGACCAAAACATAAATTCAAAAAGATCCAAACTTAGGCTTGAAAATGTGACGCAGGGGCAGGCACCTCCAGTGGCACCCAAACTGCACCGCGAATGGCACGAACACCTAGGCGGTGGCTATGCATCCAACGTAACATGTAACAATCGGTCGCGCAACCCTGAGACTCCAAATTTGAGGATAGGACCCAAACACGAATTCAAAAACAAGCACACTTAGGCTTGAAAACGTGTTATGGGGGGCGGACACCCCCAAAGGCACCCAAATGGCATTGCGAGTGGCATGAACACTTCATACTAATCCAACGTAACTCGTATCCACGGGTCACACAGCTGCGGAACTCCCAGTGATAAGACCCAAACACAAATTCAAAAATCGAGATACTTTCGCTTGAAAACTTACCGCGAGGTGGTGGGCAGCCCCAGTGACACCCAGATGGCACAACGAGTCACACAAATACCCCTTTGTATCCAACAAAACATGTAGCAATTGGTCGCACAACCACGAGTCTCTCGATATGAGGAGAGGACCCAACCATGAATTCAAAACATAGGCACATTAAGACTTGAAAACGTGTCGCGGGGGGCCGAGCACCTCCAGCGGAGCCCAAACAGTACCATGAGTGACAAGAAGACCTCGTGCACATCCAACGTAAAATTTAGCATCCGGTTGTGCAACCGTGGGACTCGAGGTTGATGATAGGACCTAAACACAAATTCAAAAATAGGCGCACTTATGATTTCAAACGTGTCGCGGGGGGGGGGGGGGGGGGGGACCACTAGTGGAACCCAAACGACACCATGAGTGGAATGAACACTTCGTGTGTGTCCAACGGAACACATAGCAACCGTTCGCGTAGCTCTGGGACTCTTGATTTGAGAATAGGACACGAATACAAAAATTGGCACACTTGGGCTAGAAAAAAATTTGCAGGGGGAGGACCCCTGGTTGCACCCAAACGGCACCACGAGTGGCATGAACACCTCGTGTGCATCCAACGTAACACGTAGTAACCAGTCGTGGAATCGTGAGACTCCCAATTTAGGGATAGGACCTAAACATAAATTTCAAAAGAGGCACACTTCGGCTTGAAAACGTGCGGCACCCAAATGACACCGCAAGTGTCACGAACAGCTTGTACAAATCCAACGTAACACGTAATAACTGTCTTCACATCCACGGGACTCCCAGTTTAAGGATAGGATGCAAACACGAATTAAAAAATAGGCACACTTAGGCTTGAAAACATGCCGCAGGGGGGCCGAACACCCCTAGGGGCACCCAAACACCAATGCATGTTTCACAAAACCTCGTTCGTCTCTAACGTAACACATAGCAACCAGTCATGTAGGTGTGGGACTCCTGGTTTAAGGATAGAATCCAAAAATGAATACAAAATAGGCACACTTAGGCTTGAAAATCTATATTAGGGTGGAGGAACCGTAATGGCACCGCGAGTGACACAAACACCTTGTGTGCATCCAAAATAACATGTAGAAACCGGTTATAAAACCACGGGAATCAGGATTTGAGGATAGGTCCCAAACACGAATTCAAAAAAAGCACACTTAGGCTTGAAAAGGTGTCCTAAGTGGGTGAGCACCCCAGTCGGCACCGTGAGTGGAACGAATACCTCGTGTGCATCAAACGTAACACGTAGCAATAGATCGTGCAGTTGAGGGACTCGCAGTTTTAGGATAGGACCCAAACACAAATTAAAAAAAAAAGGCACACTTAGGATTGAAAACGTGCCGCAGGGGCGGGCACCCCCAGTGGCACCAAAAGGTCACCATGAGTGGCATAAACACCTCATCCGCGTCCCACATAATACCTTGCAAATGGTCGTCTAGCCGTGGGAATCTTGGTTTGAGAATAGGACCCAAACATGAATTTAAAAACAAGCACAATTAGTCTTGAAAACGTGTCAGGGGTAGGCACTCCCAGTGTCATATAAATGGCACCGCGAATGGCACGAATATCTCGTGCATGTCCAACGTAACATATAGAAACCGATTGAGCAACCTCAAGGGTCTTGATTTGAGGATAAGACCAAAACACGAATTCCAAAATAGGCACACTTAGGCCTGAAAATGTGCCGCAGGGGGTGGACACCTCAAGCGTCACCCAAACGGCGTCACGAGTGGGATGAACACCTCATGCACATCCAACGTAACTAGTGATAATAGGCCCCGTTTCCATAGGATTGTGGGCTTGAGGATAGGATGCAAACATGAATTCAAAAAAATCCACACATAGTCTTAAAAATATGTTGCAGTGGGGCGGGTACCCCCAACGGCACCTAAACGGCATCGCAAGTGGCACTAACACCACACGTGCATCCAACATAATACATAGCAACATGTCGCGCAGCTGTGGGACTCCTAGTTTGAGGATAAGAACCAAACATGAATTCAAAACACATGCACATCTAGGCTTGAAAACGTTCTGTAGGGGACGAGCACCCCTTGCATCACTCAAATGGAACCGCGAGTGGAACAAACACCTCTTGCGCATCCAACATAACACATAGCAATCGACTACACTATCGCGGGGCTCCCCATAGAAGGATAGGACTCAAACACTAATTTGAAAATACTCACACTTAGGCTTAAAAATGTGCAGCGGGGGAGCGAGCACCCTAGGGGAACCCAAACTGCACCGCGAGTGCCACGAACACCTTGTGTGCCTCCAACATAACACGCATAATCCATCTGCATAGCCGCGGAGCTCCCGATTTGAGGATAGGACCCAAGCACGAATTAAAAAACAAGCGCACTTAGGCTTTAAACATGTCGCAGGGGGAACCCTCAGTGGCACCCAAACAGCACCGCGAGATCGATGAACACCTCATGTGCATCCAACGGATCACATGGAAATCGACCGCATAGCTGTGGGACTCTTGAGGATAGGACACGAATTCGAAAACAAGTACACTTAGGTTTGAAAATGTGACGCGGTGGGCGACACACCGAATGGCACCTAAATGGCACTACGAGTGGCATGAACACCTCGTGCGTGTCCAACATAACACGTTGCAATTATCTGTGCAATTGGGGTACTCTCAATTCGAGGATAAGACCCAAACACGAATTTGATAAAAGGCACACTTAGGCCTAGAAATGTACCCCGGGGTGGGGGGACCCCCAGTGGCACCCATATGACACGACGAGTAGCATGAACACCTCATGCACGTCCAACCTAATATGTAGCAATGGGTCATGCAACCCCGGGACTCTTGGTTTGAGGATAGGACACGAATTCAAAAATAGGCACACATAGGCTTGAAAGCGTTCCGCGGGGGTGGGGGGACCCCTGCATGGCACCCAAACGACACCACGAGTGGTAGAAACACCTCGTGTACATCCAACGTAACACGTAGCAAGCAACCGCACAGCCACAAGAATCTTGATTTGAGGATAGGACCCAAACACGAATTCAAAATTTGGAACACTTATGCTTTAAAACATGTCATGGGGGGGCACCACCGGTGGTACCCAAATGGCAATGTAAGAGGCACGAACTATTCGTGCGCATCCAATGTAACATGTAGCAACCGATCGCACAACCCCAAGACTCCCGATTTTAGGATAGGACCCAAATACAAATTCAAAAATCGGCACATTTAGGCTTAAAAATGTGCCGTGCCGGATGAGCACCTCCAGCGGCATAGAAACGACACGAGGAGTGGCATGAACACCTCATGCGCATCCAACGTAACACGTAGAAACCAACCGCGCAACCGCGTGACTATAGATTTTAGGATAGGGCCCAAAAATGAATTCAAAAAAAGGAACACTTAGGCTTAAAAATGTGCCGCAGGAGGGCGGGAACCACCAGCATCACTAGAGAAACCACGAGAGGCACGAACACCTTATGCTCATCCAATGGAACACATAACATCCAATCGCGTAACCATCAGACTTTCGATTTGCAGATAAGACAGGAATTAAAAAATAGGCACATTTAGGCTTGAAAATGTGATGGGAGGGGCGGGAACCCCCAGTTGCACCCAAACGGAACTGCGAGTGGCACGCGCACCTCGTACACGTTAAACATAACACGTTGCAACCGGAACACAGTCGTGGAACTCTCGAGTCCAGGATAGGACCTAAACACAAATTTAAAAACAGGCACACTTAGGCTTGAAAACATGCCGTGGGGGGCAGTCACCCCTAGTGGAACCAAAAGGGCACGTCTAGTGGAATGAACACCTCGTGCGTGTCCAACGTAGTACGTTGCAATCGGTTGCGCTGCCGCAGGACTCTCGATTTTTAAATCTGAATAGAATTCCAAAACAAGCACACTTTAGTTTGAAAACATGCCGGGGGGCACCCCCAGTGGCACCCAAATGGCAGCATAGGATGCACGGACACCTGGTGTGAATCCAATGTAACACGTAGCAACCATTCGTGCAATCACGAGACTCTCGGTTTGAGGATGGGATCTAAACACGAATTCAAAAACTGGCACACTTAGGCTTGAAAATGTGCTCCAGCGGCACCTAAACAGCGTGAACATCTCCGACGCATCCAACATAACCCGTAACAACTGGTTGTGCAGCCAAGGGACTCTCAGTTTGAGGATGGACCCCACATACGGATTCGAAAACAGGCATACTTAGGCTTGAAAATGTACCGGGGGGGACCCCAGCAACACCCAAACACCACCGCAAGTTTCACAAAAACCTTGTGCATTTCCAATGTAATAGTAGCAACTAGTCGCATCACTATGTGACTCATAGTTTGAGGATAGGACCCAAACATGAATTTGAAAACGGGCACACTTAGGCTTGAAAACATGCCGCGGTGGGCGGCACCCAAATAACACCCCAAATGCCACAAACACATCATGTGCATACAACGTAACAAGTAGCAACCGACCACACAATCGTGGGACTCTGGCTTTGAGGATTGGACCCAGACACGAATTAAAAAACCACACTTAGGCTTGAAAAGGTGCCATAAGGGGAGGTTACCGAAGAGGCACCCAAAAGTCACCGTGATTGGCGTTATCACCTTGTGTGCATCAAATGTAACATGTACCAATTGACCGCGTAGTTGTGGGACTCCTAATTTCAGGATAAGACCCAAACAGAAATTGAAAACATAGGCACACTTAGGCTTGAAAATATGCGACGGAGGACAGGCAACTCCAGCAGCACCTAAACGGATCCATGAGTCGCACGACCACCTTGTACGCCTCCAATGTAACATGTGGCAACCCACCGCGGGACTCTTAGTTTGATGATAAGACCCAAACACAAATTCGAAAATAGGCACACTTAGGCTTGAAAAAATTTCGCGGGGGGTGGGAACCTTCAACGGCACCTAACGGAACCACGAATAATATGAACACCTCGGGCACGGTTGTGCATCCAACGTAACACGTACCAACCATACGCATAGCCACGAGAGTCCCTATTTAAGGATATGACCCAAACACGAATTCGAAAACAGGAACACTTAGGCTTGAAAACCTGTCGCGGGGGATGGACACCCCCCAACGGTACCCAAACAGCACTGCGAGTGGCATGAACACTTTGTTCTCATCCAATGTAACATGTAGACACTGGTCACAGAGTTGCGTAACTCCCGATTTGATGATAAGACCTAAACATGAATTCAAAAACTAAGACACTTACGCTTAAAAACTTACCGCGAGGCAGTGGGCACCACCAGCGGCACCGTAAGTGGCACAAACACCCCCTATGTATCCAACGAAACACGTAGCAACTGGTCGCACAGCCACAAGGATCTCGGTATGAGGATATGACCCAACCATGAATTCACAACACCGGCACACTTAGGCTTAAAAATGTGTCACGGGGGGGCAGGCACCTCCAGTGACACCCAAATGGTACCGTGAGTGGCACGAACACCACGTAGGCATCCAATATAAGATGTAGCAACCGACTGTGCAACCACGGGACTCCTGGTTTCATGATAGGACCCAAACATGAATTTAGAAATAGGCAAACTTAGGCTTGAAAATGTGCAGGGGGCACACCTAGTGGAACCAAAACGGAACCTCGAGTGGAACAAATACCTCATGCACATCCAATGGAACACATAGAAATTGATTGCACAGTCATGGGACTCTTCATTTGAGGATAGGACATGAATTCAAAAACACGCACACTTAGGCTAAAAAAGTGCCACGGGTGGAGGATCCCCGGTGGCACCCAAACGGGACCGCGAGTGGCGTGAACACCTCGTGCGCATCCAACATAACACGCAGTAACTAGTCGTGCAATCGTGAAACTCCTAGTTTGAGGATAAGACACACACATGAATTTGAAAACAAGCACACTTCGTCCTGAAAACGTGTCGCTGTGGGTGGGCACCTTCAGCGGCAACCAAATGGCACTGCAAGTGGCATTACCACCTCGTCGAAATCCAACGTAACACGTAACATCAGTCTGAAAAGCCAAGGGAATCCTGGTTTGGGGATAGGATACAAACACAAATTCAAAAGCATGCACACTTAGGCTTGAAAACGTGTCGCTGGGGGGCTGAGTACCCCCAGTGGCACCCAAACGCCACCGCGAGTTGCACAAAACCCTCATGAACATCCAAAGAAACACGTAGAACTCGGTCATGAAGTTCTGGGACTTATAGTTTAAGGATAAGACCCAAACAAGAATTAAAAATTAGGAACACTTTGGCTTGAAAATGTGCCATAGGGGGTGGCACCCAAATGGCTCTACGAGTGGCACGAACACCTTGACCACGTCCAACGTAACACGTAACTCTTGATTTTAGGATAGGAACCAAACACGAATTCAAAAATAGGTGCACTTAGGCTTGAAAAGGTGTCATAGGGGGAGAACACCCCAAATGGCAGCGTGAGTGTCACGAACACCTCGTGCGCATCAAATGTAATATGTAGAAACTGATCGTGCTATCGCAGGATTCATAATTTTAGGATAGCACCTAAACACGAATTCGAAACACAGGCACACTTAGACTTGAAAACATGTCAGGGGGAGGGAACCTTCAGCAGCACTGTAATGGTATCGTGAGTGGAATGAACACCTCGTGAACATCCAACGTAACACATAGCAACCGACCGCACAACCATGGGACTCCCGATTTGAGGATAGGACCCAAACATGAATTCTAAAACAAGCACACTTAGGCTTGAACACGTGTTGCGAGGGGCAGACACCCCTAGCGACACCTAAACTGCATCGTGAGTGACACAAACACTTCGTGTGCATCCAACGTAACACATAGCCACTGGTTTCACAGTCATAGGACTACTGGTTTGAGGATAAGACCCAAATAAAAATTCAAAAACAAGCACAATTACATTTAAAAACGTGTTGCAAGGCGCTGGGCACCTCGGACGACACAAAGATGGCCCGAAGAGTGGCATAAACACCTCCTATGTATCCAACGAAATACATAGCAATTAATTGCACACCGACAAGGCTCCTGGTGTGAGGATAGGACCCAAACACAAATTCGAAATACAGGATTAGAAATGGGCCGTGGGGGGAGGGAACCTCCAACGGCACCCAAACGATACTGTGAGTGGCACTAACACCTCATGCACATCCAATATAACACATATCAATCGGACACACATTCATGGGACTCCCGTCTAGATGATAGAACCTAAACACGAATTAAAAAATAGGCACACTTAGGCTTGGAAACGTGCCGAGGGGTCGAACACCCTCGGCGGAACCCAAATGGAACCACGAGTGGCACGAACACCTCGTACGCATCCAGCAAATCATGTAACAACCAGTCGTGCATCTATGAGACTCTCGATTTAAGGATTGGACCCGAACAAGAATTCCAAAGATGGCACACATACGCTTGAAAATGTGTTTTGAGGCGGTGGGCATCCGCAGCGCAAGCAGACGGCAGTGCGAGTAGGGCGAACACCTCTTTAGTATCCAATGAAACACATAACAACTAGTTTCACAACTACGAGACTCCCTTTATGAGTATATGAGGCAAACAGAAATTTGAAACACATACACATTTAGTCTTGAAATGTGTTGCGGGGGGTGAGCACGTCCAGCGACACCCAGACAGCACCGCGATTGGTACGAACACCTCGTGCGCATCTAATGCAACATGTGGCAATCATTCATGTAACCGAAGGAACTCCCGATTTGAGGATATGATCCAAACACGAATTCAAAAAAAGCACCCTTGGGCTTGAAAACTTGTCGCTGTGGGCGAGCACCCCAAGAGGCACCCAAACGAAATTGCGAATGGCACGAACACCTCGTGCACATGTAACGTAACAAGTAGCAATTGGTCGCACAGTCATAGGACTCCCAGTTGGAGGATAGGACCCAAACACAAATTCAAAAATAGACATACACAGGCTTGAAAATATGTCGTGATCGGTGGGCACTCCCTGCGACTCCCAAACGACACCGAGAGTGACACAAACACCTCGTACGCATCCAACGTAATGCATAACAAATGTCCATAGAGAAGAGTGACTCTCAGTTTGAGGATAGGACTAAAACAAGAATTCAAAAAAAGTCAAACTCACGCTTCAAAACATGTCGTGGGGAGATGGGCACATCCAACGGCACCCAAATGGCACTGCGAGTAGCACGAACACCTCTTGCGCATCCAAGGTAGCATGTTGCCACCGATCGCATAGCTGTGGGATTCCTGATTTGAGGATAAAACCCAAAAATGAATTCATAAACTAGCACCCTTGGGCTTGATAACATGCCACGAGGCGGTGCGAACCCCCACCGGCACCCAGACGGCACCTCGAATGGCACAAACACCTCCTGCGTGTTCCAACGTAAGACTTAGTAACTCTTAGCGCAACCACAAATTTTCAGTAATAGGAACACTTAGTCTTGAAACGTGCCACGGTGGGCACCCCTAACGGCACCCAAACAGCACTGCGTGTGGCACGAATACCTCGTGTGCATCCAACAAAACACGTAGCAATCGACTGAGTTCCCGTGGGACTCTTGATTTGAGGATAGTACAGGAATTCAAAAAGGGCACACTTAGGCTTAAAAATTTGATGTGGGGGGAGGGCATCCAAATGGCACTATGAATGGCGCGAAGACCTCGTGCAAGTCCAACATAACATGTAAAAATCGGTCACACAACCTTGGGATTCTCGATTTGAGGATATGACCCAAACACGAATGGCACACTTAGGATTGAAAACATGACGGGGGTGGAGGGAATCCTAAGAGGCACTGAAATGGAACTCTGAGTATCACGAACACCTCGTGCGCATCCATCGTAACACGTAGCGACAAGTTGCGCAGCCACTAGACTCCTAGTTTGAGGATATAACCCAAAAATGAATTCAAAAATAGGTACACAAAGGCTTGAAAATTTGCCGCATGGGGCGAGCACCCCAGCAACACCTAAACGACACCGTGAGTGACACAAATGCCTAGTTTGCATCCAATGTAACATGTAGAAACCGACCACACAGTAGCTGGACTGCCAGTTTAAGGATATAATTCAAATAAGAATTCAAAAATAGGCACACTCACGCGTCAAAACGTGTCGCGAGGGGGCGAGCACCCCTAGTGGCACCCAAATGGTACCGTAAGTGGCACGAACACCTTGTATGCATTCAATGTAACACACAGCCACTGGTTGCGCAGTCGAAGGACTCCCGGTTTGAGCATATGACCCAAACACAAATTCAAAAATCGGCACACTTAGCCTTAAAAATGTATCACGAGACCGCAGGAACCCCCAGCGGCACCTAAATGGCATCGTCAGTGTCACGAACACTTCATGCGCATCCAACGTAACACGTATCAACCGACTTCAAATCCTCGGGACTTTCAATTTGAGAACATGACCCAAACATATTCAAAAATTGGCACACTTAGACTTAAAAATGTGTCACAAGGGCACACTCAGCGGCGCCCAAACAGCACTGCGAGTGGTACAAACACCTCATGCGCATCCAATGTAATACGTAGCAACACTATCGGTTTTAGGATAGGACACGAATTAGAAAATTGACATACTTAGGCTTGAAAAAGTGATGCGGCGGGCGATCACCCCTAGTGGCACCGCGAGTGGCACAAACACCTTATGCACATCTAACGTAAAACGTTGCTAATGGCCGCACAAGTACGACACTATTATTTCTTGGATATGACCCAAACACAAATTTAAAAATAGGCACACTTAGGCTTCAAAATGTATCGTAGGGGGGCGAGCACTAGTAGTGGCACCCAAACTGCACTGGGAGTGGCCCAAACACCTCATGCGCGTCCATCGTAAGATATAGTAATCGACCGTGCAGTCACAGGGCTCCGAGATTGAGGACAGGACACCAATTTGGAAACAGGTGAACTTAGGCTCAAAAACATGCTGCAAGAGGGAGGGAAACCCCAACAGCACCCAAACGGAACCCCGAGTGGCACAAACACCTCGTGCGCATCTAACGTAACATGTAGCAACTAGTCGAAACTCCCAGTTTTAGGATAGATACCAAACAAGAATTCAAAATTAGGCAGATTTAGGCTAGAAAGCGTGTCGCGGGGGCTAGGCACCCCTAGCGGCACCCAATATCACTGCGAATTGCACGAACACCTCATGCGCTTCCAACATAACATGTAGAATTTGGTCATGCAGCCGTGAGACTCATAATTTGAGGATAGGACCCAAACAAAAATTTAAAAATAGGCACACTTAGGATTGAAAACGTGCCTCGAGGAGGCGAGAACCACCAGTGTCACCAAAACAGAACCACGAGTGGCTATAACACCTCGTGCGCATCCAACGTAACATGTAGCAATCGATGACATAGCCCCGGGACTCTCAATTTAGGTACAGGTAATGAATTGTAAAATAATCACACTTAGGTATGAAACGTGCTAGGCGACACCCCCAATAATATCCAAATTCCACTGCGAGTGGAACGAAAACCTCGTTCATGCCCAACGTAAAACGTAGCAACCGGTCATGCAACTGCGAGACTCGTAGTTTGAGGATCGGACCCAGACACGTATTCAAAAATAAGCACACTTAAGCTTGAAAACGTGTTGCAGGGGATGGGCGCCCCAACGGCACCTAAATGGCACTCTGAGTGGTATGAATACTTCAATGTAACATGTAGCAATCGTCCGCATAGCCGCGGGATTCCCCATTTTAGGATAGGATCCAAACACGAATTTGAAAATTGGCACACTTAGTCTTAAAAATGTGTCGTGGGGGCGGGCACCCCCAGCGGCACCCAAACAGCACTACGAGTGGCCGGAACACCTCATGCGCATCCCCCATAACATGAAGTAGTTGTCCACGCAGTCTCGGAACTCTCTTTTTTAGGATAGGACCCAAACACAAATTCGAATACACGCACACTTAGGCTTGAAAACATGCCGAGGAGAGGGGGTCACCCCCATAGGCACTTAAACGACACCGCGAGTGTCACAAACACCTCGTGCGCATCTAGCATAACACGTATCAATTGATGACGCATCCGTAGGACTCTTATTTTGAGAATAGGTCCCAAACATGAATTCGAAAAGAGGCACACTTAGGCTTAAAAACGTGCTGTCTGGGGGGGAGAGCACCCCCTGCGGCCCCGCGAGTGGAAGGACCACCTCTTTCACATCAAATGAAACACGTACCAACTAGCCACACATCCGCAGTACTCGTAATATTAGGATAGGAATCAAACAAAAATTAGAAAATTGGTAGACTTAGGGTTGAAAACGTGCTGCGGGGGAGCAGGCACCCCTAGCGACCCCCAAATGGTACTGAAAATGACACAAATACCTCATGCGCATGCAATGTCAGAAGTAGAAACTGGTCATGTAGCCATAGTACTATTGGTTTGAGGATAGAACCCAAACACAAATTCGAAAATAGGCACACTTAGGCTTTAAAACATGTCGGGGGGCACCTCCAACGACCCCAAATGGCACTGCGAGTGGCACGGACACCTCTTCGAGTCCAATGTAACATGTAGCAACTGACCACATAATCGCAGGAGTCTTGATTTGAGGACAAGAAAAAAATTCTAAAATATACCCACTTAGGCTTGAAAAAGTTCCATGGGTGGGTGCGGGCACCCCTCGGTGGCACCCAAACATCACCGCAAGTGGCACAAACACCTCGTCCATGTCCAACTTAACATATAGTAACTATACGTTTAGTTGTGGGGCTCCTAATTTGAGGATAGGACCCAAACATGAATTCAAAATGGGCACACTTAGGATTAAAAATATGCCACGAGGGGTTGGGGGTGCAGGGCACTCCCAGTGACACCCAAACGGCACCACGAGTGGCATGAACACCTCATACGCATCCAAACATGTTGCAACCGTCTACATAGTCGTAGGACTCCCGATTTGAGTATAGGATAAGAAATCGAGCATATCCACATTTAGGATTGTAAATGTGCCAGGGGGCACCCCTAGCGGCACCCAAATAGCACCGCAAGTGCAACGATCACCTCGTGCGCACTCAACGTAACACGTTGCAATTTATCACACAACCGCAGAACTCCCAATTTGAGGATAGGACACAAATTCAAAAAAAGACACTTAGGCTTGAAAACGTGCCATTTGGGCAGACATCGCGAGTGGAACGAACACCTCGTGTGCATCTAAGGGAACACATAGCAATAGGATTCTTAGTCGATAGGACCCAAACAACACAATTTTTTTAGTACAGTTAAATATGGTCACGGATCTGGGCCGTGACCATTTCTTGTGATTTTTTGGTTTTTGGTTTTTTGGCATGATGATCTTTATTTTTTTTTCATCGCAGTTAAATTGGGTCACAATATTAACCATGATCATTTTTTTCCACAATTAAAAATAAGGTCATGGCCTGTAACTGTGACCATCTGTTGCATCTTCCTTAACTCGGTCACGACCTATAGCCGTGACCAACCATTTTTCATCGTGGTTGGGTCATGGCCCGTAGTAGTGACCATCTGTTGCATTGCTCCCACCTTGATCACGGACTATAGTTGTGATGACAAGTTTTTCATCACACTTGGCGTCACGACCCGTAGTCATGACCATCTTTTACATCATTTCCCATCGATAGTTTTTTGTCGCGGTCGGGGTCACGGCCCATAGTCGCGACCATTATTTGTGATGACAAAGGTCGGTGACCACATTTTTGGTTAAGGATTTTGTTCGAGACCCATGAAAATGGTCATGCTCAATTTGGTCACGGCTCTTGACCGCGACCTAAAGGCCTGGTCAGGGCCAATATCGATGACCATTCGCCTAATTTGGTGTAGTGATTCTGAAACTGGTGCCTAGACTGGAGCGTCTCTTGCTAGTAAGGTCAAAGGCAAATGAGCATAATGCAAGGGAGCGACATAGCAGAGGATATCTTTGTCGTATGTATAATTCGTTTGACATTGAATGGACGTGGTTAAGATTTTTTAACATAAGGTTTATAACTTCCATGTGTTTCAGTGATATGATTTTGAAAACAAATATGTTTTATTAGATTATTCTCAATATTGGTCATCGACAAAAGAATATATGAATACACTTTTTAAGTTATTATATTAATCTATTATCATTTCATCTAATGTTTTATTAGACCCTAAATACTCTTAGTGACTTTTTTCATCTTTTTATTTTTCAACTTCAATTAAAAAAGATGAGATGAGTTTTACCTTTATTATTATTATTGTACGTTTTGTTAAAAAAACTATTCTATCAACTCATTTTATAGTAGTAATATATTACCATTCAAAAATTCATAATATTTGTCTTTTTATTCAAAACATTTACTTCAATTATGTCATGCAGCTTTCTTCTTCTTATTTTCTATATGGACGTAAGGGTACATTAGGGATGATTGTATGCCTTGTTTCTAACAAATTCCAAACACAAGAGATCCACTTATGTGAACTCAAAGAAATTTTCATGTGTCTGCTTATTGTATTTATTTCTCTTATGTTTGTGCATTTCCAATACAGGCCCATTTTTTTAATTTTGTCTAATTTGACTTTCTGACCATTTCCACTTTTGATAAATTAATGTAAGTATCCAACTCGTCCTGGTTACTATTATTTTTATTAAACTCTCATATAGCTGGGGAACTTAATCTCACATCATATAATATTGTCATTTATATAATTGATGTGAATGTGTTAAGTAAGGAAGTGTGGTCTTGCTCTAAATGCAAGTATTGCTTGTTAATTACCCCTTGATTGAAGTTGGTTGGATCTATTTTCTTGTAATTTGCAAGTATTTGTTATTATATTAAAGTTGGGTTCGTATAGTTAATAATAAAACTATTTCTAATGTTCTCATATGTTATGTGTTGCTGAGTGGGTAGGTGGGCTTTAGTGTACTTCATTACGAGGATGGAAGAAGATATAATTTGATACATAAAGTTGTGGATTGATTATTTGAGTTTACAGGCAATTAAATTCCTTTTTAAACAATGATATTGATAATTAATGAGTTAAAAGGTTTTATAAAATATTTGTTTGTTGATTGAAATCATATGTTGTTTGTTATTCAGTATTAACCTTAACAAATGCATGTCTTTTGCTATAGATGGTACAAATTGTAGTTTAGTAATTAATTAGTAAGGTACTTATCAAATAAAATTATTAAGGTGTTTTTTAAATTGTTGAAAATTTATATAAAATGTATTGGTATAATATAACAATAAGGTAAAGAAGGATAAGAGTTGGATGCATCTTCTTAACAGATTTGTTTAGCAATATAATGCCGGTGTTGAGTCTTTTCCCGAGATGATAAACAAGCAATGAGATGATAACAACAATAATAAGTTAATATGTCCATGTAGAGATTCTCAAAATGAGTAATATCATGATCTAGTGACTATTTGAACTTATTTGTTGAGTTGTGTATTGTCATATACATTTACTTGTTGGATAAATCATGATTAATCGATGCATATTGGGCACCATTTTCCATGTACATAAATGACAAAAATGTAAAATTTTGGGTGGAAGATGAGGACATATTAGGGATGATAATTGACACAGTCATCTATAATGGTTCTCAGGATCATAGTGAAAATGGCACAAGTATATTTAACAAATGATTTGGTGGAATCAAATAAGAAATGTATTTGGGCTGTTAGAAATTCTCTCCATTTCAATATCTTATTAAGTTGATTCATGTAAAGTTCATAATTGTTGTAGGAACAAATCCTTTGATATGTTTCTCCAATTATATAAGGATGGATTTCCAAATGGGTCAAAGATCCCTCCCTCGCATTATGAAGCAAAACGAAACATGCATGATTTTGGACTGGGTATGAATCAATTCATGTGTGCAAGTATGATTGTGCATTATTTCTGAAGGAGAACCAAAATGTTGATAAATGTCTAGTTTCTGATGCTCATAGGTATAAGTATGATCATAAGAACGTGAAAATGTTCCTCATTAAATATTGTTTTACTTTTTTGTGAAACCAATGCTACAACAATTGTATTTTCAAGGTATACGACTGCTAACATGAGGTGGCACACGAAAAAAATAATCGATGTTGAGGACATCATAAGACAACTCGTCGATGCAAAGGCATGGAAAGATTTTGATGAGAAATACCCTTAATTTTTCACAAGACTCTCGATGTTGAGTACATTAAATTATAAAGTTTATATCATTTTGAATATTCTTTCAACATTATGGCATCATGTTTTCTCTTCCCAATGTTGAAGCAAAACCATTATGTTTATCTACGTATATTTTTCAAATATACATACTCATCCTTTGATTAAATTCACTTTTACAATTTAAGAATATTAGGGGACCAAATTTGGATGGGATGGTTCCGAAATTTACACAAACCAAATTAAAAAAAATATATTTCTAAAATTAATTTTAACTTAAACAAAATTAATTCAAAAGTAAATTAAAATAACAAAATTATCCAAATTAATTAAGCAAAAAATTAAAAAAAAATATGATTCAATCAATTTTATCTTTTTAACCTAAGCATGCATCTAGGTGTGAACTGCACGATAAAATAAACAACCACTACGGCCGATGTACGAAGAAAACACATATGGGAAAAAACTCAAATGACCCAACCATAAACTCCACTAAGTACGGAATTTTAAAAAAAGACACAACATAAGACTTACACAATGAAGCCTTGATGCTCTTCGTTCCTTCAACTTCTGCTTAGTAACACGCAGGAGTCCACCCACGCCAAGGAATCCACCGATAGGGGGCACAACAACGGTTACGCATACGGAGTCCACTATATGTAAACCAACAAGCATGGAATCCTACACAAGAAATAATTCTCAATAATGTAGAGGATGAACACGGTGCCAAAAACTCGATCTCAAAACACACACACACACACACACACACACACACACACATATATATATATATATATATATATATATATATATATATATATATATATATATATATATATATATATATATATATATATATATATATATATATATATATATATATAATCTCGGATCTAAACTAATTGGGTGTAAACATGGGTTTTGTTTATAAAGTTTAATCATGAATCATTAAGAAAAACTATCTTGGACTTTAGGAAAGGTATTTTGTCTCAAAGGATGGAAAAAGTAATATTTAAAAATACTATCCCGTACTACTTAAATGGATGGAAAAGGAAGTAGTGGGGAGTTAAGAAACAAATTGCCAAAAAAACTAAATTTTTTGATATTAGCGTCTAGTCATTTGAACAAGGTACCCTTTTTCATTAGAATATGGATATAACTAGAACTCAAATGAAATTCCATAGAGGTGAAGTTTTTTAAAAATTTTCCTCATTAGAAGATCGTTCGAATGAGGGTACCAATATCATTCGAATAGACTTCGAACGAGTTATCTAACGAGATTCCAGAAAGACAGAAAAATGAGTCGTTGGAATCTCGTTCGAACGAGGTACCCATTCTGGTTAGAACGTGGTGCCCATTTTCTATAGAACAACCAATCTAATTAGAAAACAGCACAGGCTAATTTTAACTCCTTTGAAGGTCCAATTTGTCCGAGATCAAATGACACCTAAAATGATTTGTAAAATATCTAAAAATACTTAATTTTTTTATTAAAAAAATCTTAACACCCAATAATAAAATAGTCAAGGATCAAGATAAAATACTCATTCATACCTGAGAGATCCTTTGAATGTTGATGATGAAACAAGGCATGAAACATGTCATGATAATGTATTCTCTTTCCCTTGGCTACTACGTCTTCAATAAACATGTCATAGGCTTAAAAGGTTACTAGCTCAACTTCTACTATATGACTCAAAGTGTTTTATCTGGAATTAAGCTAATACATAAAAATTAACTCAATTGGAAATTTGTCCTTACAAGTATCGCCCTTAAGCTATTCCGGGAGAAAACCAAAAATATAAAATACCTATGGGCCATCAATCTCATCTAAGAGACTCAATCCTATCCCTAAAGGAAAAAGTACAAATGCTTGACCCAAACATAGTCTGCGTATCTTTGCTTGAATTAAAACTTTGCCGCATGGTTCTAAACCTGCACACTTAACCACTCTATAAAACGCATAGAGAATATAACAATATAAATTGCAATATATACCTAAGAAAGAACGTCTCCCCCAAAATAATAGATCTCCCCCAATTGAAAACTAAATTTAATAATGAGGCGTCGAGTAATGGGGAGTCGAGTAATGTAAATTTAATAATGAGTCGTTGAGTAACATAATGTTAAAGACTGAAGAAAAAGTGATAAACCAAACTAATAAATTTTGTTATCTAGGTTCAATGTTACAAAGTATTGGGGGTATTGATGAGTATGTTACGAGTACAATATATACTAGTTGGATGAGATGGAGACAAGCGAGTGGAGTGTTATGCGATAAGACGATAACTAATAAATTAAAAGAAAAATTTTATAGAACAGTGGTTAGGCCAGTGACCTTATATGGAGCGAAGTGTTAGGTGTTAAAAAAGAAACATGAACAAATTCTCCATGTTAGTGAGATGAGGATGATCCGGCGGATGATAGGAATCACTAGAAAGGACAAAATTAAAAACCAATACGTGAGAGAAAAGTAAGGAGTAGCTCCCATTAATGTTAAATTAAGAGAAAGTAAACTTAGGTGGTGGACACATGTGTTGCGTAGACTAGTAAATGCCCTTATAACAAGAGAAAGATTGTTAGAAATAGAGGGTAAACGAAAAATAGGTTGCCCTAAGATATCGTGGGAAGAAATTATTAATAAAGACCTTAAGAAATTAAACTTGAATGATAATAATGCATATAATAGATTAGAATGAGAAAAGACAATCGATGTGGCCGACCCCATATGATGGGATTGAGGCAAGGACGATATATATATATAAGCCGGCTCTAATGCGAACGTAACTTACGGACGGATTTTTTCATATTTTGTAAAAATAGCAAAGAACTTTTTTCAACTTGTTTTTTTTTATTGGTATTTAAACATTTCAAACATATAAAAAAATCAGCTCAAAATGAATTGTTTTGTTATTTTTTTAAAAATAGGTCAAACATATGTCAGTTTTTAAAGCTCTTAAAAACTTACATATGTTTAACCAATTTTAAAAACAGAGCAAATCAATTCATTTTGTGCTGATTTGTTTTACAGGGATCTCTTGAAATGTTTGAATACCCCAGAAAAAAATCAAGTTGGAATTTAATTTTTGCTATTTTTAAAAAATCAGACAAAAATTCGTCTGCAAGTTAAATCCACAAGTTGTGTCCGTATTATATTCGGGATATATATATATATATATATATATGTATATGTATAAATACCACATAAGACACTAAACATGGTAAGCTTTTCACAATCATACGGCATAAATGTGTCTAAATAAACATGTGGTGAACGGAGTGAAAGGGTGTGAAAAAGATACAAAAGAAATGTGACCCCAATTACTTAAATATGTTCAAGGAGTTATATTTGATCACAAAAATTATCAAACTTAGATTTGGCCTCATGTGATAAGACAAATTGAACTCAAAGAATAAAAAAATCATAACGTACACAAGCTTAGAATTTTGACAATTTTAAAAATCAATAGCGTCATGACATTCAAGAATAACGAGGATTTATTGTGCAAACCCATTTATCTTCAACTAAAACACCCTAAAAAAAACATAACATGTATTATTTTTTATCCCAAATCTTTTGAAGATATCATTTTTTTTATCAATATTAAAACATGGTCATGGTAATTTATTCTTTTCTTTCGCCTCTTAATTTTGTAGGCTCTTGCCAACAGTGGCTTTCCCACAAAGGAGATTTGCTACCTCTGTGGTCCTTTCCCGTGCACACGCGAATTTTTCAATAAATAATAAGCTCAATGGCTATGGTTCTTACATGCACAAATCCCCCCATAATCGAAACATATGAAGATGACAAGATTGATGGGAGAACATATCTCTTAGCTTAAATATAATATATGAACTTAAATTTCAAGAGAGCTCGTGCATGTATGTGAAGGCGCATATACAAAGACAAACCATTAAGCAAATAAAATACAAACTACTCTATGGAAGCATAATAAAGAACAATTTAAGCATTAAAATCCACAACCAAAAGTTCTAGCTAGATGGATACATGGAAAGATATAGGATTCAAGCACAAGGATATGCCACATAAAATGTGTAAATTTTTTAATAAGACTCAATAAAAAAAATACAAAACACATACAACTTGCAAAGACACACACACACACACACACACACACACATATATATATCATGAAGTATAAAAGCTAGTGTATGTAATTATGCAAACACAATCAACCACTAGATTTAGCATCGAATGTATCATGTGCATTCATTCGAGAATCAGGAAGTTTTTCATGTAACGCCTTTAAATTAGATTTCCTAATCCACTACTCCCGATCTACGAGGAAAAATGGGAAAAACCTCAGACATCACAACCACAAATTCTACTAAGTATGGAATTAAGAAAAAGGACACGACCTAAGACTTACACAATTACTCGACGCCCTTCGAAGCCTTTATGCTTTTCGTTCCTTCCACCTCTGCTTAGTAACACGCGGGAGTCCACCCACACCACGGAATCCACCAATAGGTCACAACAACCGTCCCGCATATAGAGTCCATTATCTGTAAACCAACGAACACGGAATCCTCCATAAGAAACAATTCTCAACAATGTTGAGAATGAAATTGGTGCCAAAAACTCGATCTCAAAACACACACACACACACACACACACACACACACACACACACACACACATATATATATATATATATATATATATATATATATATATATATATATATATAGAGAGAGAGAGAGAGAGAGAGAGAGAGAATCCTGGATCTAAAGTAATTGGGTGTAAACTTAGTTTTTTGTTTTGAATGTTTCATCATGAATAATTAAGAAAAACTTTCTTGTATTTTGGGAAAGGTATTTTGTCTCAAAGGATGGAAAATTCCTCTATTAAACTGTTAATCCCGCATTAATTAAATGGATGGAAAAGAAAGTAGTGGGGAGTTAAGAAAAAAATTGCCAAAAAAATTGAATTTTTTGAAATTAGCGCCCGACCGTTCAAATAAGATACCATTCTCGTTTGAACTATGTACATGTTTCCATTAGATCATGGATCTAATGAGAATTCAAACGAGATTCAAGAGAAGTCAAGTTTTTCGAAAATTTTCCCCGTTAGAAGGTTGTTCAAACGAGGGTACCAATATCGTTTGAACGGCCATCAAAAGAATTATCTAACGAGATTCCTGAAAGACATAAAAAATGGGTCATTGGAATATCGTTCGAACGAGGTACCCATTCTGGTTAGAATGAGGTTCACATTTTAGTTTGAACGACAAATCTAATAAGAAAACATCATAAGCTTATTTTGACTAATTCGAAGTTTCGATTGATCCGAGGTCTCACGACACCCAAAATGACTTAAAAATTTTTTAAAAATCTTGACAATTATATTAAAAACATCATAACACCAAATAATAAAATATTCAGCACTTGACATAAAATACGCATTCATACCTGAGAGATCCTTGGAATGTTGATGACAAAACAAGTCATCAAACATGGATGATGATTATGTATTACCTTTCCCTTGGCCGCTACGTATTCAACAAACATTTCATAGGCTTGAAAGGTCACTAGCTCAACTTCTACCTTATGACTCAAAATGTTTTGTCCAGAATTAAGACAATACATACAAATTGACTCAATTGGAAATTTATCTTTACAAATCTACCCTTTGGACTCTTCCGGAACAAAAACCAAAAATAAAAAACACCTATTGGTCTTTAAACTCATCCAAAAGACTCAATCCTAACCCAAAAGGAAAAATAACAATATGCTTGATCGATACATACTCTAAGTATTTTTTTTCTTTCATTAAAACATTATAGCATGTTTGCAAAATTGTAATTTTAAACACACCATAAAATGCATAGAGAATATAGAAATATAAATTGCATAAGAAAATCCTCGCCTTTTGTCTTACGATATATACCTAAGAAAGGACGTCTCCTCTTATGTAATAGATCTCCCCCAATTGAAAGGTGTTAAATACCATTTCTTTCCCTTTTTGTTCAAGAATAGACAAAGATTAAGGTGCATAAAATAGTTACTTTTTCCCCAGTTAAACCAATTCTCCCCCTAAATCAAAGAAGGGATAAGCCTAAACGAAGAAAAAGTACATTATGCAATGGTGTATAGTGTTATAAGAAACAATAAATCAACTTGTCAACATAAGTACAAATAATTCAAACACAGAATAATAAATAACAACTATGATGCTATAACATAATGATACCAACTAGAATGCACTAAGATAAGCATAGGATACCACTGTAAAGCCTGCAACAATATGAATGCTGATATAAACATATAGCATGCAAAAATGAAATACCATTAATCTTACGGCATACAAGGATTAGATGTAAAACCAAAGACTAAAAAAACCGATACCATATATATAAATATTACAAGGATATATATATATATATATATATACAACACAAGACACTACACTCACACTACTAGAAAAATACCTTTTTACGACGGTTTTAAAATTCAATTTTATGACCGTTTTCATTAAACCGTCATAATAAATACTATTGTTTCACAATTGTGACCCTGTTGGCATTTAAACATATAATAATGACCCACGTATACTTGTTCGGTCATATTAACATGATATTTTATGACCGTAGTATTTTAACTGTCATATAATAAATATTTACTTTTTTTATAATTTTATTTACATGATCATATTAACCGTAATTTATAAAATTAATATTTTTTTAATAAAATTATTTAATTATTTATTACCTTTTTAATAAATAAAAAATATAGTGTAAGCGGGAAACACACTTTTGGTGATATGTACTACACATCAAATTAGAGCCCACTTCTCCCAAACACTCTCTTCTATGATAAAGATGGAGAACCCATCTCGTCTTCACCACCCGCCCAGGTGTATAGCTCTCTGTCTGTATAGTGGTGTCTTCAATTATAGCATCATTGTGATTTTTTTGTTTTGAATAAAGATTCAAGCAGTTTGGATTTATGTTTTCAGGCAAACTGATAGTTTAGTTTAATTTGAGTTGAACAAATAATTTATGGATGATAGTTTGTGATTTATGGTTTTGAACTACATGGAATTAGTGTATTTTTTATTTAGGGTTTTGAACTACATCGATTAGCATGTTTTTGATTTAAGGGCTTGAACTATATGGATTAATGTGTTTGTTGATCGAACGTGAATCATGTGTCGTGTAATACGAAAATCGTTGTTATTGATTCGGCGACTCAATGCAAAAAACCTAAGCTACTAATACATTTGCGAGGAAAGCACAACGGTATGTCGGGTATCGTAAGAAATCCACAAGGAGTGACTGAATTTTAGATATTAATTATTTTTCTACTTCAAAAATAAAAATGTAAAAGGTGATAGGTTGGTTATAGTGAAAAAAGGAAAAAAAGAAGTTAAGCCTCAACTATAATTAATAAAACGAGAGTCGGGATCGCGTACTCCCCATAAGCTAAACGACTAATAATTAGAATTTCGGTTCAAGAATATTTAACCAGGCATTTTTAATTAATCATAAAAATCACGCAAGAAGAAATTTAACTCAAAGTTGCGAGATAAAATATTTAATAAAAAATGGACACACGCGGATTAAATTCGGGTTATCGCTATAAACACTAACGTTGCATGAGAAGGAAAGTTAAACGCATAATAAACCAATTTTAATACGTGAGGTTCCAATCAAATATATTTTTACACAAAACCTAATTTTCGAAGCTCGACGCCCATCAATGGCGGACACACGATCCAAACCCTATTTAACTACTCACTATGCATGGATAAACTAATTAAACAACTAATTAATAACTAAAATAAGAAATAAATTAATTAAATTAATTATCTAGGCGTGGAAAATTAAATGCAAAGCATGTAAATTAGCTAAACCAACTAAATACAATAAAGAAGACGATGAATAGTAACTTACATACATAAAATGGACAAATATCCAAGAGAAATGAGGAGAGGTAAGCTCCCCCTTTTACAAACCCTAAAAACCTAATATAACGAAAGATATTTTCTAAAAATGAGAAGAAAGTTAATATATACCAAACTCAACTGGAAAATTTATAAATAATAAAGATGAAAAAAAAATAGGGGACTGAATCGATTCGGGGTGTCCGAATCAATTTGGAGCTAGGAAAAATTAGCATTGTCTCGTAGCAAATTAATTCGCCAAAGGCAAATCGATTCGCACCTATATGCACAAAATCAATTCTTCCAACAAAAGAAACAAGGGCTGCCATGGTGGCCATAACCTAAGATGCAAAAACCCAACACCATAGCCGAACCGAGAACACTATAATTATGAGACTCACTGCCATGATCATGTGTAAGCCGAGACCCATTCATGAATACCCAAGGCCAAAACTTCCATGAAAATGGTAAAAACCATATCCAAAAATACCAACAACCTTCATTAATGGCCAAAGACATAATATGGGTATACTCGAAACCCATATCTCTGTCCCAAATGCGATATACATTCAAAATCCATGCTCAATTTCGGACGAAAGGCTTCAATTTTGGGCGAAACCGAAACTCGAACCAAAGCCAAAAAAATCCATCTCCAATTTGAGTTTGCTACAAAAATAAAAGAGAAGGGGACATGGAGGTCATTAAATGAAATGTTAATATATTAATATAATAATAAATATAATTAACATATAATTCTTTCTCGATCAAAGGTCCGTGTTTAATTCATTCGGTCTCTGATTCGAGTACCGTTCACGAACACACGAATCTTGGACCGAGGGCTACACATTTTCGCGAAGACTTTGGTCAAAAATACTAAAGTGTGAAATTACAAAAATGCCCCTAAACGTCCGAATCGTGACGGAACTTTATCGGAACACGACGAAACTTCACACTAAGCACCGTAACACCTATAAATTCTCAATAATACCTCAAATAATATGTTAGCGTGTAAAACGAAGGTTGTCTGATTAACGAGCATAAATATAGCAATTACGGTATCCGGGGGGCTAAAAATGCATAAATTAACGGGTGGAAAATGCAATATTTGCGACTTATCATTTGTGATTTAGGGTTTTGAAGTACATGAATTTCGAATACGTTTTGCACTTATATTAATGTTTGGATTTATGAAATTTCATTTCACCTACTTTTTTCACATATTCTTTTTTAAAATATGCTAGATAATCTCAATTAAACTGAGAGCACGTGTCTTGTATATTCTTTATACTCGAAAAAATGAAGGTTAATGGAAATTTTGTCCTAACTTTTTTTAGCATGTTATCCTATTATCAAAATCCTTTTGTATGGTTGGTTATATTTGTTTACAAGTGCTTTGAAGTTTCCAAAATATTGTCGTTGCTTGATTTTCACATAAATTTCCTTTGGCACGGTTCAATGAGAAATTTATGAGAGGATTATTTTAATGCTTTTCAAACTAAAAGATGATTAGTTTTTATAGACTTGAGAAGCTTGAGTGCATTTGTTCGATTTGTACGATAATTTCGATCAGTTGTTCAGTACCAAGGATACAATATATATAGTGGACTAACAAATCCAATATTTTAGTGGATAAAATGGTTAGGATTTTCTACAAAGTATCTTACACAGAAAATATGTATAAATTTGGACACACTTCATATATGATCTCAAGGACCCTGTTTGCTCATGCTGCTAAAGTTACTACTGAAAGTTGTTGTATTAAAATTACTTTTATATGTCAGAAATCTGGATCCCCGAGTATGTGAGAGAGAACTTGAGGATGAGTTTCAAGTGTTTGAGGTTATCCAAAGTGTTTGGGTTGCAAGAAGGCCTCTAGGATACGCTTTATTAATTTTGACGATCGAAGGGACACCCAAGATGTGATTCGTGAATTATATGGTAAGAATGGATGGAGGGTCAAGCTTTCTCATAATTCCAAAGGCAAGGGAGGAGGTGGTGCTGGCGGTGGTCGGGGTAGGGGTACGGTTGCTCTGGTGGTTCTGATTTGAAGTTCTATGAGTGTGGTGAGCTTGGTCATTTTGTCCGAGAGTGCAGGATGCATGGTGGTATAGGTAGCAAACATAGTAGTGGCATTCACATCCCCAGATATCTCCGGATCCCTAGTTATGGTTGAAGGAGGTACAATCCTCGTGGTCGATCCCCTAGGCATCGGAGTGTGTCACCTCGTGTTCGTAAATATAGAAGGTCATAAGTACCATATAATGGATGTAAGGAGGTGCCATATGTGAATGATAACGGTGTAAGGTATCATCTCCGAAGCAGGAGCTAAGTATAGCAAACTTGGTGGTGTGACTTTCATCAAGGGGTTTTTTTGAATTATGTGCTTACTATAGGCTTGGACTTCATTACAACTATATTTCAGTCGGTGACGCCCTTAGCTTCTACTCATGGATTTGTTTAAGTTTCTTATCTTACTTGAGTATAATGTTTAGTAGTTTTAGTTTTTTCTATCTGTATAATTAGTTGCTCTTTATAGGCAATGGATCTTAAGGTTAAGTAGTAAAATTTTATGTCGTCAAAATTTGGAAGCACGTTGCTAAACATTTATGTTTTTTTTCTTTGTGTGGAGTTGTCTTCGTGTTTATGCTTCAAAAAACAAAAAAAACTAAATTTTAATTGTTATAGGTCAATTTATAATGAATTCATTTATTTGTTCTTATATTAATTGTCATATTTTTAAATTTCTTATATCAACAATCATTTTCTTCAGGTTAGTGGGGTATCGTATATGTTGAAAACAAATTTGGACAAGGAAATAATTGTTAATGATGAGGAATTATAAAAATGGAATGTTTTTGGATGAAATACAGATCCCGTAAAAAAGAGGCGGAGTTTCTTGGTATATTATTTATTTTTGAAGAGTTCTTTTCATTGTAGTTATTTTTAGTTGAGGTTATTTTTCTATTGTTGTCATAATTTCTGATTTTTGTTTTGTAGGGGTTCCTTTGGGAAACTTGGTAAGATTTAATCCTCATTACACTAGTGATACATGTGGTAGTATCATTAGCACTGGGAATAAAGACAGATGTAGTATTTATAGTTAGTTGCTTGTTTAACATGTGCAATCTTCTTCACGTGAACACTCTTATTTAAAGTCTCTCTCTCTCTCTCTCTCTCTCTCTCTCTCTCTCACATACACACACACATACATTTTGTGACGTGATACCAAAATTCATATATCGAAATCATTTCAGATCTGAATCACTTTGTCCATTTTCATTTGATTGATTCTTGACACATTAACTTTAGATGACATAGACAGCTATTTTAGACCTATTTATTCTTGAAATACCATGGTATCTATTAAAAATGCATATCATTTTAAAGCCATACACCTAATAATATTAAGGGGGTTTTGGGAAAAGGTCCTCATAGTGCTCAAAGTGTATAAAAATAGGACACTCCATATAATTTTATAAATTTAGTCCATGTACTAAAAATACCATGAAAAATGGTGAAAAATAGTGTCGCTCGCGCGGACCAAAAAAATAAAGGTATTGTGCCACAGGGACTAGATTTATAAATGCTATTGTACCACAGGGACTACATTTATAAACTTGAAAAGAAGTGTCCTAAAAATCCAAATATAGGAAGGAACGTGACCGTTACCTTAATTCTCTATAATATTAATTCACAAAGACACCCCATTTCTTGGAGAGAGAGAGAGAGAGAGAGAGTTGGGATAATTGGTGAGTAGTGTAATGTTGGGATTCAGAGATGAAGGTTGTTTTCCTAATCCCATAATGGCTGTCAATGTCACTCTAACTTGTCTTGATGGCCTTGTTGATCTCCTTGTCTTGATGGTGTGTTTTAAATGTAAAAATAAATTGTGTTTTGTTTGTAAGGATTACTTCATTGTTATGTCTAATGATTGTGTATAGAGATATAATCTTGATAGACTAATAATTGTATTAGGACCTATGGATAAGTTTTAAGTGTACTAAAAATTACAGATATATATGATTATACACATAAATTGGTAAGTTTTTATCATTCACCAGTTTCTCTACTAACTATAAAATAATCATTAGGTAACTCTTTCTTTTCATGATTAATTTAAATGGCCTAAAATTCATTTTGTAGAATCTAGCGTTAATCCCTTAAACTACGTCCACACTTCGTTTTTAAAAACATACTCCTAGTTCACAAACATTCTTTAGATTGTTAATGTAACTATTGCAGTAATTTGCTTAGTTATGTTGAATTTTGTGGTGAAGTCCCGCACGATGTCTAACTATCTACTCCACAATATTTGTTTTCAATTTTTTCCTCGAGATTATAAATTGGTAGGTGTCTTTAGCCAAGAAATTGATTGCATGTCATAGCTGCTGGTTCGCTCTTCATTGAATGGTATCTATTCCATTTTCATTGCCTTCAGTTACATGTTCATTAATTATTTTTTATGAAGGTCATAGTTATATTTTTGGTTTGCGACAAATAGCAGAACCTAAAAATCACGATGAGAATGCACGGTCTTGGTGATGGTCCTCATTATATGATTTATTTCTGATGAGCATAAATGATCCTTTATGCAATCAGTTCTATAGTCCTCATATTTGTTTATTTTGGATTGTATTGATTGTATGAGAAGTAAACAGAGCAGGGCCTCTTATGGAGTACGAGAGGAGAATTCTTTTATTATGTTTGAAATTGAAATTGATTTTGTTTTTTCTTTTGTGTCTACAAGTACAGGGGAGGGGAAAATCAAAATTTTCTGTAATAGCTAGTCTTGGTGATTATCCTTATTGGATGATTTCTTATGATTATTTTCTTGCATTCTTCTATCTGCATGTTCTATTGTTTGGTTCAGTCATAGGTAATTATATAACCAATTAACTGCTTCCTTTACATTTTCTTTTCTTTTCTTTGTTAGATTATATTAAAGTTACATGGACTCAATTTAATTATTTGCAGGGTTGAAGTTATTCACTCAATTTAATTACTCAAGACATCAAAGAATTTACTTTATGATCCCTCAAATTCGGATGATATTTTCTCTCTTTTTGACGATGTTAATTTTAGTGACCACAATGAGAGGGAAATTAAAACTGGTGTTTGATTTAGTCCTACTAGCCGTGCTTCGAAAGTACGTACTGTCAGCCTCGAAGTTAACATATTTAATAAAGGCAGCATTCAGAAACATTCTCATGCATATCTCAGTCAGAATGGTTATATAGAAGACAATGAAAGTGGGTGGGAAACTGTGAGTCATCCGGAGGATCAAGGTTCAAGTTATTCACCTGAGGGGAGTGATCCGTCTGTCAATAAGATATATCGTGACAGTAAAGTGTCCGGCAATGGAATAGAATGGGAAGAAAAAGTAGGGGATGAGAAGCCAATTAGAAAAAGTAGACGACTCTCAAATGGACGACTTTCTAGTGGGGTCGTCGCTTCTCCAGATCGTGTTTCAGGTAAAGATGGGCTTGGCCCCCCAGATCTGGTGGAACAATGGTGCTCACCTGACACAGGTAATCCACACATAACGCGAGAGATCAAAGGTAATGGCCACATAGCACGTAGAAGAATAGTTTGAAGGCAAATCTTTTGGAGGCGAGGATAGAAAGTCAAAAGATCCAATTGTGCTATGTCTTAAAGCAGAATATTTAGATATAGTAAAAGTGTAGAGGAAGTAGGTTCTCTACTGTCAAGCCTCCTGGAAAGATTACTAATAAAATCAGATGCAAGCAATTGTTCATGTTTTGCCAACATGCAATGTGTTAATCTATGACTGAGATTGCTTGACAGTTGTTATGAGGACATGTAATTGATTCTATTGTCCTTTGTTGGTTCTCCATTGTCACCCTTTAACTAATTTAAGGTAAGAGCATAGTTTCACAACTTACACCGACATGTTAAGAATAATGATCTTGGTCAACAACTTGTTTACTATCTGCCATTAGATGAGACGTTATAGGTTTGCTTGGTCTAGAGTATCTATATCCTCATTACAAGTGATTCAGAAAGTATTATATACTTGTGTACTATACCTTCTAAATTACAAAACTAAGTCCAGCTACCATTATAAGATGAAGCATTGACATTATGTTCTTGTGAGTTTATTGGAGATGAATCTTTTTAAAATGGAGGATTATAGCATTGCCTTCTACACAAAAAAAAATCCTTCAAAGCTTAAACGAGATCCTGCTTATCTTGAAAATGTTTATATTTTATGTTCCAATTAGAGCCGTAATTTTTTTACTCTCTCTCTAACACACACACACAGGCACACGCACATGTACATGCACTCCTACACACTAAGACTGGCACACACATACACGACAACTTGCGTCGAACTTCTCTATTTTTGGTTGATATGTCTTTCAATTTTGTTTAATAATCGCATGACGTTTTTCAATATTATGACATTTGTCATTTCCTAGTCTTCTATGAGTTTCTTTACTTAATCTGCAACCAGTTCACGTGACTATTACTAATTGTTAGTAATTATTATGGTGTAAACACATTCTTCTTTATAGTTGAATTAGTTCTGTAACTAAAGCATAATCATCTGTTATGTTTTTATTTTGTCCATTTTTTATGATTAATTCAATGGGTTTAATCTATTTCTGAGGTATATCCTACGCAATTTTCTTGGCTAAAGAAAAAATGAACACATGGTATTGAGGCAGAGTCAACACTGTTCTTCAAGATTAAAAGGTGATGACGTGGTTATTTTTCTTTATTGAATAATAACTTGTCGGAACTGACTGGATTCTCACTTTTAATAATACACAAGAATATGTCAGTTTGATGTTAAAATGGGGTTTTAAAGGGATAAATTA
Organism: Sambucus nigra; assembly: GCA_949130495.1. Classification (NCBI taxonomy): domain Eukaryota; kingdom Viridiplantae; phylum Streptophyta; class Magnoliopsida; order Dipsacales; family Adoxaceae; genus Sambucus; species Sambucus nigra. The sequence continues at coordinate 194,545,615 of OX422209.1, forward strand.
CAAACATAAAAATAATGGCCCTTATAGAGGCACAAACATCGCGAGAGGAGGCCAAGTTACTCATAGGAACTAACTATGCCCTTATAATACTCTCGGTTTAACATAATGACAAGTATACGCAAGTTTTAGGTAAAAACGATGTGTTAGGGTGAAATATCAAAAAATAACCAAATGACTCCGAAAGAGGCATGAAAACATTTAGATGGACGATTGTAATGTGTTTGAACTAGCTATGTCCTTATTGGACTCATGATTTAACAAAATGAAAAGTATACGCAAGGTTTAGGTTGAAAAATGGGGTGTTTGGAGGGTGAAATATCAAAACAACAACCAAATGTTCAACGAAAGAGACACGAGCACCTTGAGAGGGGCCATTACAATGTCTGTCAACTAACCGTGTCTTTATCGGACTCTCGGTTTAACTAAATGTCAAGTATAAGCAAGTTTTAGGTAAAAATGGGGCGTTAGGAGGTGAAAATTCAAAACAACAACTAGATGACTCAAAAAGAGGAACAAACACGTCAAGATGGATGATTATAACGTGTGTGAAATAAGTGTGTCCTCATCGAACTCCAGTCGTACAAAATGACTATTACACGCAAGTTTTAGGTTAAAAAATGGGGTGGCCTTTATATTGTTGTTTAATGTGACATCCCAAGGTGGTCTTTATATTGTTATTATTGATAATGAATGTGCATATTGGTAATTATATTGTTATTGTGGATAGTGAATGCTTGGATTGAGATTCATACTATTGTTGTTATTGATGATGTTAAATGCCTGGGGTGTGCTTTTATACTATTGTTGTTGGTTAAGCATGTCATGTTTAATTTTGGATTATTAAAAAAATAGAGTAAACCCTACTGAATTTTTCATAAAACCTTTCAAAGTTATCTCTCCCATGCGTTAATAAAGAATAAAGTAAAAATTAATTTTCAGATTATGCAAATGTTTAATGCCAATGTCCGTTGTGGCATTTATACTGTTCTTGATTCTAAATACCCAGGGTGGTATTTATTTTATTATTATTGATAATGAATGCGCAAGGTGATATTTATATTATTATTGTTAATAGTGGATGCTCGGGTGGGATTTATAATGTTGTTATTGATGATGCTAAATGCTCGGGGTGGGATTTATATTATTGTTGAGGGTGAATGCCCATATTGGACTTTATATTATTATTATTGCTTAAACATATCATATTATTTTGGATTATTAAAAAAATATAGAAAACTCTACTAAAATTTTCATGATATGTTTCCCATTAATCTCTCCCCTGCTTTAATAAAGAATCAAGTAAAAAATAACTTTGAGATTACACAAACGTTTAATTTTTTATGCTCGATATTATATTAGAATATCATTATTGTTTAAGCTATATTTTCTGTATTGTTCATCTGTTTTAGTGTTTGTTTCCTCCTTTTGTTCAGATTTGGATCCGGTTGTTGCCTATTATGTATCCGGTGTAACAGCTTCTATTGTGTGTTTTCATGCTGCACGAGTGGAGCTAATATTGCAGTTTAATTTGCTAGTTTTTATGTCTATAGTATAGACCATCTTATATATCTTTTTGTTTTTGAGATGTCCACAAGTCAGTTGGCAGACCATTGGTGTATACTTATTTTTGTTTTCAAATATTAATGATATTTTTTTAACTTATTGTTCAAGTTATGTTGGTACTTGGAATTTGTTACTTTGAGTGTGAAATTTTTTGCTTTGATTCGACAGATTATAGTTTTATGCATAATATGTTTGAGATATTGGAATAGTATAATAGAAATCAACGCAAAAAAGATAAAAAGAAAAGCAATATTTATGATGGTTTTCAGTACACATTCATTCTAATTAATAAAAAAAACGAGTATTTTTTATGACTATATTGTGTACTTTGTCATTATAATGAACAAAGTAATCGTCGTAATATGTACATTTTATGAATGTTTCATTTACATCCGCCATTTAAAGAAGTATGACGGTTCAATGAACATGATATCAACACTAATGACAATTTGTACGAAAAACCGTCGTAATAGGATGGTTTGTTATGACGGTTTTGTCAACACTATGACACACAACTTTACGACATTTTTTAAAACGTCAAAAACTATCATAAATAACTTTTTATGACCCTTTTTTCCCGTCATAAAAATATTTATTTCTAGTGGTGATAGTAAGCTTTCCACACTCATATGGCACAAATGTGTCTAAATAAACATGTAATAAACGGAGTTAAGGGGTGTGAAAAAGATACAAAAGAATTATTACCCAATCACTTAAACATGTTGTAATACCCCGTAATTTTAATGATTTTTATTATTAGAATTAATTTTATTAAAATGGGAAATTTATTAGGAATTAATTCGGATTAAAAAATAAAGACTAAGTAAGCATGACAAGGGTTAATATTTATTTGTATGAGATATATATTAAACATTACATAGTGAACAAGTAATAAATTATTATTTATACATTATAATTATCGTGAGTGAGAAGTACGACAATTATAGTAATTTTGTCAGGACGCGCATGTTAGTCGTGTCGGGACTTGAATAATGGGATAAAAAGGTAAATTGGAAATAGTCATTTCGAGTGCACCAAGGTGTTTGAAAGTGTCAAAACAGTCAGAAAACTATATTCGGGCATATGTATATGGTCTCGAGTCATTTCTGGGTCGACCCGGCAAGTGAAAAGTCAATTTTTGACCTTAGGATTTTCAACCTATGAAGAGATACGAGATTATCTACTTTAAAACCAACTCTTTGGCTAATCAAATGGGGAATTGAAAAATAAAAGTGAAAGGAAACCAAAGGGGAGAAAGTGTGAGAGCTTTTACTAGAAAGTGGAGAGTTTCTCAAGAAGGTGAAGGGTCTTTGAGGAAGAGCAACACCTAGAGCCACCTTGCACCACCACCATACACTGCTAGAATTTAGAAAGAACAAGGAGGAGGAACTTGCATCATCTTCTTCAAAGAAAATTTAGAATCATCCTAAGAGGCAAGTTGTTTAAACTTTCTTAATTATAAGTTTGGTGAAATACATGCTAGATTATAAGATTTTTAGATAAAAACCCAGGTTTATAAAGTTTGATTGAGATAACATCATTTGGGATTATAGAACTCATTATTAGGATTATATAGTTTATTAATGATTTTGAAATGTGAGAAAAGCATGTGATTAAAGTGGATATTCAACTATGTAACTAGAAATTAAGTGAACTCACACGAATCCGAAAGATGTAAAATCGTTTTAGAAAAAGGATACACATTGTATGATAATTTTAGGACTGTTTTAAACGGAAATTTGTAGTGTGCTCCTGAATTCTTGTAATAAATCATGTTTTGAACTACTTTGTAGTTTTGAATTTTTTTGAAAATCGGATCAGCCCATTTGAGTTTGAATAACCAATCTAATAAGAAAACATCATAGGCTTATTTTGACTCATTTGAAACTCCGATGGATCTGAGATCTATTGACAACAAAAATGACTTACAAAAATTGTCTAAAAATCTTTAAAATTATACTAAAACCACCTTAACACCAAATAATAAAATATTCAGCACTCAACATAAAATACGCATTCATACTCGAGAGATCATTGGAAAGTTGATGACGAAACAACGCATGATGATGTATTACCTTTCCCTTGGCCACTACGTCTTCAACAAACATTTCACGGGCTTGAAAGGTCACTAGATCAACTTCTACCTTATGACTCAAAGTGTTTTTTCCAGAATTAAGCCAATACATATAAATTGACTCAATTGGAAATTTATCCTTACAAAGCTCCCCCTTTGTCACTTTCAGAACAAAAAATAAAAATAAAAAACACCTATGGGCCGTCAAACTAGTACAAAAGACTCAATCCCAACCCAAAAGAAAAAAGAACTAGATGTTTGATCGACTCATACTTTAAGTATCTTTTCTTTCATTAAAACATTATCGCATGGTTGCAAACTTTCAAACTTAAACACACCATAAAGTGCATAGAGAATATAACAATACAAATTGCATAAGAAAATCCTCGCGTTTTGTCTTGCAATATATACCTTAGAAAGGATGTCTCCCCCTAAGTAATAGATTTCCCCCAATTGAAAAGAGTTAGATACCATTTGTCCCCCTTCCTGTTAAAGTATAGACAAAGATTAAGGTGCATGAAATAGTAATTTTTCCCCAGTTAAACCAATTCCCACCTAAATCAAAGAAGGGATAAGCATAAAGGAAGAAAAAATATATTATTCCATGGTGTATAGTGATATAAGAAACAATAATTTAACTTGTCAACACAAGTACAAATAATCCAAACATAAAACAATCAATACCAAATATGATGTTATAACACAATGATACCAACTATAATGCACTAAGATAAGCATAGGATACCACCGTAAAGCTTGCAACAAGATGGATGCTGATATAAACATATAGCATGCTAAAATTAAATAGCATTAAACTTATGGCATACGAGGACTAGATGTAAAAGCAAAGACTAAAAAACGATACTATATATATAAATATACCAAAGATATCAATGATGTATGTATATATATATATATATATATATAAACATTACAAGACACTACACACGGTAAGCTTTTCACACTCATACCGCATAAATGTGTCTAAATAAACATGTGGTAACTGGAGTTAAGGGGTGTGAAAAAGATACAAAAGAATTATGACCCAAACACTAAAACCTTTTTAATACCCCGGAATTTTAATGATTTTATTCTTATGATTTATTTAATAAAAATGGGAAATTTAGTAGAAATTAATCCGGATTAAAAATAAAGATTAAGTAAGCGTGACAAGGGTTAATATTTATTTGTATGAGATATATATTAAATATTACTTAGTGAATAAGTGATAAATTATTATTTACAAATTATAATTGTCGTGAGTAAAAAAATACGGAAGTTAGTAATTTAGTCGGGACGCGCGTGTTAGTCGCGTCGAGACTTGAATTAGGGGATAAAAAGGTAAATTGAAAGTGGGAGAACCAAATGATCATTTTGAGTGCGCCAAAGTGTCCAAAAGTGTTGAAATCATCAAGAAACTATATTCGAGCATATGTATAGGGTCTCGTGTCATTTCTGGGTCAACCTAACATGTGAAAAGTCAATTTTTGACCTTTAGATTTCCAACCTATGAAGAGATACGGGATTAGCTACATTAAAGCAACTCTTTGGCTAATCAAAGGGGAATTAAAAATCAAAGTGAGAGGAAACCAAAGGAGAGAAAGTGTTAGAGCTTTTAGCATAAAGTGAAGTGTTTCTGAAGAAGGTGAAGGGTCTTAGAGGAAGAGCAGCACCTAGAGCCACCTTGCACCACCAGCATACATCGTCGAAATTTATCAAGAACAAGGAGGAGGAAATTACATCATCTTCTTCAAAGAAAATTCATAATCATCCTAAGAGTTAAGTTTTTTAAACTTTCTTAATTATAAGTTTGCTAAAATACATGCTCGATTACAAGATTTTTTTATTAAAAAACTAGGTTTATAAGGTTTGATTTGAGACAACATCATTTGGGATTATATAACTCATTATTAGGATTATATAGTTTATTGATTATTTTGAAATATGAGAAAAGCATGTGATTAAATTTGAGATTCAATTATCTAACTAGAAATGAAGTGAACTCATAAAAATCTGAAAGTCAAACGTATCTAAAATCACTTTAGAAAAAGGATGAACATTGTATGATAATTTTAGGACTATTTTAAGCAGAAATTGGCAGTGTGCTCCCAAATTCTAGTATAAAATCATGTTCTGAACAACTTTGTAGTCATATGTGTTTCAAAATCTGATCAGAAAAGCCTTAAATCGTCGTTTTATATTTCTAGACAGAATGTAACTTTATCGAGAAAAAGGATGATTGGGAATTAAAATATAATTCAGGCTTGTTATAATGATTTTGAGTTTTAAACTAGTAAGTACGGGCTGAGGGTAGCTACTGAAATAATTAATTAAATTATTTATATCCTTCCGGATGACAGGAGATGTTAGGAATAATGGGAAATGAGAATAAAATGTGAATTATTAGTTTATGGGATAAACTTGAAATAACTTCTATGTATGTATGGGATGAGTGCATGGATATATTATGTTAATTGTGATATTTTGTGTAATGAACATACCTACGCCGCATTCTATCACGGGAGGTTTCGCGTCGTGGGCGATCTTATCTCGATGAGCCATTTGGGGGGATTTTGGACTCGTACCTCGGAACATAGAACTTAGGGTTGATCACTATCTGTGTGAATAATGGTTTAACCGGTCATTTGGGTGCGTTAGGTATGTACGTATTTCAAAGGCCTAAAACTATGTTTGCCTCCAACTTGTGTGAGTTGTATTTATGGTTCAAGAGTATTTTGCACCTATAGTCATTTTATTTAGTACGTGATGTACTGGGACTTGATAGCAGAGTATGCACGCATCGCAGCTCAACCTAGGGGTGTTGTATTAGTGTGTGTGTGTGTGTGTGTTTATATATATATATATATATATATATATATATATATATATATATATATATATATATATATATTATTCTACTGTGTGTGCTTAAGTAGATGAGAGAGATAGTGACATCTAACATAACCTAAATATGAGGAAATTTCATCTCTAATTGGAAAATTATAAATGGAAAAATGGTATGGTTGTGCGATAATATATGATATGGGTAATGATGGTGACACAACGAGTTAGTTTGTGCAGAGATAGATATGGTTCAGACTGGTTAGGTAGGGTAGTATAACTAGGACGGGTTAGAAAGATTCGTTAGGTGTGCACATTAGTTGAAAGGTGTGGATCTCAAGTGAGGGCACGTAAACCTAATATCTATATAGTGTATGTTAATTTTGTATTTTAAACACTTGCTAAAATTTTCAAATGTTTTCTTAGGCTCTGACCCGTTTTTTCCAAATCTATATTGGTGTAAAAACATTTTAGATGCCCGGACATAGGGACGTCAGGCCTAGGAGTTCCTATCATTTGAGGTGATGCATCAGTTGTGGAAGTTGAAGGATCTTAGTAGTAGGCGCCTCCACACTTATCATTTCCTTCTTATGAGACACTTATTTTTGTTATTTATGTTGCCCATTCTTATTCAAAGATAGTGTATTTATGTCTTTATTTTTTTGTGGGTTGGACTAGAACTTTATTTCGGATGACTGTATTTGGGATTCAGGATGGAAGTTCTTATTCCAGTAACAGTAATTCATCATGTGACTTTATTCTCTATGAGTTTCGTTATTGAATGGTGAATGTTTAAATAATTATTTATTTGTTTATGTTGCATGTTAATTTAAAAAGAGAAACAAATGACATGAGTTTTTTGAATACTAGGTGGTTAGTAGATATTAAAAAAATTCCATAGTGATGCTAAGAATAAACCAAATGATATACCAGATTTAATTTAATAAAGGACTGATCACCCAATATTTAATTAGGCCGGGTGTCACATATGGTATCAGAGCATCAGGTTCTGTGTCTTTAGGATCTGTGCGGCTTTTCACGTTTCAGCTTAGCGTTCTTTGATATAAAGCCTTACTATAGGGTTGTTGTATTCCTCTATATAAACGACTTTCATTCCCCTTCTATTAAGAGTAGTTAATGTAATAATTATAAGAGTTAAGTCAGGCTTTGTATACCGAACAATATAAGATGGCCTACAAGGGGTGTGAGAAGCAGAACGGGAGGAGAGGCTCAGCAGAAGCCATGAAGTAGTCTGGGAACGGTGATCGCGATAGAAGTCACCATGATTTTTGTTCAGGAAGATGATAATATGATAATCACTCAGGGCACAGTAGCTTCCCCAAACATTGTCATAGATGACCATGGTACAAATTTAGACTCGCCCATCCTAGTAGGCATGAGGAGAGTTGGAGGGACTACTTTGAAGAGTCATCTGTAAGGATTTGGGGAAGAGAGGAAGTTTAATGATACAATGCAAGGAGAAATCCATAGAAAATTGCATAGGGTGGAGTGTAGCAACACTCGGGATTTATTTCGGGCGAAATTCTTAGCTCATTGACGCAGTATAAAGTGGTGAGAGTCAGTCACAACATATAAAGAAGCATGCATGGAATTTAAGCGAGAAATTTGGTTGCGGTTTGATCGTTAGATCTTTCATCTGTTGTTCATAGGGACATGCGAATGGAGTTTCAGAACTTATCACAAGGGGACTAGATAAAGACCGGTGGTGAGGAAGAAGTGACTTATTTAGCGAACATTGTATCGAACGAAGGGGATACGAAGAATATAAGAGTCCGTAAGTTAAAAATGAACTTGTGGGTAGAAACACAAGAGTGGATGGAAAACCCGGCTAGTATTATTAGTTCCAATGTCGTCAAGGTTATACGTTTACATGTTTACGTAAACTCTTCCATAATAAGGGATTCAAAAGGGTTGGAGATTCTAGACTAAAGAGAAAGATTGGGTTTAACGGTACCAGTGAAGCACCACCAGAGGGTATACCCAGTAGGTATCACATTTAAATGATTCAGAGCAATTGAATTACTACTAAGTGATGGTGGATTTAGTTAGGGCCGTTAAGGCCAACAATAAGTTCCAGAGGGCCAGTGGAGCCAAAGGGACAACGGGGGTAGCATTCGAGGCCAAGACTACCCGATCTGAGGAAGAACACCCCGACATGGCTAGTGGGGCCATAAATAGGGGATGGCACAAAAAAGTGTCCTATGTACGGAGAGTAGGGACACCTATATTGAACTTATCTACAGTGAGAAAGTAAAAATAGTCAGGATGGGAAAGGTGATAGTGGTACACCACATTAATAAGAGCAAGATTTTTGGCAGGGAAATTGGGATAAGATATTTAGACCCATAGGTTACCAAATCGAGAATGGTGGGTTCAGGAAGGACCAGCAGGGTCCTTAGTAACAGTAACATCCCGTTCATCAAGGCTGCCAAGGCCAAGAGAAAGGCGGGGGAGATCAGTAGGAACAGGGATAGAAGTAAAAGGGTTTCTCTAGCACTTGTTACAATTATGGAGAGATGATCCACTTGAAGAAGGATTATCCAAAGCGAGGCATGAGGCATCTCATGATGAGATCTTAGATATAAAACCATGACAGCAAAATAATGCTCAGGGATCCATTGACCAGTCAAGGTAGGAGGCAAATGGAGATAGAATAATTGCCTTAACCTTATAAGTAGGTGATGACGTTTTGAGTGACATGGCTGAGTCACAATAATTGATTATTAACGCTAAAATTCGAGTGTTCATTGGGTTTAGTGGGTGTGCTGGTGGTATTAGCCTTATTATGTATATAATTACCATTGGGTAGCATGACTTTTGTGCCACCTACGAGAAGGAGCATGTCTAGACACTAAAAGAATTTTAATATTACGTAGCAATTTTTGCTCCTTTTGTGTGTTATGAGAGTAGAGCATATTATTATATCGTGTAGTGAGTGGATACCGAGGATTTGACTAGTAGTAAATGGTGTGATAAGACTATCAGACCTGTTATTTCAGGGTAAAATATATTATTTTATGAGGCATCACCTGAAAGAGGGTTGAGCCTTCATATATATCATACTGTATCATAGACTTCTATGAGTATGTTGTCTTACTATTTTGATCTCGGTGAGTATGGATGTTTACTGATGTGATTCAGGGTATATTGATTTATCATCGCACTTAGAGGTTTAGCTCGTTATTAATTTAGCATCGAGGACTTAATGACAATAATTAGCATCGCATTGTTTATCATATTTAGTGACATGAGAGTGGACGAGTAGACTTTTATGTCAGGAGATGGGGATTTGGGGGTATAGGTTATGTACTGAGGTCCTAACAAATATCGACAAACAATAATGTTAGTTAGTAGTGTATCGAGGGGGTTCCTTGTTTGAATTTAGCTTTGTGAGTGTTGATACCAAAATTAATATGCTGATATAGACGAATAATAAGAATACACGTGTTGACCTACGTGGCACAATAGCAACGAGGAAGTTTATTTCCCCGACTAAGTCATACTCACTCCGAGCAGAAAGTGCACTCCGAGGAACTCCAACACTCCGAGGAACTCCTGAACGACGAGCAGCTAAGGCGGTCCGAACTGCATCTCGGTCACAGCATTGATTGCCAGATAATCAACAGTTCAACTATTCATTGAATGCTTATCATATAGACGTATATTCTTAAAAGGGATTAATTGTTTACCCTTTCACATGTACAGCCCAAGGGCTATAAATACATTGTATCACCCTCATTCAAAGGGACCGGATTTTCTTGATAGAATTACATATCGAGAACTCCAAAACACTTGGCAATAACAGAAATAGTGGACGTAGGCCATTCTTATAAGGCTGAACCACTTTAAAATTCTTTGTCTCATTTATATTTATCTGTGATTAAATAATTAGAAGTAATCTAATTTTTTACATCAACAGATTGGCGCCATCTGTGGGAAAGGACTGTTGTTATCCTTTTTCACCAAAGATCATTCATCATCAATGGCAGGTAATCCGGAATCCAGCAATCAAAATGCTGGAAATGCTGGAAATCTTCCAAATCCCTCTGCACCTCCAGATCTGGCTGGATTTATGACAAATCTGGCTTAGGGACAAACCGCCATGCAAGAGACAATGCGACAACTCATACAGACCCTTCATGGCGGTGCACCTGCACATTCGGGACAGCGAAGTGGTCAAAGGCAAACCTATTTACTTTCTTCACGATCCAGGCGAACAGATGCGTATCGTAATGAGGAATCTGATGATTCCTCTTATCAACCTGGGCGAACTTCATCAATACGGGCTACAGATACTGAGAAACGTATCACTCTCTCTCCAGAGAGACCCAGTGCCTTGGAAAGACTGAGTAGGGTGTCTCCTTTCAATCGATTAGGCCCTAGGAGGAATAGGAGTCCACCTAAGACCATGTCGAGGAGTTTTCGACAACCATCAGATCTAAGAGAAGGATCAGCACAATCACGACCAGTGGCTCATCAAGATAGATCTCAGGAGGCCACGTCAGAACAATCAATTGATCGAACAAATAAGCCCGAGGAAGGAAATGATGCGTGGAAAGGTTCCATTCAGCGGTTGGAGGATAGATTGGGAGAAATGGCTAAGACGAAGAACCCCCTACAATGAACTTTTGTTCAAGGGACACCTTTTGTACAGGCCATTGTGGATTTTCCTACACCGTCAAAATTTAAAGCACCTGTGGTGACCCCCAAATATGATGGAAAGACAGATCCTGTTCTGCACATAGAGCAATATCAAGCTGCTGCCGACATCTATGTTGTCCCCGACGAGATGAGATGCAGAGCATTCTCAGGAACTCTTACTAGATCTGCCCAGATATGGTACAACAATCTTCCTCGGGGTAAGATTTCAACTTTCTTTCAATTGGCCGAGTTGTTCATCGGCAATTTCTATTTTGGAGCAAAGCCAGTAAAAAGAGTAGCACACTTGTTAAGTGTTAGACAAAAATCTGGTGAGAGTACTAGAGATTACATAACTCGTTTTAATAACGAGAAGCTAGAAGTCATAGATTATGAAGAAAAGACAGCAATCACCGCCTTGATGAGTGGGTTATTGCCTAACAAGTTGTATTACACTTTGGCCAAAGATCCACCTATAACTATGTCAGAGTTGATGGCAAAAGCAGCCAAAATCATGAATGCCGAGGAGGCTATGGCTGCGAAGAAGAATATGGATAAAGAAACCAAGGTGGAAGACGACAAATCTAAGAAAAAAGAGCATAAGGGCAATGGCGGTGACAAGCATTCCAAGAATAATAAGTCGTCATGGGAAGTCCTGAAGAAATTCGATAATTATACTCCTTTAAAAATGGGTATTAATCATGTCTTGGAAGAAATCAAGAATAACGAGGAAGTAAAGTGGACAAAGAAACTGAGGTCAGACCCTGACATGAGGAATAGGGAGAAATATTGCGAGTTCCATAAGGATCATGGCCATATGACCAAAAATTGCATAGCTCTTCAGAACGAGATTGAAACACTCATCCGAAGAGGGAAGCTAGAAAAGTATGTTGATCGGGGAGGAGAAAGAAGAAATAATGACCGAACTAGAGAAAGGTCTAGATCTCCTCGTCGAGAAGAGGAGAAAAAGAAGAGAAACCATGAAGATGATCCAGATGATGACCCCGATCTTCCCAAGAAACCAAGGCAACCAGAACGCGAGGTATTTTCAATACGTTTTGGAACATTTGATTGTAATGTTATTACAGGCGGAGATGCAGGAGGAGGAGATCTTACTGCAGAAAGAAAAGCTTACCTCGGTGAGGTTCAAGCTTGCTCATACATTCAACGGATAAATTTGGCTGAGGAGGATCGCCCGAGGAAGATAAACAAAGAGAAGCTGGTCATTGGTTTTTCAAAAAACGATCTTTCAGGTGTTCTTTACCCTCACGACGACCCTTTGGTGATCAAAATGGGGATGAAAGAAGTAGTGATTTCAAGGGTTCTGGTAGATAATGGTAGTTCGGCAGACATCATGTTCTACTCATGCTTTGACAGTTTAAATTTAAAATTATCTCAATTGGAGCCTTATCACAGACCTCTCCTGGGTTTTGCTGGCGAGAAGGTTTTTCCACTTGGGACAATCAAGTTGGATATATTCATTGGAACTTAGCCTGTTTGTCGAATAGAAAGAATACGCTTCTTTGTGATGGATAAGAATGTGCAATCAGCTTACAACATCATCATGGGAAGGGTTGGTTTGAAGAAGTTCAAAGAAGTTCCATCTACAGTACATCAGTGTTTAAAATTCCCAATAAATTTCGGAGTAGGAGTTGTGAAAGGTGATCAAAAAGTAGCTCGGGAATGCTATTATTCATCTGTCGAGTAAAGAGTCAAGGAAAAAGACTACTACCTACCAGGTGGATGAAGGTACAGAAATTGAAACACTGGATCCTAGAGATGAATCCCAACTTATAAAAGGACAAGTGATAGAACTACAGAAAATGTTATTCTGGACGACGAGCAACCTGAACGAATAACCCAAATAGGTTCGACGTTGGATGCTTCAATAAAACAGGAGTTGATAACTTTCTTAAGAAACAGAAAGAAAACTTTTGCATGGAGTCATGAAGACATGCCAGGAATAGATCCAAACTTCTTATGTCATGAGCTCAATGCGAATAAGGAGATTAAGCCCGTAAAGCAGAGAAGAAGAGTATTTAGTCCCGAGAAGAATCAAGCTATACAAGAGGAGGTCGAGAATCTCCAAAAAGCCCAATTCATTGAAGATGTGAAATATCCAGACTGGTTAGCAAATGTGGTGATGGTAAAGAAGAAAAACAATAAATGGAGAATGTGTGTTGATTTCACTAATCTCAATAAACCATGCCCAAAGGATCACTTTCCATTGCCCAGAATTGACCAGCTAGTGGATGCTACCTCGGGACACGAGCTGCTCAGCTTCATGGATGCTTACTCTGGCTACAATCAGATCAAAATGAAACCTGAAGACAGGGAAAGCACTTCTTTTATTACCCCTAGGGGAACTTATTGTTATAATGTTATGCCTTTTGGTTTGAAAAATGAAGGAGCGACCTACCAGCGGCTGATGAACAAGGTTTTTTCCGAACAAATCAGTTGCAATATGGAAGTCTATGTCGATGATATGCTGATAAAAAAGCAAGAAAGTTACTGATCATCTAGTTGACTTAGATCAGACCTTTGATCAACTAGATAAATACCATATGAAGCTCAACCCGACGAAGTGCACATTTGGAGTACGAGAAGGAATGTTCCTCGGGTACATTATCAACCAGCGAGGCATTGAGGCGAATCCAGAAAAGATCAAAGCTCTTTTAGGGTTGCGATCTCCAACGACGAAGAAAGAGGTGCAGAGTCTTACAAGACGAGTTGCAGCGCTCAACAGATTTGTATCCCGAGCAACTGATAGATGCCTCCCATTCTTCAAAACACTTCGAAAAACTTTCGAGTGGAATGATGAATTTGAAAAATCCTTTCAAGACTTGAAGAAATATTTGGGAGCACCTCCACTGTTGTCCAGGCCAATAATGGGAGAAAAGTTGTACTTGTACCTGGCGGTATCAGAGAATTCAGTCAGCTTGTCATTGATCAGAATGGAGAATGGAGAATGGAGTCCAGAAGCCAATTTATTACAAAAGTAAGGCTTTCTGAGGTGCAGAGATCAGGTACCCAAAGCTGGAAAAATTGTCATTGGCATTAATCGAGGCAAGTAGAAGAATGAGACCATATTTCCAGGCCCATAACATCGACGTGTATACCGACATGCCTTTGATACAATCCCTTCATAAGCCAGAAAAATCAGGGAGATTAATATACTGGGCAATAGAGCTCAGTGAATATGATATTGTGTATGAACCTAGATCATCACTAAAAGGGCAGGCTGTAGAAGACTTTATAGCAGAGTTTACATATCCTGATACCCCCGAGGAATAAAAGTTGCTCGCTGATCAACCTGTGGATGTTACAGGATCAACAAACATAAGCTCAGACCAACTCCGGTTGGTAAAAGGGCTTTCGGATGTAGAAGGATCATCAAACTCAATCTCAGGCCAACTCCGGTTGGTAAAAGGGAGAGAAGAGATGGTCGACGAAGAGCAAGAAATACCAGGGGAGGATGAAAGGAAACAACAAATATTTCATCGAGGAACTCTGTTTGATAAGAAATTTGAAGACGAGTTGCCTATATGGAGATTATATGTAGATGGGTCATCTTGCACAACAGGTTGTGGAGCAGGGATTGTTTTGAACACCCTAGACGAGATTGACATGGAATATGCCCTGCGATTCCAATTCAAAGCCTCCAATAATGAGGCTGAGTATGAGGCCATGATAGCAGGTCTTAATTTAGCAAAGATTATGGAAGCACAACAAGTGATGGTATTCAGTGATTCTCAATTAATTGTGAATCAGATGATAGGAATATATACAGTTAAAGGAGAATTAATGGTCAAGTATCATGCAAAGGTGATGGAGTTATTGGCAGAATTTGATGCCATTCAGTTGATCAGAATACCAAGACTGGAGAATGCACGAGCAGACGCACTGGCCCGACTAGCATCAGCTACTCGTACCGAGTTGTGAAGAACGATAACAATTGAAGTATTAAAAAGTCGGAGTATAGATGAAGACCTGACGATGAATATTATTACCCTTGATTTAGGACCATCTTGGATGGATCCTATCAGGGCATATATTGAGGAGGGAGAATTACCGGAGGATAAGCTCACTGCCAAGAAATTGAAGTTTAAATCTGCTCGGTATGTACTAACTAATGGTGTTTTGTATAGACGAGGAATTATGGAAGGTTTGCAAAGATGTGTACATCCCTCCGAGGTGAAATAATTGATTGAAGAGATCCATGAAGGGTCCTGTGGAGCCCATGTAGCAGGTCGAACTCTTTTGCAAAGGGTGATGACGCAGGGATACTACTGGCCAACAATGAGGGCTGATTGTATAGCCTATGCTAAGAGATGTGATAAATGCCAACGTTTTTCCTCCATCCGACGAACTCCACAAGCATTGTTGACACCCATAACTTCCCCTTGGCCATTTGCCATGTGGGGAATGGATTTGGTGGGACCACTGCCAACGACCCGAGGAAGATTAAAGTACCTCGTTGTCGCAGTAGATTATTTTACTAAGTGGGTAGAAGCTGAACCTCTGATTGATATGACATACGAGAGGTTGTACCAATTCGTTTAGAAGAACATCATCTGCCGATATGGTCTCCCTCATGCCTTCATCACAGACCATGGAACACAATTTGATAACGAGGAGTTTGCCGCCTATTATCATCAGTCAAACATTTTGAAGATTCATTCAGCACCAGGCCATTTTCAAAGCAATGGACAGACTGAAGTGACAAACAGAACATTACTAAATGGTTTAAATAAGAGGTTAAGTGAGGCTAAAGCTAATTGGATTAATGAGATACAGTCAGTATTGTGGGCTTACCGAACAACTCCCCGAGCAGTAACTGGAGAATCACAATATATATTGGCGTTTGGAAATGAGGCCGTAATACCTGCCGAGTTAGGTCTTCCAACACACAGAGTGATGAATTTCAATTCCTCAGTCAGCGACTTAATGAGGAGATTAGATTTGGACATGCTCGAGGAGGTTAGAGAAGAGGCAGCCATTAGGAATGCTGCTTACAAACAACGAACAACCCTGTTCTACAACAAGAGGGTGAAGAAATGCGACTTAAAAGAAGGAGATTACGTGCTAAAGAAGGTCATTCAGAAGCACAATAAGTTGGAAGCAAACTGGCATGGACCTTATCGAGTTACAGAAGTTGTTTGACCAGGAACTTACCGAATAGCAACTCTAGAAGGAGTGGAATTTAAGAATGCATGGAATGCTGAACACCTACGCAAGTATTATCAATGATGTAAAATGTAAAGAAGTTCCATCAATATGAATAAAACGATGATATTTCGCCATCTTCTCTCTTTTTATTAAAAGTTTTTCTGGGAATACTAGAGTGTAACACTACGCTGCTCGGCAGTAAAAACAACACGATAGTTCAAGCTCAGACCAACTCCGGTTGGTAAAAGGGCGAGAACAAACCATACTCCTTTGGTTAGGAGGCGTACACTAGCTCAGACCAACTCCGGTTGGTAAAAGGGCGAGTGGACATGATAGTTCAAACTCAGACCAATTCCGATTGGTAAAAGGGAGAGAACACGACATTCCTAAAAATACAAGCTCCGGTTGGTTAGGAAACCATACTCCTTTGGTTAGGAGGCTGACACTGGCTCAGACCAATTTTGGTAAAAGGGCAAGTGGACATGATAGTTCGAACTCAGACCAACTTCGATTGGTAAAAGGGCGAGAACAACATTCCTAAAAATGCCAACGTGTTTGGCTACGGTAGGAAAGACTATTATAGAAAATACAAAAGCTCCTCGAGGAACAAAATATTCCAAACTGAACCAAGTATGGTTGGTCGGGGATAAAAACCCACTAACTGTAGTTGGTCGACAAGGAGAATTTATCAACCTTGGTTGATCGGACACATTTTATGAAAAAGATAAAAATTTACCAAGTATGGTTGGTCGGGGATAAAAATCCACTAACTATAATTGGTCGACGAGCACAATTTAACAATCTTGGTTGGTTGGGAAAATTTTAAATATTTTACTTTATTATTAAGTGATCGAGCAACATTACTAATACTTGTAACTTTTTTGGTCGATGAACCACACGATATTATTATGCAAGCACAAATATAAAGTGTTTGACAAATACAAGACAATAGCAATACAAATTTGCAAACAAAAATGAAACTCTTTCATTAAATTCAAAATGAATTACACAAATTTTTTACATTGATATTAAATTGTGTACTAATTATTACATCAGAATTTCCTATTCTACTGGTTTTTTTCCTTCTGCTTTTGAAATAAGCTCCTCGCCAGTAGGAGGATCTTCCAGGCAAAGGGGAGAATTAATGAAGTTAAGATCTCGAAGCATTCTGACATTCATTACTAAAGGTGTATCCAGTAAATGCTCAGGACGAGATAATCCTGCTTGTGAATGAAGGTCGTAGTCACCAAGATACTTGGAGATCAAACAACGAGGAATGGCCCGAGCAGGGATCCAGCTCATGTCAAGCTTGAAGGGCGGAATTGGTAGATCGAGCAGCCCAGGAGCATGCTAATCCCATAAATAATGACCTTGCTATAGTTTCAATACACCCAGGGCGTTCAACCATCCCTGTTTGTAGCATTCATTATTAGCATTTTCAATACGATCATTCAAGTGAAAAAGGGCCTCATTGTAGCCTGTCATCCAGAATTCACGAGGTTGTTTATGAAATCAGAAAATTAGTCTCTCTAACTACTCATGAAGGTTTCTGGCAAAAATATCCTTATGTTCCAAAGCAGACTTCGTCGTAGCAAGTTGATCCTCCAAAGTTTGGACTTTTTTGGACAGTTCAGACAAGGCTCGATTTTTTGCCATCAATTGGAATGCTTGGTTTTCCAACGCTGATTGAGTACGAGCTTCTTCAACAGTACAACGAAGAACTCTTGATCCCCCCCGAGAAAGTTGAGTATTTTGTTCCTCGATAACATTTTGAGCAACTCTTCCTCGTCCACGAGAACCTCTTCCTCGTCCCCGAGTAGCAGTAGAAGGCCCAGCTCTTCTCAAAGCCTCTAACTCTTCTCGTAACTTGGCATTTTCCACTTCTAAAAATGAGAATCCTTCATCGGTGACCGGTACCAAGGCAGTGGAAGATGAAGCAGCAGACCTCAGCTGAGCTAGTTCTTTTTGCAGATTGTTATTTTCTTGTTCCAATAGCTCAGCGATTTGTATGTGCCCTTCGACATCTGCTCTCAATGTTTTCTCTCTCACTTCATAGCCAGCAAGCATCTTGTCGTAGCCTTTTTCACCAAGTTATTTGAGTTTCTTCTCATACCCTTCATGCAAAAGAGCTGAAGACTCTTTATACTGCTGCTGAAGTTCATCGAGAGTACCTTGCAAGTCTTCAATCATTTCTTAGTAAGCCACATTATTGGCCACAGCTCGGTCAAGTAAGCATTTCAGGTACTGATAAGCTTCAATTGCCTACTCTAAAACATCCTGACCAAGGATGTCGGCAACTTCTGATGCACTCAGGTTTGTGTGACCAGCCATATAATATTCATGACATTGCTTCATCAGCTTTGTATCATTAGCAGACAGCAGATCCAACCTGGCCAGAAACTAGCAGAGAAAGAAAAAGTAATCATCAACAGGAAGAGAAAAGAGACAATCATATGGAAGAAAAGAACTCAAATTTTATTAGATCATAATGCAGAGTTACAAAGATCTTGGTTACACTTAAAAAAGAAGAAAAATAGAAAGAGAATACCGAACAACTTCACACCTTTTCCTTGTCTCCCAAGACTTTCTCGGGAGGCTGGGATGAGGAGCTCGATTGCTCGGTGGGAACAATGAGTTAGTTGGCTGGAGCTGGAACTTGTTCAGGAGGAGCAGGCAGAGATGAAAGCTCCTCGTCAGCAGGCTGGGTAAGGATGGGATCACCCACTACTATTAAAGATTCTTCAGAGGCAGCTTTGTCCTCTTCTTCATCTTCAATAGCTGGGGAAGGACTAGGGAGATGCTGTTGAAACAATTATGAGTCCTCATTAACGTTCAGTTCTTGCAGGGCAGCCACCCAACCATCTCGGAAGTATTTTAAACTCCCATATTGCACCTGAGTCATCATTGCTGATACTCCCCTATCCCATCCTTTGTCCCAACCAGTACGGAAATATTTTTTCACAACCACTTTTCTTTTCGTTTTCTCCAAGGAGAACTTCTCGGATAGAAGACCCTCGGTGGCCTTCAACTTAGCTTCCACCTCTTCCTTCTGGTAGTTCACTTCTCGCAGAAGGGACAGTTCTTCTTCTGCTATTTTCATCTTGTCTTTAAGCTCTCCAAAGCTCTTGAGCTTCTCGTCATACTTCTCTTTCTCTCCCTCCAAATCTTTCACTTTACTTTCCAGCTACACCTTTTCTGCCTCAACTGCAGCCAACTTCTTCTCCCATTCAACCCTATCCTCGTCATACTTTTGACGGGAATCCTTTAAAGATTTGGTTAACACCAACAAAGCATCCTCCACTCCAGACGAGGAACTAGAAGCCTTGATTTCTTCATCCTTCTTCACAATGGTGTTAAAACAACTCACCAGCTGAAAAAAGAAGATAATGATAAGTCATCAGAGAGATACATGTATTGATGGAAAGAAAGAAAATTCAAAATAAGAGAAACTTACTGAAGCAATGTGACGAGTAGCCAGGGATGTAAGAATATCCATAGACATATTCTCCTCAATTCCTTGGACCTCAGGAATAATCCAAGTCTTTACCGAGCTCATCGCAGAGCTCGGGGGAATAATAGTTGGGACACCATCTCCACTAACTTGCAGCTGGGGAATGGTTTCAGAAAAATTGATCGAGGAGGATTTCTTCAGTCTCCTCGGTGGCATTTCAACAGTCTCAACCAAAGAAGAGATTTTGGTTGGGGAGATGGTGACCACTTCCACAGGTGCATTTTTCTTGCTCGGAGACACTGGGGGCTTCTCGTCAGCCTTCTGAGGAGCAACAGAAGGGGTAGCATCTACTTTCTTTTTCCCCTTTGGGACATCACTCTTATTTTTTTTCCCATCTCCAGCAGAGGTAGTCTCCTCAAAGAGAGCAGGAACTCTTCTTTTGCCCATTTTCTGACTTAGAGGAATGTGAGATTCTGGAGAAGAGTCCTTAGGAACTGGCACTGGATCACTAGTGCTGACCACAGGACGAGCAGTGAAGGATGATGTATAGCTCCTATACTACAACAAGTATGAAGCAGACCTGATGTGCTCGTCTGCAACTTTCTGATGCAAATTCCAGATAACTTTCAAATGCTTAATATTAACTTCTGATTCTTTAGGAATTTTTCTCTTACTGTCAACTGCAAACAAATACATAATGAAATATCAGTCACACATTTATTCAAACATAATGAAATCATAATTTCAGAAATAAAATAAGATGAAAATAACCTATCCCATTGCCATATGGAGGGCATCTGGGACCTTAATATACTTCATCTCCAATCAAAGGGGCATGTTGCCAGTTTTTGATAACTACCCCATGTTCAAAATAATCCCTATTGGCATCAGGGAGGTTGACTACTAAGGCCCTATTCAAAAATCTAGTTTTTAAATAAAAAAATATTATCTAGAACAGCCCATCTATAACAATACATAATCTCAGGAATTCCTATACGGATTCCGTGAGTTTGATTTAACCTATACACCCCATTAACTATTCTCCATGTGTTGGGGGCTATTTTTGCAGGGACAATATCGAAATAATGACAGAACTCTAAGCATAAAGGGTTTGGTGGAAAAGAAAATCCGCATTCAGCAATAAAGAGGCTGGGGAACCAGTGTCCCTCAGCCAAACGAAAATAATCTAAAGGCTCAGAAAGATCCTCTAGAGTTACCCAAGATGGAATAAAAAAATAAGAACGAAATTTCTCAAGATATTCAATAACATAAACCATGGTGAATAAGAGAAATGAAGAAGATGGAAAAAGATCTTACAGGAAAAAGGAGATTTGTTGACAACAAACGAAGAAAGGGATAAACGCACAAGAGAGAGAAAGACTATGGAAAACTCGAAAGCAGAAATTGGAAAAGGTAGAAGATGATGGGATTGCCAATAAAGCTTAAATACTTTGCCTTGGGAAACGGCGAAAGAAATGATTACAAAAAGAAACTATTACGCTACCGGCGGCTAAAAGGACAAAAAGTGCGCGAAGATCGAAGCGCTTATAAAAATTCAAAAAGGCGGATTCTACGAATTTGGAAGACATTCGAACACGGAAAAAATTCTCCTAAAAACCAGGAAGGTAATTTAATATTGCCATATACGGAGAAAGAATGTTCCATATTCCTCAAAGTTCGAAATATGAAACATTGGGGGCTTCTGTTGATACCAAAATTAATATGATGATATAGACGAATAATAAGAATACACGTGTCGACCTACGTGGCACAATAGCAACGAGGAAGTTTATTTCCCCGATTAAGTCATACTCTCTCCGAGCAGCAAGTGCATTCCGAGGAACTCCAACACTCCGAGGAACTCCTGAACGACGAGCAGCTAATGCGGTCCGAGCTGCATCTCGGTCACAGCATTGATTGCCAGATAATCAACAGTTCAACTATTCATTGAATTCTTATCATACAGACGTATATTCTTAAAGGGGATTAATTGTTTACCCTTTCAGATGTACATCCCAAGGGCTATAAATACATTGTATCACCCTCATTCAAAGGGACCGGATTTTCTTGATAGAATTACATATCGAGAACTCCAAAACACTTGGCAATAACAGAAACAGTGGACGTAGGCCATTCTTATAAGGCTGAACCACTTTAAAATTCTTTATCTCATTTATATTTATCTGTGATTAAATAATTAGAAGCAATCTAATTTTTTACATCAACAGTGAGACATCCCATGCATGAAACTTAGTGGACGTTAAGAGTCGGGAAATGTTCGATTGTTAGTACAGGGGGTTTGTACCTTAGTTATGATACGTATATGTAGGTATAACGGTGAGTTAGTATTAATGTTGATACAGCCATATACTGTGGATATGCAAAAACATTTAGGGACGCTTACACCATGGGTAGATCAGTGGGGAAACCTAAAGAATAATTAAGTTGCGATTGTTAGGGTTGTTGAGCATAACCTTACCATGTAAATTAGACCAAGTATGCAAGGCTTAATAAAACAAGTTTATTATGTTCAGTTGAGTTGTGCAAAAATGCACGGCGCATAGGTTGTATGAGCACCCTAATTAGTTGAGAATTTTCAGAGTCAAACACGATGAGTAGATGTGGAAACTTATGAAATAAATATAGACGCATAGGAATTTTTGAGGTAGAAATAGAATGAGATGAATGGAAACAAAGTGACATTATGAGCAAGGTGTGCTACTAGGGACTGAGGAGTAGACGGTAAGGGTCGATTATTATACAAGGGGTGTACATTGTAGATGTTCGAGGAAAAATCAGAGTTACTCCGTGCATGAGAGAAAAATAATGAGAGATACATTATAACCAATTGAAGATGTAAAAGTCTGAAGTGGGTAGTTGGGAAGGATTTAAGATACATCCCACGAAGGGAGTCATGTGATTAAAAATAAGAGGGAAGTAGACACTTAAGGAGTAGGGTATTTTTCCCCAGTATAGTGAATGGTATAACTATTAGAATATCGGTCCAAGTATGTAGGAATATGCTTTGGAAAAGGGTATCTTCTTTTGCAGGTGTGAGGGTGAAACAAAAAGGAATATGAGGGGAGACATTACAAAGTTTCTCTCGAGGTGTACCACTTGTAAGTTGCTAAAGATGGACCATTAGAAACCAGCAGAGGTTCTACATCCGTTAGAAATCCAAATGTAGAATAATAGAGCATTTCATGGATTTCATCACTGGTTTGCCTACATCTGAGAGGGGTCACGATTCTATATGGGTGATAGTGGATCGATTGACTAAGGTAGACCATATTCTTGCAGTTTGGAAGGACTACACCATGAGACAGTACGCCCAGATATTCGTAGCAGAGATAGTAAGATTACACGGGGTTTCGTTCGTTATTGTGTCTGATGGGGACAATAATTTTATGTCTTGCTTTTGGGAGATCTTCCAGAAGTCCATAGGCACGAAGTTGTGATTGAGTATGGTGTATCACCCGTGGACAGACGGGAAGACTGTGCGGACTAATCAAATACTGGAAGATATTCTACGAATGTTTATCCTTAATTTTAAAGGAGGTTGGGAACAGTTGGTAGAGTTTGCATATAATAACTCCAATCAGTTCACTATTAGCATGGATCCATTTGAGGCTTTGTATAATAGGCCTAATCGTTCTCCTTATTTTTGGCTAGAGGTAGGGGATAACAAGATACTTGGGCCAGAGTTAATTCAAGATACTTCGGCTAGGATCGAGATGATTCGGAGTCGTATATGGGTAGCCTGGACGGACAAAAGAGCTACGACGATGCCAAATGGTTCTTGTGGGAGTTTAATGTGGGGGACCAGTTATTATTACGTGTATCTCCTATGAAGGGGATAATGAGGTTTGTAAAATGGGAAGTTGGTGCCAAGGTACATTTGGTCATTTCCTATCATTGAGGAGATTGGGCCAATGGCATATAGCTTCGGGTTGCCGGTGCACTTACATAGGATTCATGATGTGTTCCACATTTCTTTACCGAGGAGGTATCTCCGGGATAAGTTAACCCAAATTCATATTTCTTTAAAGGATATTGATTTATGATAGGATGATTCATACGAGGAGAGGCGAGTCGCTATCCTAGACCATAGTGAGAGGAGGTTGAGGTCGAAGGTGGTTCCACTTGTACATGTTCGGTGGGGGCATCATCATGCCGATGAGTATACTTAGGAGTGTGAGGATGATATGCGCAATAAATATCCAGAGTTGTTTCCACCAGGTATACTTTCTTTTTTCGAATTTTGAGAGGAAATTTCGTTACAAGGCGGGAAGTATCTAATACCCCATAATTTTAATGATTTTTATTATTATGATTAATTTAATTAAAATGAGAAATTTATTAAAAATTAATCCGAATTAAAAATAAAGATTAAGTATGTGTGGCAAGAGTTAATATTTATTTGTATGAGAGATATATTAAATATTACTTAAAGAACAAGTAATAAATTATTACTTATACATTATAATTGTCGTGAGTGAGAAATATGGCAGTTATAGTAATTTAGTCGGGATGCGCATGTTAGTCATGTCGAGACTTCAATTATGGGATAAATAGGTAAATTGGAAATGGGTAATCCAAATGGTCATTTCGAGTGCATCAAAGTGTCCGAAAGTGTCTAAATAGTCAGAGAACTATATTCGGGCATATGCATAGGGCCTCGGGGCATTTCTGGGTCGACTCGGTAAGTGAAAAGTCAATTTTTCACCTTTGAATTTCCAACCTATGAAGAGATACGGTATTAGCTACTTTAAAATCAAGTCTTTGACTAATCAAATGGGGAATTAAAAAATCAAAGTGAGAGGAAACCAAACGAGAGAAAGTGTGAGAGCTTTTACCAGAAAGTGAAGAGTTTCTCAAGAAGGTGAAGGGTCTTAGAGGAGGCACAACACCTAGAGCCACCTTGAACCACCACCATACGCCGTCGAAATTTAGAAAGAACAAGGAGGAAGAACTTAAATCATCTTCTTTAAAGAAAATTCAGAATCACCCGAAGAGGTAAGTTGTTTAAACTTTCTTAATTATAAGTTTGTTGTAATACATTCTAGATTATAAAATTTTGGGATAAAAACCCAGGTTTATAAGGTTTGAATTGAGATAACATCATTTGGGATTATGAAACTCATGATAAGGATTATATAGTTTATTGATATTTTTGAAATGTGAGAAAAGCAAGTAATTAAATTGGAGATTCAACTATATAACTAGAAATGAAGTGAACTCATATGAATCCAAAAGTCAAACGCATGCAAAATCATTTTTGAAAAGGGACGAACATTGTATGATAATTTCAGGACAGATTTAAGAGGAAATTGGTAGTGTGATAGCGAATTTTTGTATAAAATTATGTTTTGAACAACTTTATAGTTTTAAGTTTTTTCAAAATCGGATAAAAAAAGCCTTAAATTGCCATTTAATATTTCTGGGCGAATGTAATTTTATCGAGAAAAAGGATTATTGGGAATTACAATAAAATTCGTTCTTGTTATAATGATTTCGGGTTTTGGACGAGTAAGTATGGGTTGAGGGTAGCTACTGAAATAATCAATTAAATTATTTATATCATTTCGGTTAACAAGAGATGTTAGGAATAATGGAAACTGGGAATAAAATCCGAATTATTAGTTTATGGTATAAACTTGAAATATCCTCTATGTATTTATGGGATAAGTGCATGCATATATTATGTTAATTGTGATATTTTGTGTGATCAACATACCTACGCTGATTTCTATCACGGGAGATTTCGTCTCGTGGTGCTCTTATCGTGATGAGCCATTTTGGGGGATTTTAAACTCGTACCTTAGAACATAGACCTTAGGGTCGACCACTATTTGTGTGAATAATGGTGTGACCGGTCATTTGTGTGTGTTAGTGTGTACGTATTCCAAAGGCTTATAATTATGTTCGCCTCCAACTTGTGTGAATTGTATTTATGGTTCAAGAGTGATTCTGAACCTATAGTCTTTGTATTTAGTACGCGATGTACCGGGACTTGATAACAGAGTATGCAAGCACCGCAGCTAAGCCTAGGGGTACTGTATTACTATATATGATGAGAGTAACACATATATACTTATGGATTATTCTACTGCCTGTTCTTAAGTAAACGAGAGAGAGAGTGACATCTAAAATAACCTAAGTGTGTGGAAACTTAATCTCTAGTGGGAAACTTGTAATTGGCGAAATGATATGGGTTATGCAATAATATATGATATGAGCAATGCGGGTGGCACAACGAGTTAGTTTGTGTAGAGAGAGATATGGTTCAGACTAGTTAGGCAGGATAATATAACTAGGACGAGTTAGAAAGATTTATTAGGTGTGCACATTAGTTAAGAGTTGATGATCTCAAGTGAGGGAACGTAAACCTAACATGTATTTATTATTTTATAATTTCTCATTTTAAGCACTTGCTAAAATTTTGAAATGTTTTGTTAGGCTCTGACCCGTTTTCTCCAAATCTATATTTTTGTAAAAAAAAAATTAGGTGCCCACCTAGAGGGATGCCTGACCTAGGAGTTCCTATCATTTGACATGCTGCAGCTGCTGTTGAAGTTGCAGAATCTCAGTAGTAAGCCCACCACACTTATCATTTCCTTCTTTTGAGACACTTTTTCAGTCGGGAATGTTTCCCATTCTTATTCAGATATTATTCAGAGATAGTGGATTTACATCTTTATTTTTTCGTGGGTTGGACTTGATTTTTATTTTGAATACTATATTTGGGATTCAGGCTTGAAGTTTTTATTCTAGTCACAGCTATTCATTATGTCACTTTATTCTCTATGAGTTTGGTTATTGAATGGTGAATGTTTAAATAATTATTTATTTATTTTTATTTCATGTTAATTTAAAAAAAAATTGACATCATCTTTTCGAATACTAGGTGGTTAATAAATATTAAAAAAAATCAACAGTGATGAGATACCAGCTCTAATTTAATAAAGGACTGATCACCCGGTATTTAATTAGGCGGGGTGCCACACATGTTGAAGGAGTTCTATTTTATCACAAAATATTATAAAACTTAAATTTATCTTCATGTGACAAGATAAAGTGAACTCAAAGAAGAAATAATCACAATGTATGCAAGCCTAGAATTTTGATGATTCTAAAAATCCATAGCGTCATGACATTTAAGTATAACGAGATTTTCAACTAAAAGAGCATCAAAACTTAACATATATTGTTTTTTATCCAAATCTTTTAAAAATGTCAATTTTGATGATCAATATTAAAACATGGTCTTGGTAATTTACTCTTTTCTTTTGCCTCTTAATTTTTAGGCTCTTGCCAATGATGGTTTTCTCGCAAAGGAGATTTGCTACATCCGTAGCCCTTTCTCATGCACACACAATTTTTTCAATAAACAATAAACTCACAAGCAATGGTTCTTACATGAACAAATCCCCCATACTTGAAAGATATGAAGATGACAAGATTGATGGGAGAACATCTCTCTTAGCATCAATATAACATGTGAAGTTAAAGTTCAAAAGGGCTCATGCATGTGTGTGAGGAGGCATATACAAATACAATCCATTAAGAAAATAAAAGACAAACTACTCCATGCAAGCATAATAAAGAACAATTTAAGCATTAAAATTCACAACCAAAAGTTCTAGCCACGTGGATCCGTGGAAAGATATAGGATTCAAACACAAGGACATGCTATATAAAATGTGTAAAAATAACGTACACATGAACAAAAGAAATCTTTTTGATTTTTTAATTTTTTTTAAAATAATTTTAAAATAAGGACAACTCAAAAGACAAAAAAAATATATTTTTGTATTTTTCAATAAGTCTCAATAAAAAAAAATACAAAAGACTCAAAATACATGCAACTAGCACACACACACACACACACACACATATATACATACATACATACATACATACATACATACATACATACATACATACATACATACATACATACATATAGTTTGGAAACCTTAACAGCACTTGTACCTTCATGGGTGAGTTGAATTATGTCCCAAGCCTCTTTAGACATTTCACATGTCATAATACGACATAACTTCTCTGGTGTGACCACACTGAAAAGAACATTTAAAGCACGCGAATTGTAATTTGCTAACCTATGCACATCCTCACTTCATCTTTCTATGGGTTTAGGAACATGAACCTAAAAACATTGGCGGGGACCACCCTCTAAAAACCGATAGACAAACCTGCTCATCTAACGACTTAAGTGCTCACCTCATACGCGCTTTCTAAATGCATAGTTAGAACCATAAAAAACAGAAAACCTCAAAAATGATAAATTTTCATTATTTAAGCCTAAAAGGATCTAACACGATAATTTAGTACATCGACTCTGATACTAATCTGAGAATGTGAGGCGACCCTATCTGGATGGGATGGTTCTGAAATTTGCACAAACTAAATTTTAGAAAAAAAATTTCTCAGATTAATTTTACTTATAGAAAATTAATTTCAAAATTAAATTAAAATAAACAAAATTACCCAAATTAATTAAGCACCAATTAAAATAATTTTATAATTAAACCAATTTTATCTTTTTAACCTGAGCATGAATCTAGGTGTGAATTACAAGACGAAATAAACAACCACTATGCCCAATATATGAGAAAAACTCCAATGGCAAAAACCTCGAACGATCCAACCATAAAGTCCACAAAGTGCGGAATTAAGAAAGGACATGACATAAGACTTACACAATGACTCGACGCCCTTGCAAGCCTTGACGCTCTTCGCTCCTCCAAACTCTTCTTAGTAACACACAGGAGTCCACCACCGCCTTGGAGTTCACCGATAAGGCACTCAACCGTCATGCATACAAAGTCCACCGTATGTAAACTAACGAGTACATAATCTTCCCCAAGAAATAATTCTCAATAATTTAAAGAATGAACACGGTGCAAAAAACTCGATCTATATATATATATATATATATATATATATAGAGAGAGAGAGAGAGAGAGAGAGGCAGGCTCCTGTGCACACTAAGTTTGCACACTAAGTTTTAAAAGTGTGCAAACTTAGTGCTGGCGAACACCAATTTTTTTATGTGATATTTTAACATTTCAACGGACTCACATAAAAAAAATTAGCTCAAAAAAGGTTTTTTTGAGCTGATTTTTTTTATATGGGTTCCTTGAAATGTTTAAATATCACACAAAAAAAATCAACTCAAAAATATTTTTTTTACTATATATAAAAGGTAATGTGCAAACTTAGTGTGCAAACTTAGTGTGCACAGGAGCCTGCCTATATATATATATATATATATATATGATCTAAAGTAATTGGGTGTAAACATGGTTTTTGTTTGGAAAGTTTAATTATGAATCATTAAGAAAAATGTTTTTAGACTTTGGGAAAGGTATTTTCTCACAAGGGATTGAAAAAGTCCAGTTTAAAATTATTATCCCGCACTTCTTAAAAGGAAGGAAAAGGAAGTAGTGGGAAATTTAAAAATAACTGTCAGAAAAACTAAATTTTTTAAAATTCGTCCCCAGTCATATGAAAGAGGTACCATTCTCGTTCGAACGAGGTACCATTTTTTGTTAGAACATGGATCTAATGATAATTCAAATGATATTCAAGATAGGTAAACTTTTTCAAAAACAATTCCTCATTAGAAGGTTGTTCGAACGAGGGTACCAATCTTGTTTGAACGACATTCGAATGAGTTATCTTACATTCCCAAAAGACAGAAAATGGTTTGTTGGAATCACATTCGAATGAGGTACCCATTCTAGTTAGAATGAGGTAACCGTTCTGTTTAGAACAACCAATCTAACATGAAAACAACACGGACTAATGTTGACTCGCTTAAAATTCTGATTGATCTGAGGTCTAATGACACCCAAAATGACTTATAAAAAATGTCTAAAAATACATAAAAATTATATTAAAAACACACCCAATAATAAAATATCCAAGGCTCAACATAAAACACGCGTTCATACCTGAGAGATCCTTAGAAAACTGATGAGGAAACATGACACGACACGCGATATGATGATGAATTATGTTTCCCTTGGCCGCTACGTCTTCAACAAACATGGCATATGCTTGAAAGATCACTAGCTCAACTTCTATCCTATAACTTAAAGTGTTTTTTCCGGAATTAAGGCAATAAATACAAATTCACTCAATTGGAAATTTGTCCTTACACTATTGAAAAATTATATATGTAGATTTCATACATATTTAGATTTATTGTCATTTTTAATCAATGCAAATATATGTGCTCTCTTTATACTCAAACGAATTCAACATTAATTAATAATATGAATATATATTTTAATAAATTTTACTGAATTCTAAAAATAATTGGGCTTCGATAACAAAAAAAAATATTGACAATACACAAGGAAGCTTGGAAACATGAATGAAAATATAATTATATTTTCTACTTCGATAAAAATAATATTTTTCTAATTATGTTATAGAAAAAAGAATTAATGGCCTGAGGTTGTTTGGATATACTTGGCTACAAGGATACATCCCCATTAGATTGATATATAATTTAAAGGTCTACGTCTGTTGGTGGAAAGTTCAGGTTGATAATGGGGTTGTGTTTGGTTGTTGCATATTTAGTTGTTTCTAATGGTATAATGTTTTAGTTTGAATGGAATCAAGTTGTTTTTTTGTTTGGTAGCAGGCTTAGACAACCTTGATAATGGTCAGGGACGAAGCCAAGATTTAATTTTGCAGGTGGCCAAATAAAAAGCTAAATAATATATATATATATATATATATATATATATATATATATATATATATATATATATATATATATATAAACAAAAAGTATACTCTTTGTGAAAAACAAACCAAATCTTTATTAAAAGGAATATCAAAACGTTATCAAAATTACACTCGACGTGTTTTCAAATTATGAAATCCATCTATAATTTCATCCGTACTAAAACTTCTTGAAATTTCCCTCTCAATGTAGACCAAAAGAGAATTTGCAAGATATTCATTCTCCATTTTGTTTCGATATGTGATTCATAGCGGAAAATGCACGTGATTCCAAAAAAAAATAGAAACAAATTAAATGCCAACTAAAAAAGATTCAAATAAATATTATCCTATTTTTTAATTGATTGATTTTGACAATATAAGTAAACGTGTTACTATAAATACTTAAACAACAATCAATCCATATTTAATTAACAATCAATAATGTAACCAAAAAAAAAAATTAACAATCAATATTTGTATTAAATTATAATATACAAGTAGATATGAAATTAACCTCGTAATTAGGTCGTCAAAATTAAATTTATAACTCATATCATTCGATTCAATTAATAGATTAATGCTAAGGATACAATTATTAATTTTCGTAACTTTACATACAATCATTACAATTTTGCTAGAATGTATTAATTAAAAAAATTATCCCCAAAAAAGAACTTACACATTCTAGTCGTCAATGGCTCTTTTTTTTTACAGGAGGCGGCTGCATCGTTTCTTTCGTAAACAAGAGAACAAAATTTTCAAATCATAAAGTATAGGAATAAGAGAAACCATTGAGAAAAAAAAGGAAGAAGTGGTGTAAAACTGAAAGGTTACGTGTTATGATTTAGTGTTGTAGTTTGATTACAAAAAATAAGAGACCCACTTTACAAAGTGGAGATGTGTGGTTTAATGAAACAAAATATCCTGGAAATGACAGCTGTAACATACATCATCAATTTTTTTTAAGGTGTCAACATATACGGTATACCTAGAAGAAAAATCCCCATCTTCCGGGGGGGCCATGGCCCCCTTTGGCCCCCACGTGCCTTCGTCTCTGATAATGGTACAAGTTTATATTATAATTATAGTTTGGTACAGGGTATACCAGCATAATTATTATAACATAATGATTTTCCTACTGTTTGTATTGTATATTATTTTTTCTTATATTTTAGTACTGATCATTTTATTAGTAAAACTTTTAAAGGTATAGGGTTGCATTATAATTACAATCACGTATTGTGCTTTCTAACGACACTTCAACTGGGGTGTAGATATTTTAATGATTGTCTTTATCATATTTGTTTGGTGCTATTGTGTTTATCTAATTTTGCACGCAATTGTACAAAATGTGTAATTAGTGTTAGTGGAATATGTGATTCTCCAATTTCAAAATGTGTTAAATATTTCATAACCCACCTTCACTTGTATGAAAAACTTCCATGGTAGAACACGTGGGGATATCAACCAATGATCATATTAGAAAGTTTGGTGCTTCTAAAGTTCAAAGGACCTGGACTTTTTATATAGCAAACTAATGATATTTAGTGCAAAATCTTTGGACTTCTAGATTGGTTTCATTGTATGAACCTTTGGTCTATTAAAGGTGTGTATGCGGGTTTTGAACAGAAAGAGAAGACAACAATGCTTTATCAAGTTTTGGTATTTTTATTTTCATTATATTATATTATATTTAATAAGTTATTTTGGTTTAATATTTATAACTCATTACAACTTATACAGTTCGAGTTTGACTTAGAATTCACCAATTAGAAGGTCATGAAATATTGGCATTCATCAATGTCTTCATAATGGGGTTCGTAACACGTTTAATACTCATTTTTTTTTTCAATTTTCAAACATTGAGGAGGAAGAAATAAAACTCGACAATGTTCAAAAAGAAGAAGATTGTTATTTCCTTTGATCGTATTGTAGTAGTGATGGATTCAAGGTAAAAATTACAGTTAGTATGAAATTTATTATTTATAATTTAACTAGGAATGACACTAAATACTACATATCTAACTTACTTCCACAACCACATGTTCTAAACTAATTTAATTTTTGTTCACTCAGTTTCTTCCGATTCAAGATAAAATTGTGTTATTTTGCAATGTATCTTTCAGTAAATTAATACAATAAATCATTTTTTGTGAGACAAATCGGATGCAAGATCTACTAGCCACACAAACCTCAAGTATGTTCATAGTGGTGGGATAAAATATTTTGTTGAATACAAGTGCAAAGATAGAGTAATTGTTATCAATCCTTTATAATTGTAACATTGCTTTATCTTATATCGATACATGTAACCATTTAACTTTATTTTTTTACATGACAACATATGGGTAACCAACATGAATGTGGGCCAAATGGAGAGATTGAAATATTGTACTACGTATATTGGACTAAGTAAAGGAGTTTGATTAAGGAAGAAGCCTGACTATGTAATTATATCCAAAAAATGGAATTTTATATATTAGATATATACATATATAGGGTATTATTCTCTTAGAGAATATTAATTTGATACACACATAACCCAATCGTTTTATCTTCATGTTTCTTCTCATTTCCATTCAAGGGATATAATGGTTCATTCAAACTTTATGGAAAATTTGTCTATCATTGAAAAATAGTGAATTTCATAGATTTAAATTTTTGATTAAAAAAATCCGCTTTTGTACAGATTCATACCGTAATTTAGTCCAAATTTGATAAGAATAAGGAGAGTATTATAAGCAGAATTATATATTTTCATATATGTTATGAAATAAAGAGCGAGTGGGAGCGAATAAGAGATACACGAATAATGTAGAAGATTTTTTTCTCAATGGTGTATTATTAATGGGCGGAGGAAGTGTTTATTTATACATAAGAGTCCCCTCCTAACATGTGTCATAAAATGGATGCGGGAAAAGCTACATTATATTCTACATTTACACATCCAACAATAATATCATTTGCAACACTCCCCCTCGATTGTTCATTATGTCCATCATTTAATGATAGTTGCCATATTAAAACCTTCCTATGGGAAAACTCGGGGGGTAAAATCCAAAGAAAATTAAAGAGTACAATTTTTTTTACATCACTCAACTGATGTTGGACTCGATTAATGTTTTCTCATTAAAACCGTCACTAGGAAAATCCAGTGGGACAAAACCTAATTAATGGAAAAAGATTGCAATGTGCACATGCTCTATAAATATCATGTTATATTCTCCCCATGACAAGATGATCCCCATGATTGGATATTACTCCTCATTGATAAATTTTTCTCTGATGATTAAGTTCGCACATACTCATACACAAGCTTATTAAATATTGACTTTGGAAATGACATGGTAAAAATATCAAATAGATTATTACGTCAATCACATTTTTCTTATGAAGGTTGATAAGCACCTAAAAGTGTACATTTTATACCCCGAATAGATAATTTTTAGTTGTTAATTCTTGACAATAATGGTCTTATGCGTGTAAATGTTCAATGCGCAGGCTTGATTGCAGTTGCGGTGTCAAAAGCGTTATTTCGAGGCAATTTGCAGTCAAATGGAGCTAATTCTCCATTGCCGTAACTTTACCCAAGCCTAAACTGTCCCTAATCCTTCCCCGAAGCCCGTGTGTGTTTAGTTTGTGCGTTTTTATTTTTCTTAGATTTTTAGTTTGAGTTGTTTTATTTTTAGTATTTATTTTAGATTTATTTAGAATTTTCTAGGATATATTTTTTATTTTTATATTTTATTTTTATTAGTATAATTTTATTTTATTTTGATTCTTATTATTTTTTAGTTTTTATTAGGATTCGATTTTTTAGGAAATTCATTTATTTTTATTTTATTTTACTTTTTAGGATTTTAGTTTTAGTTTAATAGTTTTTATTTTTATTTCTTCTTAGTTTTATTTTTAATTTGTGTCTTTTATTTTATAGATTAAGATTTTATATTTTTAAAAGATATTAATTAATTTCAATTTTTTTATTTTTAGTTAACCTACAATTTTTAAGGGCACAAATTAACACACACTTGATCTACACTAACA
Source organism: Sambucus nigra (assembly GCA_949130495.1). NCBI lineage: Eukaryota > Viridiplantae > Streptophyta > Magnoliopsida > Dipsacales > Adoxaceae > Sambucus > Sambucus nigra. Next base: position 194,580,180 of record OX422209.1, read on the forward strand.
ATCCCAAACACCTCCTTGACCCTCACCTAACTTACCCTACACCTCCACTACACACAATCACCTCCACCCATCTTCTTCCCCCACCAAATCTTTCTCTCTCTCCTCCATCCTCCATTTAACATCATTAAACCCATTTCTCTCTCTCTCTCTCTCTCTCTATCTCTCTCTCCTAACCTCAAACCCCCATAACCAAACAACATTACCACCATGGCCTAACCCACCACAACCCTCAACATCAAACCCGCCGGACGGACCACCTGCTCCGGCCAACCTTCGAGATCACGACCCCCTGTCCCCGGAGCAACCCGATACCCATCCATGACCCCTACCACAAACACCCACAAACCAGGACCCAAAACCCACTCCAGCGATCCTGCGACCCAGTCGGCGACCCATTTTCGAACCTAAACCCAACCCGCCACCTGAGTCAACCCGAAACCGCAACCCACGCCTCAACCGGAGTGCAGATCGCGACCCTACCGGTGACCCATTTTTTAACCTAAACCCGAATTGGGTACCTCCAAAACCCGAACCCCCTATCAACCCTCAACCCGGATCCGCTGCCAGAAACCAACCCAAAACCCAGCGCTGCCAGCCCCAAACCTGAACAAGCCTTACACGCGATGCTAACTTGCTACACCTCAACTACCGCTCTCGACCCAACACCTCCATCCAAAACCCGAACATGCAAACCGAGACCCATTTGTCCAATATCGTACCTGCTCAAAACCAAAGCAAAAGACCAAACCAAACAAAGCCGAATAAACTTAAAACCCATTAAACCCACGTGTTATAACATCACTTAAACCTCATTTTCCCTTATTACCCCCAATTAACATCTTTTAACCCAATACCCAAAATACCCCATAACCATACCAGATTTTTTATTCCCCTCACTCTCATTACCTCACACAATTCATGACACACCCCTAGCGTATTTCTAAAATTACCCTTACTCCATTGCCCACTATAAATGAAGAGTCAAGACCATTTGAAGAATCAATTAGGGTTTTAGAGAGTTAGAGAGAGAAACACTATATATTTTTAATTTTTTTTAGGGAGGTTTTTATTTTAATTTTTGTTTTTAGATAATTATGAGAAATTAATTGTTGAGTGATTCAAATGAGTGTTTGTATGTAATTAAATATTGTGGAAAGCTCAATTTGAATGGATGTTGCTCAATTTCAATGGAGAATTAGAGATCAATTTTGCAAATCAAGGAGACTTGTTTGAATATTTGTCCTCTTACCCTTCTATTTTATTTGTTTATAGCCATGATTATTTGTTCATCATGTTTAAAATTATGTTAGGCTAGATACCCTTTTAAGGGATGGGGTGGCCATTATTTGAAATTAAACTTACTTTAATTAGATTATTTAAATTAAATATCTCTTTGATAATTAATTTTTCACTCTTACTTTTGTATTTACGCCTCGAGAGAGAATAAATGATTTTCGAGAGAAAATACGAATTCTAGTTATAATACCCATTTTAGATTCGAAATAAAGATAGGGGTCTCTCAAGTGCAGTATTATGACTTAAATTTTGTAAGGACATTTTTGTCCATTAGCATTTTATATGTCGTACGCCGTTACACCGTTGAGAAAATTCAAGAATCATACGCTCATCAACGGAATCCGAATATCAAAGGCAGAAAAGGAATCAGGGAACAGACCGGACCGATCCGTCCCAGATAAAAGAACCGATCCGGTTCATCCGGACCGATCCGCCTAAACAGACCGGACCGATCCGACTGCTGAGGTGAGGCCAGTGTACCCCGGATCCATAGCGAGCCGATGAAGCTAAAAAGCCGAACCGATCCGATGCCAACCGGATTGATCCGCCTTAAAAAACGAACCGATCCGATGTCACCGGACCGATCCGCCTAAAGAGACCGGACCGATCCGACGAGGATAATTTCAAAAAGAACGTGTTCAGATCATGTTCCGAATTTTAGGGCTCAAGTTCTCCTATTTAATCCCACTACGGGAAGTGATTTTTTTAAGACTTCTACACACGATTTTCAAAGTAGAGAAAGCCCTAAGTCTTCACCTATTGAGTACCAATACTCTAGGTATTTTGATTCACACAAATTCCATTCATTTGTGAATCCTTTTGGTAACCCAGGAACGCAGTTTTTGCAGTTCAACCCTTGTGGAGGAGACCGTTCTTCTTCTCCATTGCAGCCCTACTGGAAAGGGATAATTCCAGCCGCGACTACAGAATCCGATACCTGAGGGTAATTCTTAGTCAACTTGTATTTTCATTGTAATCCGATTGTAAGCCGTTTTATTACAAATTATAGTGGAAATAAATGGTTTTTCCCCTGTGGGGGATTTTTCCTTAATTGCATGTGTTTGAATGTTCTTGCTTAGATTATCATCTTATTCAATCACATACTGCTGCATGTTTAGGGTTTGTTTGTGTTAAAAGGGTTTTATATATCATTTGATCATTTGAACGCGAGCATACACGTTCTCAAATTTCAACTCTAATTTCAGTTTTTATGATTTATACAAATTTTAATCGATTGATCCTATCGGGTGATCTATTAAATGATGTTTAGATCTACTTTTCAAGAGTTGTAGGAGTGTTAAATTTAATTAACTATAATGTTATTATTAAAATTACATTTGCAACGAGAGTTGATTTGTGATTTTGATACAAACTTAGGATAATTAATTTTAATGAACTAATTAATTTTGATTAACTAAAATATTTTGAGTCATCCTATCCCTTGATTGTTCTCACTTTTATTTTCTCACTAGTCTCATATTTTAGATTTTTTATTTAGTTAGATTTACTTAGTTTCATTTTTATCTCCTTTCTTTTTAGCTAGTTGTTATCATCTCTTATTTAGTTTAGTTTAGTGTTAATTCACATTCTCACTCAAAATTGTTTTAATATTTGAAAAGCTAAAAAAAATTAGAAGAAGTAAAAAAATCCTAAAAAGAAAATAAAAATTGAATTACGATTGAGTTTCTCTCTAGCTTACCCCTTGATGTGGATTGACATCCTTACTTACCGCTCTACACTTGAGTTTGTTATGTTTTGTAGGTAATTGAGGTTTTTATTAGAGGACTTTCAAGCAACGACGAAAAATATAACGAAAAAATTTCTTATCAAAGGTCCAGTTCCCGAAGACATTAGTGAAGCGGAGGTGAAAATGTCACTTTATCTGATCCATTCCACTTCAACATCATAACTTTTATGGACTTTATGAATATAGAAAAACATAAATGTGTTAGTCATAGATCCCTTGATTTAAGCTCCTTGATTTTGAGCTTGTAGAGGGGTGTTTTGGCTTTCTTACAATATTCTTGGGCGAGGGACCCCTCAATCCCCTCCGTCCAGTTCCAAATGAGTTTTGGGCTAGGGACCCCTCCAGCCCCTCCTTCCAGCATTTCCAAGATATTTAAGCGAGGGACCCCTCCAGCCCCTCCTTCCAGAATTTCTAAGATATTTGGGCGAGGGAGCCCTCCAGCCACTCCTTCCAAATTTTTAAAGATATTTGGGCTAGAAAGCCCACCAGTCCCGCCTTCCAAAGTTTTAAAGATATTTCGGCAAGGGACCTGTCCAGCCACTCCTTCCAATCCAGGAAATAATTTGAGAATGAACCCCTCCAGAACCTCCTTCTAGTTTCCAAAGGCGTTTTGGGCGAGGGATCCCCTCCCCCACATCCTTCTAATTCCTAAGATGATATAGTTGGGGTGAGGAACTCCATTCAAACTAAAACCAATTGAAATAATACCTAGGTAAGGGAGTCAACAAATGAGGGAACCCTCTGCCAAGTGTGACACCCCGCCTAATTAAATACCGCGTGATCAGTCCTTTATTAAATTAATTCAGAATATCCAGTTGGATCAGAATATGCATCACCGTTGAAAACTTATTATTAACACTAACCACCTAATATTTAAAGAGGTTGATGTCTAAAAACTTTCTTTTAATTAGCATATAATCAATTTAACAAATTATTAAACATACACCATTCAAACTAATCCCATATGGAATAAAAGGACTGGATAATAAATGTGACTGGAGTAAACACTTCCAGCCTAAATAACAAATATAATAATCCAACAACTGAAAGAAGTAATAAATGAATCCAAAATCTATGACTGTGTGAACAAAAAAGGGGCAACATGCCCTAACTGAATTAAATAACTCAAGATGAAAGAATGCGGATTATGGAGGCATCTAATACCAAGTCCTGTAACTTCCACAGCAGCTACAACTCGTCAAATGAACATAACTCCTATGCTTGGTGTCCCTGTGGCTGGGCATCTAAAATAATTTGACAAAAGAAAAGATATTTACAATAAACGGGTCAGAGCCCGAGTTGAAATCATTTAAAAATCAACAAGTGCTTAAATGAAAACAATAGCACATATAGTGTACATGTTAGATTCTCGTACTCTCACTTGAGAAACTCGCCTCTCATCTAATGTGCACACCTAATGCGTATATTTAACCCATCCTAGTTATGATGCCCCACCAAACTAGTCTAAAGATGACTATTATAACACTAATAATCTCATGTGTTTACCCATATTACCCGTATCACGTATTACCATATAATTAAAGATAGTTATTCAGCAACACAACCATTATTCTCATAGGTATTCTCTTTCTCATTAACAATATTTTTAAATATCGATTATTTCCATATCTACGAAGCACGCACGGTAGAATAAGTAACAGGTATACATATATTTATTTTTGTCTATATATACTAATTATGCCCCCTGGGTTGGGATCCCTTGGTGCTATGCGTACTCTACTATCCTGTCCCGATGCATCGCTCACTGCATAAAGGACTATAGGTTCAATCTCTCGCGAACCATAAAAACAAACACACATATTGGAGACGAACAAACTTCCAAGCCTATGGGATATGCACATACCTACGCACCCATATGACCGTCAACACTATCATTCTCACTGATTGCCCGTACCAAGGTTCTACGTTCTACTGATATGAATCTAAATCCCCCCGAAGGCTCCTCAAGACATGATCGTCCACATTGCGCAACCTCCACCCAATAGCAAGCAGTGTAGATATGTTATACACACAATAATTCAATCAATATGTATACACACAACCTATAATAATCATTAGGTATTCCCACAACCCAAATTCTCGAATTTATATGTAGTATTATTATCACTAATAGTCACATTACACTACACCAAATCTACCCATTTGTCAAGGTCATTGACCTTGACAAATCCACCTTATCAAGGTCAATGACCGTGACATTTCAAGGCGAGACAACTTTTTTTGTCACGGTCGTGTCACGGTCATTGACCTTGACACAAAACTCGCATTTTGTGTCACGGTCGTGTCAAGGTCAATGACCGTGACACGTTTGTCACGATTTATAACCGTGACAAAGCCGTGACCCTTTTTAAGAAAATTGTCACGGTCATTGACCGTGACAATTCTGGGCAGAATTAAAAAAAAACTGCTGGGCAGTATGGCCACTGCCACTGCCCAGCAGTATATTTGTACCTGTTATAGCAACGTTGTACCTGTTCCAAACATCATATATCCGAACAAACTAAAGATAATGCAAATATATATTCAAATAAGAAACTATTTAAAAAGAAACAACATCACCATCATTTTATCTCAAATCTACAAACTATTTGCATGGAAAAGAGATTTTGTACCGCGACGCTCGGGAACACCTCCTTATCCTTCCCTTCTCGTCCGAATAGCCACATAAGTATAGAGCATATGTGGCCTAACCTTAGGGCCACTCCCTGTCCCCTGAATTGAAATAAAGTAAAATTAGTATCCGCCCCTCAAATATAGATAAATATAAATCGTAATTGAAATCGAAATCGAAATTGACATATAAATATAAATACATTACCTGTAGTGTCACTCAAACAGCTAACTTGAGCTCATATGGCACCTCCTTCCAACTAATGTACCCCGGGCAATCGTGTCAATTATAATTCTCTTCATATCTAAACACTAAGAAATACCATAATCCTATGGAGGTATGCGTTGCAAATTCCTTCCAACCGTTGTGTAGCCAAAAATCAGCAGTTGAAGTTGTCAACTCCACCTTTGAATGGTCTCCCATGTTTTGCTAGAAGTTCCAAGTGGTGGGGTATGGAAAGTGGAATTGACAACTTCAACCGGTGATGTTTGGCTACATAACGGTTGGGAGGAATTCGCAGAGCATCGCTCCATAGGATTATGGCATTTCTTAGTGTTCGGATAGACGAAGAGATTCAGTCTCCTCTCCACAAATAGGACACCCCAAATAACTATGTACTAATCACCTATTAAAGGTAAGAAGCATATATTCATGGATTAGTATAAACAAAACTTAGATGTAGTTGGAATATTTATGTATTAATCTCCTCTCCACACATGCACACTACACAAGAGTGAAAATGATAAAGTGCAGATCAAGTAAAAGCATTAAAAATGGATGTTTTGGTACAAATTGAAATATTTATTACAAATTGAAAAATTGTTTCAAATTCGAGTTATCATAAAAAATGGATTGATATTCGGTAGGAGAAGCCAAGTCATCCACACTACTATTTAGACACCTTGGCGCGTGTTGGACAATTGACCACGGCTCGTTGTTTATATACTCTGAGTAAAACACTTGCTTAACCTTTTGAAATGCACAAACAAACGGCTTATCGCTCACGTGGTCGTTGCTCTTCAACTTGGACAAGTCAACCATGATCAAATTGGTGACAGGATCAACTTTACAAGCATTTTTATCCTCAACTCTTACCCGTTCACAGTAAAATACAACCTCTTTGAAGCTTATATAATCCAATTCAAATATATTTTGGATTACACCATAGTAAGTCATTTCAGCTTCAACGAGGTTTTTATCTTTTGCGCTCGCTCGAAAGAAAGTAAGAGCCTTGTATGAAATTCTCGAGTTCTGTACATTTGTACTTTCCTCGTACACTTTAGCGCCGAAAATGTAACCGTTCAATCGATATTTTTTGTACTCTTGTGCCACGAACAAGGGTCCAGTGGCTAGATGAGCAAGCCTTGATGTCGCATCACCCATCTTTGGGAGCTGAGAATATAGATAAATTAATTATATTAGTGGTAAAATTTGAGTGTAATGTAACGTTATATAACGACTGTTTTCATTGTAATTACCTCTTGTGTCAACCATAGCCTAAATTCCCTATCTGATTGTACCACTGTTTTTCGTCATTTATTGTTCTCACGGGCTTCATATTTACTGCATATTACAAAATTAATCATGTATAAAATAATCTAAAATAATGTTAAATATTATAATATTCGAAACTTACTTTTTCCATTCTTCGACATCTTCATGTGTGTCAAATAGATAACGAGCTACTTGTTCATGTTGCAAACTCGTTAATTTCACTCGTTTTCCCATCACATTACCACCATCATCGAGGAATTCATCAGTGTCATCAACGCTGGTAGAGTCAGTCATATATTCCCGAGTATATATTGATGACTCCACGGTGATGTATTCCTCTGCAATTGATCCTGCAATATATCGCGTATTCTTGACGTAATCTTTAAAAACTTTCATCAATCTTTCAAACGGATACATCCACCGATATCTAACTGGACCACAAAGAAGTGCCTCGTCGCATAGGTGTACCAACAAGTGAACACTTATGTCAAAGAATGCTGGGGGAAATTACTTCTCCAATACACAAATCGCTTCGTTCACAGCCAATTTTACGGCCACTATGTGTTCTCGATTCACTACCTTCTCACACAAGAGGGAGAAGGTAATACTAATTTGCATAATAGCCCTACGCAAATCCTTGTGCTTGGAGAAACAGTGCTTAAACAATAGAGGAACCAATTGCATGATCACATGCCAATCGTGGGACTTACATTTATGTAAATCATGAGTAACATAATTCACAATCCTTTGCAAGTTGGACGAAAAAGTAGATGGGCCCTTATGCTTGACATTCTTAAATTTGGGATTCTTACCTGGCATATTTGGGCCACATTCAGAAGATTTACTTTCAATTTCTGAACCCGAAAGTTGTCTCGGCGGTAGCCTATGTTCAACTCCGCCCAATAAAAAATTGGAAGCTTTCTTAAATCTGAAACTATGAGTTGGGGGTAAAAACCTCCTGTGGCAATGGTATACATTTTTTAAGATGGAGGATAGACGAAGAGATTCAGTCTCCTCTCCACAAATAGGACACCCCAAATAACCATATACTACACATCCGGATAATGTCCCATAAGCTGGAAAATCATGAATTGCCCACATCAACATAGCTTTCAGCGTAAACTCTTCTTTTCTAAAAGAGTCAAATGATTGCACACCATCTTCCCACAACTCATTTAATTCTTCTACCAAAGGAGCCAGGTAGATATCAATGTCTTCACTTGGTGCCTTTGGCCCAGTTATCAATAAAGCCATCATCGAAAATTCAGGTCTCATACACTGTGAAGGAGGGAGGTTGAGTGGGGCTAGGATCACTGGCCATACACTCTGATTGGTGCTTAGATTTCCAAATGGATTGAAACCATCTGTTGATATAGCCAAACGAATGTTGCGTTGTTCTCGAGCAAAATCGGGATACTCATAATTCATCCTCCGCCAGGCAGTAGAATCAATAGGATGACGCATGATATTACCCCCTACTTCTGCCCTAGCATGCCAAGTCATTGCCTCTGCAATCCATGGTACTGTGAAAAATCGCTTTAATCTAGGCCCAACGGGAAAATATTTCAATACTTTTTGAGGCACTTTTGAGCTTGTGCCTTCCTTACTAGTAGATTGGACATATCTAGGTTCATCGCATACCGGACAACGATCGAGATTTTCATACTCCTTTCGGTATAGTATGCAGTCATACACACAAGCATGAATCGATTTATACTTCATTCCCAAACCTTTCAAACTGTTCTTCATAACAGGATAGCTATTTGGAAGTGTATTCACCTTGGGTAATAAGCCCTTCACCCATTTCAAAATTCCCGTCACGCTATTGCCAGACAAACCGTACTGCGTCTTCAAACTGTGCAAATCAACCATGGCATGTAAAGTTGTTTGATCTTTCTCACAGCCAGAGTATAACGGTTGGGTCGCCTTAAATTTTAAACTTTGGTAGTTATCGTCAAGTTTTATCGTGTTATCTTCACGAGCACTTGAATCTTCTACATCATCAGTAACCTCATTCTCCTCATCTTTATAAACTCCATACGCATCATCAACTAAATCCTCTAACATATTTTGATCTACGTCGTCCCCTTCTTCATCTATTCTACTTGTTGAAGGATGTTGTGAAGGTTGGTCAGGGACAAAAGGAACTTTCAATTCACCGTGAAAACTCCAAAATCGATAACTATCTTGCATACCCGATCTTAACAAATGTAGTTCAACTGTTATCCACTCAAACACCTTACCATTCTTACACCTAGCACACGGACACGGAAACTCTTCATCATTACGACATCTCTTTGCATATTTCACAAATTCGTTAGCACCTCTACGAAACACATCCCCCATTCTATTAGTCTCACCCATCCACTCTTTGTATTTCGGATATCCCATCACAGCTACCACAACTAAACACCTATTAAAGGTAAACAAAACTTAGATTTATAGTATGTTTTATTTAATTATCCCATCATTTAATTATCCTATTAAAGGGTAAGTGGTCCTATCCCATTCAAGAATGCATTTTTCTGTAATATACTTAACAGCTCATGCACATTGTTACGATTTGAAAAAAATTCGACAGCATATCCCCTTAGTTCTCCAAGTACACGACGTAGATTGGTAGGTGTGAGTGTTATTTTAATTGGTCAATTAAAATAATAGTCACACTTGTCAATCTAGTATGTACCCAGAGAACATTAAGATACGACTGCAAAACTTCCTCCAAAAGCAACAACTTTAAGCCAATAAGAATATTATACAGTCTCAAACTGTCCAAACGGAACAATTCGAGAGATCTCATTACAGGGGTAATGACTCTCGAATGGGTCTAAGGGTTATTGAATGCGTACGCATAAGAACTAGAATGCTAGTATCTATGCGCACTATATTTAATTTCTAGTATGTTTCATATAATGGGTTAATTAAAATACAAAAATAAATTCATGGGATAATTCAAATACAAAAATAAATTCATGTATTGACCACATACACACACACACACACACACACACACACACACACACACTATCTAAGCTGTTCTATAGGTATAAAAACAATTATTATCCAATTATTATCCAACTATTATCAATTATTTATTTTGAATGTAAATAATATTCAAAACCCCACCCACCCCCACCCCCACCCCCACCCCCTCCCGATGTTTATTATCCAATTATTATCAATTATTTATAAAATTGATGTCTACTTTTAGTGTTGTGTATATATGTTAGTCCTCGGATTTTTTATTGAACTTTTAGTTATGTAGTGTATTGTAGATTGATGAGGTTACACAATGAGCACACAATGAACTACTATTTTGCCTTTTACTAAAGAATATCATATGCTCACAAATAGGCGGCATACACCCATTTTTTTAATTGTTTATACCCCCTCACCCACCACACACACACACACACCCCACCCCACCCCAACCCACCCCCTACAAGTCTAAGGATGCTCACAATAGATCCTCGCAAGTTGGTCAATCATTGTGTGAATAGGTATGAGATAATAATTTGGAGGAATTCACGTCCAAGAAATAATTTGGATTGTGATACCCCTTGATAGATTTATATGTTTTGTTTACCCGACCGATGAACTATTTTATAATCCTATAGAATTAAGTTTTAGAATAAAGGAATTGATCAGATATTCATTAAAATCGGTTAGTAGAAAATTTATTTAACCAAGAGGGTATCGAAAACATAACGTGGGGAATCATAATATACCGTAATCAACTTTAATAATAATAACACATTCTTTCGAGTGATTTATAAATAATTAAATTTGAGTACAATCATGATTATTTAGTGGAATGAATCGTGATTAAATAAATAAAGTATATAAATTAGATGGTTATAAATTGGGATTTCCTAGTATTTACTTTGAATCCAGTTTATTTATTTATATTTGGTCCCTAGTATAGTCATTGCCCAAGTAGTAGGAGCGAAACTCTATAAAACCCTAGTTTAGCTAAAGCCCGTGAATTATACCTATATATATTGTGTAAGCGAGGATTTTAGCATAAGAATCAATTGTGGAGGGTTAGAGAGGGAGTGAAAAAAATTATACCTATTCACACACACACACACACACACCCCACCCCACCCCACCCCCTGCCCCTCTCCACCACCCCTCCCCCACCACACACCACCACACACACCCCACCCCCTCCCCCACCACACACCACACACACACACACACCCCACCCTACCCCACCCCCTGCCCCCCTCCACCACCCCCTCCCCCCCTCCCCCAAAACACACCACCACACACACACACACACCGCACCCCACCCCACCCCACCCCCTGCCCCCTCCACCACCCCCTCCCCCACCCTGCCCCACCCCGCCCCACCCCTTGCCCCCCTCCACCACCCCCTCCCCCACCCTGCCCCACCTTGCCCCACCCCCACACATGCACACACATATATATATACACATACACACATAAATATACACACAAATATATATATATATATATAAATGGAAGAGAGAGAGAGAGAGAGAAATTGGACCTGAAAGTAGAGAGAGAGAGAGAGCAGCGTCGAGAGAGAGAGAGAGAGGGAGGGAACGGTGGGAGGGAAAAAAGAAGGGGGAAAGGGTTTTTGCTGGAAAAGTTGTCACGGTCGTGTCAAGGTCATTGACCGTGACAAGCCCGTGACAATTAAATTTGTCACGGCCTTGTCACGGTCAATGACCGTGACAATTAGTTGTCACGGTCAATGACCGTGACAATTAGTTGTCACGGTCGTGTCAAGGTCAATGACCGTGACATAAAATTCGTGTTTTTTTGTCACGGTCAATGACCTTGACAAGGCTGGCCAGCTGAAAGGTGACAATTTGCCCATTTTGGTGTAGTGTTACTCTATCCGTAGGATTAATCTCTCTATCGTATATATTTCATAATGTCCTCTTTTTTCCAACACATTCCCTTAGTAGTTACACAATCATCTCACCACTAGACTATGTAATGAAGTCACTCAAGAATAGCGTAGGTCATTCTCTCTCACTCGAACTAACCTCGTAAGAATTTGACTTGTCAGGTAAAAACTAAAATTTCTGAAATGTCGTTAGAAGTGGGGAAATTTTCGTTCGAAGGAACTAGGCACTGTATTTTCATTTGAATCTCGTTCGAACAAGGTCGTTCAAACGAGAAGCTCAACTTTGAACGAACTAGTCTCGGAATTCTCATTGGATTGGTCATTGGAAATCTCGTTCGAACGAGGTGGTTCAAATGAGATTACTGAACTTTGTCCCTGACCTCCAAAACCTTTGTTTTTCAACTTATTCATCACCCAAATCATCCAAAACTCATCCTAACTCAAATACAACAATTGTAAACTATACTTCCTATTAATAAAAATGCTTTCTAACACATTTAAACATCAAAACCTTTAAAATTATAACATGAATTCAAATTAATTCCTCAAATCATCCAAAAGCCCTAAATTCACATAATCACCATTCATCACAACTAAAACAAGATTTAAATTCGTGATTTCAACATATAAAATTTAGACTTCTAATCCCTAATATATTGTTATTCATCGACATGCAAAACCTATACCACAATCATATATTTAAAACCCAATTCGATTCCTAATTCCATAATATCATGAATAATTCACCAACTAATTTAACATGGACATTATATACTCTAAAATTAAGCAAGATAAACACTTGAGTTTTCACGAAGGTCTAATTCGTCACTTGAAATTGGTATCGACGCGTTCCTCTCTTCCTGGTCTACACGTTAATGATGTTTTAGTGAACGTGACTGGGTTTGGCCTTGGAACTCCTAGGAACCTCTTCTCCTTATTCCTCTTAGACTCTCTCTTGGGTTTACCATTTATCTACCCTAAATCTCCACGTACATGCAGATTTAATTCTCCAATTTTCGTCCATTAATTAATCCCAATTTTACAAAAGACAAAAATACCCCTCCGGGGTGTCGGGTTGGCCTAAAATTACCCCGAACCCCAAAATAAACCCTCGATTAGTATTTTCTGACTATCTCGACCCTTTTGTACACACTGGCGTACTCAAAACTCCCATGTGAATTACTGAGAATAAAATTACATTATTATTCCTCATTTAAGTCCCGACACGTCTCACACGCGCGTCCCAACTAAGTGTATTATAACTGCCGTATTTTTCACTCACGATAACTTTAATATTTTCATAATCATATATTACTTTACTCATAAAGAAATATTCAACATAATTCTCACCAATAAATACTAACTCTCATCTCGCTAGTAAATATTTGATTAAATTCGGATTAATTATAAATAATTTCCCATTTAAATTAATTAATCCCATGACTAAAATAAAATCTTTCAAAAACACGGGATATTACGTACTTCCCCCCTAATAACGGAATGTCATCCCAAAATTCAAAAAAGCGTAACAATAACGGTATACCTGGTAGGAACAATTATGGATACTTGTCGTGCATTTCATCCTCATGCTCCCAGGTAGACTCCTTGACAGTATGATGCCGCCACAGAACACGTACTAATGGTACTACCTTTGAACTCAATTTTCTGTTACTACGGTCTACGATAGCAACCGGCCACCCTTCCTCGTAGGAACTATCGGGATGCTAGTCAATCTCATCTAAAGCAATATGAGAATGGCCCATGTCATCCTGAAGATATCTCCTCAGCAAAGAAATATGGAGCACGTCATGAATCCTATGCAAGTGCTCCGGTAACCCAAGTCTGTAAGCTACTATCCTAATCTGCTCAATAATAGGGAATGTCCCTACGTACCTCGGAGCCAACTTCCCTTTCTTCCCAAACTTCATTCCCCCCTTCATAAGAAATACTCGTAACAACACCTGGTCCCCCACATTGAACTCCCTGAAGAAACTCTTGGCATCAGTGTAGCTCTTTTGTCTATCCTGAGCAACCCGAATATGGCTCCAAATCATCTCAATCCTGGCCGAGGTATCCTGAATCACCTCTGGCCCAAGTAGCTTGTTGTCCCCCGCCTCGGATGGAGCCATGCCAATAGTAAACTGGTAGGAGTTATTATAAGCAAAATCCACCAGTGGGAGGTACTACTCTCAACCCCTACCAAAATAGAGGATACACATTCACAACATATCCTCTAACATCTGATCCGTTCATTCAGTCTGCAGGTGATAAGTTAAACTCAATCGCAACACAGTACCCATAGCCTCCTAGAAAATCTCCCAAAATCATGACATGAAAATCTTATCCTGGTCGGACACACTATCGAGTGGAACCCCGTGAAATCTTCATTATCTCAGTGTCACTCTACTAACGGCACCCTTCAGTCGAATGGTCTTCACTTACCGTTCCATTCTAGTTAGTAATTCGCTTTAGTCATCACATATCAGAGTATTCCATCATTTAAGTCTAACAGTTTACCTTGGTGCTTACACGACACTTTGCAATTTTTCTTCCATTTTGTCATTAGTATGAGCCTCTCTACGCACGATCAATGTATTTCCTCTACTGAAAAAATATTTTCAGCATCTCCATGTGTCAACTCCTTTAGTTATTAGTGCTCATCACACATATATTTCCACTTCGTTTTGCATTTTTAGAACATTGCGTTGTTCCTCGTGTCTCTTCATTCATGGTACTTTTTAGTCTGATGGTTTATACACTAACATTTGAACCAGTGATTCATCTATTTGTGGGAAATATTTGCAATCATACCCGACTACTCGTGACGGCGTCAAAATCTTCTAATTTGTTATGACGTAGATTTTGTCATATTACTCCTCTATACGGGGTGATTGTTGATTATTCTCAAGAATCTACATCATACATATCTTCTACTTTACACCACTATAACATTCCTCATGCTTCTACTCTTCGGTCTCTAGCGATTCCCTTACTCACTAAGAAATTTTATTTCCCATGTGCCTCATTCTAATATTACTTAAAATCTATCCACATGTCTACATGTATTCTCACATTTCCACGTCTCCTCCTTGTAAATGTTATTGAAGATACGTTTAACTGGGGCGCCCATACACCCTATACTTTGTGAATTTCTGCACAACGATCCTAGAAATGTTACCTTCATCTCAACTATGCCTCACATACTTGACATAACTATACGGTAAGGTCATACGAAGCCACCCTACATTTCCATCTTAATTATATCCTTTGTTGTCCCACCGGTCTGCTCGTGGTGTCAACGATTAATAACAGTTTAGCATACTAACATAATACGACTCTACCAGCCTTAATTCGTAACACAACTATTAACTCACAGTTATAACTACACACACCTATAATAACTACAGTACTAAACCCATGTACTAAAGACAAAACATCTCCCAACTTCTAATGTACGCTAAGTTTCATGCGTGGTGTGTCTAGTAAGTGAAATCCAAAAAATAAACTCCCCCGATACACTACTATCTAGCATTGCTGGCCATCGAGATTCGTTAAGACCTTAGTCATAACATGTACCCCCGAATTTCCCTCTGTTGATGATAAAAATATAATCGTCCACTCTCGTGTCTCTAAGACGACCTCTATTATGTCTCTCTCATTATCAATAATTTCTCAGCACTATTTAATTAATGAGCTATATCCCTCTTCTCCAAAGTAAATCAATATACTCTTAATCACATAAGTAAAAGTCCCCTACTCATCGACATCGAATATAACAAGACAACATGCTCACTAAAGTCTACAATACAATTCAATATATATGTAGGCTCAACCCTCACTACACCAAATCCTGCGAATGGTCACGCCCAATTGGTCACGACCCAAGTCTGCGACCAGCTGGTCATGGACTTAGGCCATGACCAACTCAATTTTTGGGGTGACCATATTTATTACCACACTAAATCATGGATGCTCTAGAAGTGGTCACGGACCAAATTCGTGACCACTGTGGGTCGCGGACTTGGGGTGTGACCATCTTCGCGCGAAATTCGTGCCAGAATTCCCTCCAAACTGGTCGCGGATGGGTCAGGACTTGGGTCGTGATCAAAGCCATGAAAAAGAACAAAACATACATGAATGGAGTTATGGCTGAGGTTCGTGACCATTTCTTAGTGTGGGTCACGACTATGGGTCATTTAGGTAGTAGGGTTGATGGGAAAAGGGTCGTGCATGGTGGGTCATGGCTTTAGGCCGTGACCAGGTGCAAGCCAACAACACCCTCATTTTTTGGTGTGGGTCACGTCTATTGGTCGTGACCAAACCTCATTTAGGCAGTAGGGTTAATGGGAAAAGGGTCGTGAATGGAGTCGTGACCAGGCGCAAGCAATACCCTCATTTTCATTTATTAATCGCGCACTTGGTGGGTCATGACTCTAGGCCGTGACCAGATTCATAAGTTACAAAAATATTGGTTAGTCGTTTGTGATTTGTAAGGGCTGTGTCTAAGGAATGGGGGATTTCGTGCGTTTTGGTGTGATTTCTAAGGGCTAAGCGATTTCAGTTGGATTTCATTGTGATTAACCCCTGGTATGTATAGATTCGTTTTCAATTCATTTGAATTTCATGATTTCTATTCAAAGATCTAATTTCTATGTGTGTATGTATTCATTTATGTTTATATGTGTGTGTATGCATAGATTTATGTGTATAAGTATGTTTATGTGTGTAACTATGAACAAATAAATTATTTTTTTGTCAATAAACCCTATATTGTATGTGTGTGTATGTATAGATTTCTGTCAAAAAAATATTAAGGTTTAGTAAACCCTAAATTGTATGTGTGTGTATGTATAGATTATGTCAATAAACCCTAGATTGTATGTGTGTGTATGTATAGATTATGCGTGTGTGTATTTTTTTTGACAAAATATAACTAAATGGATTTTTAATGATTAAAAAAATTTACATCCACCTTGTCGTGATTTTATTAAGGGTTATATGCGTGCCATCATATTATATTTGGGGTTATATGCATGTCGTGATTTTTTTCACTATAATGAGATATTGTTGGCTTGGTTGTTGGATAATATGTTGAATTTATTGAATTGATACTAGTGTCGATAAATGTACATGTCATTAAATTTGTTGGGCGTGCTCTTGATTTGCCTATGAAAAATTATATCACATATCTTGCGATTAATGTGCATTTTTTGACGTTTACGTCAAGATACTAGGAGGCTACAACTTGACATGAAACAAATACAACTTGATTCCGTTCATTCATATTTTAACTTGACATGTATGCCATAATTCTGTTAATTTCATACAGTTATGTTTTAGTTTGAGATTTGTTGTGATCAACTTGATTGGATATGTATTTTAAAACCTTAAAATGGTGGCATAATAATCACAACTACATTGATATTATTGGTACCGGGTTGATATTATAAATTTTTGTTCTCCTTTGACTTTGTGTACTTTTCTTTACATATTATAGGCAGTAGGTTGCTCACGTTCGTTCCAATTACGGTGTTAAAATGGGGGAATAAATCCGCATTATATGTAAATCTACGACATATTATAGGCAACAATTCTAATCTTTAGTGGTTTTGTGAGGTACTTTCTTTAGTTTTACATACCCGTTCTTCATAACATATTGTTTATGTATTGCAGATCTAACCAATTAGATACCAGTTCTTCAATACATACTAGTTCTTCATTACACATCAGATACTCTTTACTTTAACTAATGTAGTTATATAATTGATATACATTATCTATTAATTCTTTTAGATGATAAAAGGAGTATGGGATAATTATTGGTTTGGTTTTCTTTGGTTGTTGGATAATTATTGGTTGTTGGCTTGTTGTTGGATAGTATGTTAGAAGGATTATGGGATAATTAGAAGGAATACGGGATAATTATGAGGACTTAAGCTTAAAAACAAGGCCTTAGAGGGGGAAAACTTAAAACAAACCCGTACGGTCCCGTGAGAGGAACTAACACCTCTCACGGGACCAATGTAACACGTAGGAACTAACCACACGATAATGGGACTCTCAGTTTGAGAAAATGACTATAATTTGAAAATATGAGGACTTAAGCTAGAAAATAAGGCGTTAAAGGGTAAAACTCGAAACAACCCCCGTACGATCCCGTAAGGGGCACCAACACCTCTCGTGGGACCAATGTAACATGTAGTAACTGACCGCGCAATCATGAGACTCCCAGTTTAAGAATACGATGATAATTCCTTAGAGGGGGAAAACACAAAACAATCCCCGTACAGTCCCGTGAGAGGAACCAACACCTCTCAGGGGACCAATGTAACACGTAGGAACTGACTGAGCAATAATGGGACTCCCGATCTAAGAATATGATGATAATTTGAAAATATGAGGACATAAGCTTAAAAATAAGGTGTTAGAGGGTAAAACTCGAAACAGCCCCCGTACGGTCCCATGAGAGGCTCCAACACCTCTCGTGGGACCAATTTAACATGTAGGAACTGACCACACAATCACGGAACTCTCAGTTTGAGAATACGATGATAATTTGAAAATATGAGGACTTAAGATTGAAAATATGGCGTTAGAGGGTGAAAACTCGAAACAGCCCCCGTACGGTCCCGTGAGAGGCACTAACACTTCTCACGGGACCAATGTAACTCGTAGGAACTGACCGAGCGATCACGAGACTCCCGGTTTGAGAATACGATGATAATTTGAAAATATGGGGACTTAAGCTTAAAAATAAGGCGTTAGAGGGGGAAAACACAAAACATCCCCCGTACGGTCCCGTGAGAGGCACTAACACCTCTCACGGGACCAATGTAACACGTAAGAAGTGACTACATGATCACGGGACTCCCAATTTGAGAATACGATGATAATTTGAAAATACGAGGACTTAATCTTGAAAACAAGGTATTAGAGGGTGACAAACTGTTGATCCTTTCTTTACTTCCCATTTTCGCTAAAAAGTCCTCCACCTAGTTGCCTTCTCTATACATATGGAACACAGAGTACTTGAATTTCTGAATCATTTGTTGAATTGATTTAATAGTCCAATTGATTTTCCAAGGAATAAAGGAGTTACCTTTAATGATGTCTACTAGAACTTTTGAATCAAAACCATCTTTTAGAGCACTTGCCTCTGCCTCCACGATAGTAGCATTTTGATAAGATCTCATATAGGCCCATAGCATATCTCCTTCCTGATTTCTGAGAATTCCTCCACCTCCTCCATGACATGTTGACTCTATCGCACTTCCATCTGTATTTATCTTCAATACTCCCGATGGAGGATTCATCCATTTAATTTGCAGCCATTAGATTTCAAAGTGATTGCATTGATTGAAAGTTCGAATTTTCTTCAATTGGTGAACCTGATACAAAACTAAACAAACGTTAGCTGAATAATCCTCATACTTGCTTTTATTTATGTGCATTTACAAACTCCAACACACTATAGCTGGGATAACCTTGTTTGTAACTGGATCTGTCTTGGGGCCATATATCTACTATTGGAAAAGTTGACTTCTAATACCTCTAGTATCCATCTTGATTCCATACTCTTGATCCATTTTATCCCACACTTTATAAGAAACGTCCCCATTCTCAAATATATGATCAAGAGTTTCCTCTTTAGGCTTGAGACAACATTGGCATTTTGAAGGGCCCCTTACCCCTATTGATTTTATCTTTACATCAGTAGGAATCAAGTTGTTTAGAATCTTCCACATCAACACGAATATCTTGACCGGAATTACACTGTGCCAGATGAATTTTGAGCTGATCTGAGATGGTTTCTTATTTCTACGCAATTCCCATGCTGAATAGATAGAGAATGTTCCACTATTATTTGGCTTCCATATAACTTTATCAGATTGGTTGTCCCATGTTTCCTCAAACTGTAAAATCTTTTTTGATATCTGAACAAAAAATTTTCCCTTAATTTTTTGATCGTCCCATTTCAGCCTCTCCTTCCAAAATGATTTAACTGGTAGATCCTCAAATACTTGCATATTTTTGCCTCTTCAATTCCCTAATTAACCAATAATATACTCATTTCACCACTACCAATCTTCCATATCATGTGTTATTTAGTTAAAGCTCTACTTGATACCATTATATTTCACATATGAGCTCCTACTCTAGTTGGAGCTATAAAAGGATGGAACTTCCTATAATACACTGCCTTCATAAATTGAGCCCACATAGAATCTTTTTTTCTAAAATTCCACATCTTCATACTAAGAGAATTTGCAATATCATATAAGTTCCTGACTCCCAAACCACCTCCATTTGTAGGCCTTGTAATGTCCTCCCATTTACACCATCGATGCCTATTCTCCACATAATTTGAACTCCAAAAAAAACTTTGCCATTAGATTATGCAGTCTTTCTATGAAAACATTAGGAGGGGACATATAAGATATTAGATATATATGCATAAATACTAGCACATATTTTAAGATCATAATTTTACCTCCTGTAGAAAGGCATGTAGATTTCCATCCCGTAAGCTTCCTTTTCACTTTTTTCATCATGTCTTCATAGTAAACTATTCTCTTTCTTCCACTATACAAAGGGTAACCAAGATAAGTCATAGGACAATTATTTATGAGCATACCAGTACACTATTTTAAAAAGGAAATACCATTCTTCATGCATACTCCACATGTTATATGGCTATATAGCAACTATATATTCCCATATATAGCAGCTATATATGGGCATATATAGCATCTATATATGAGCCTATATAACTGATATATATGGCCATATATAGATACTATATAAGCTTGATATATAGATTGAAAACAAGGTGAAGAGGGAAAAAACATGAAATAGCCCACGTACAGTCCCGTGCGAGGCATCGACACCTCTCACGATACCAATGTAACACGTATGAACTGATCGCGTGATAATGGGACTCCCGGTTTGAGATTACGAAGATAATTTGAAAATATGAGGACTTCAGCATGAAAAGAAAGCGTTAAAGGTTGAAAAGACAAAATAGCCCCCCTACGGTCCCGTGAGAGGCACCAACACCTCTCACGGGACCAATGTAACATTTAGGAACAGACCGCGTGATAACGAGACTCTTGATTTGAGAATACGACGATAATTTGAAAATATGAAGACTTAAGCTTGAAAACAAGGCGTTACAGGGCAAAACTCGAAACAGCCCCCGTACGATCCCGTGAGAGCCACCAATACCTCTCGCGGGACCAATGTAACAGGTAAGAACTGACCGCACGATCACAGGACTCTCAGTTTGAGAATATGATGTTAATTTAAAATTATTAGGACTTAGGCAAAACATGGCGTTAGTGGGTGAAAACCTAAAATAGCCCCCCGAATGGCCACGTGAGTGGCACCAACACCATACACGGGACCAATATAACTCGTAGTAACTGACCGCGCGATCACAGGATTCCCGGTTTGAGAATACAATGATAATTTAAAAATATAAGGACTTAGGTTTAAAAACATGGCGTTAGAGAGTGAAAACCCAAAATATCCCCCGAATAGCCCCGTGGGAGGCACCAACATCTCTCACGGGACCAATGTAACTCATAGGAACTAACCGCGCAGCCAAGGGACTTCCAGTTTGAGAATATGATGGCAATTTGAACATATGGGGACTAGGCTTAAAAATATGGTGTTAGATGGTGAAAATGCAAAACAACTCCCGAATGGCCTTGTGGGAGGCACCAACACCTCCCACGGGACCAATGTAACTCGTAGGAACTAATCGCGCAGCCACGGGACTCGTGGTTTAAGAATACGTCGGTAATTTGAATATTTATAGACTTAGGATTAAAAACATGGCCTTTAAAGGTAAAAACCCGAAACAGCCCTCCACGGCCCCGTGGGTGGTACCATTACCTCCCACGGGACCAATGTAACTCATAGCAACTAATCGCGCAGCCATAAGACTCCCGATTTGAGAATATGATGATAATTTCCATATTTCTAAACTTAGGCTTAAAAACATGGCGTTAGTGGATGAAAAACCGAAATAGCCCCCAAACAGCCTCGTGAGTGGCACCAACACCTCACATAGGATCAATGTAACTTGTAGGAACTGACTGCACGATCATGGGACTCTCGGTTTGAGAATACGACGATAATTTACATATTTCTAAACTTTGGCTTAAAAACATGGTGCTAGTGGGGGAAAGCTGAAAAAGCCCCCAAAAGGCCCCGTGAGTGGCACCAACACCTCGCACGGGACCAATGTAACTCCTAGGAACTGACCGCGCGATCACGGGACTCCCGGTTTGAGAATACGATGATAATTTTAAAATATCTAGACTTAAGCTTAAAAACATGGCGTTAGAGGGCGAAAACTCGAAACAACCCTCGAATGGACCTGTGAGGGGCACCAACGCCTCGCACGGGACCAATATAACTCGAAGGAACTGATTGCGTAATCATGAGACTCTCGGTTTGAGAATAAAATGATAATTTGTATATTTCTAGACTTAGACATAAAAACATGGCGTTAGTGGGTGAAAACCCGAAACAGCCCCCGAACGACCCCGTGAGTGGCACCAACACCTCGCACAAAATCAATGTAACTCGTAGGAACTGACCGTGCGATCATGGGACCTTCGGTTTTAGAATACGACGATAATTTGCATATTTTTAGACTTAGGCTTAAAAACATGGCGTTTAAAGGTAAAAACCCGAAACAACCCCCGTACGTCCCCTTGGGTGGCACCAACACGTCCCATGGGACCAATGTAACTCGTAGGAACTGACCGTGCAGCCACGGGA
This sequence comes from Sambucus nigra, assembly GCA_949130495.1. Lineage (NCBI taxonomy): Eukaryota > Viridiplantae > Streptophyta > Magnoliopsida > Dipsacales > Adoxaceae > Sambucus > Sambucus nigra. Next base: position 194,603,022 of record OX422209.1, read on the forward strand.
TTACCGGTTGGAGAATACGATAATAATTTGAATATTTATAGGCTTATGTTTAAAACATGGCGTTAATGGGTAAAAACCTGAAACATCCCCTGAACGGCCTGTGAGTGGCACCAACACCTCGCACGGGACCAATGTAGCTCGTAGGAACTGACTACGCGATCACGGGACCCCTGGTTTGAGAATACGACGATAATTTGCATATATATAGACTTAGGCATAAAAACATTTATATGTCGATAATTATAACTCATATATGAAATTTTTAGCTTGAATAATTTTTTGTAAAACTACTTGGTTACTGATATTATTATTATTTTTTTGTATCCTATCATTTGTATGATTTTTCCATGTAGAACAAATGATGAAGGCAATGGTTTATGACATGAAGATTGTTTATACAATGGTTTGGGCGTTCAGGATTATGTTTTTTATGTGTTACAGCCGTGCGGGCTTTAATAATTTGATTGTTAAATTTTTATGGCCGTGCGGGCTTTATAATAAGAAGGTTTTATATTTATAGGGTTTGGAATGTCCAAAAAATAGAGGAAACTCTGGCCCATTTTTTTTGGTCTGTGAATTATTAAGACATGTAATATTTTTAAATTTGTTTATTAACAATGTTCCCGATTCACAATTTGTGACTTTTTTTATTGTTTTGCCAATAATAAATATTTGTAACACCTCGTACGCGTCCAACGTTACACCTAGCAACCGACAGTGCACTCACAGGACCCCCAATTTTAGGATTGGACCAAAAAAAGGCAATTTTTTTAAAAAATTATAGTTAAATATGGTCATGGACTTTGTCTATGACCATTTTTATTTTTTCCGTCGAGCATAAAAATGGTCGCGGCCAAAGTCTACGACCCCCAACCGTGAACAAAAATGGTCGCGGACAAAGTCCGCGACCATTTTTTTCCTTTTTTTTTCGTCGCGGTGTGGGTCACGGACTTTGGCCGCGACCAATTTTTATCACTGTTGTGGGTCACGGACTTGGGCCGCGACTATTTTTTTCCTTTTTTTTGCCATGGTTGTGGGTCACGACCAAAGTCCGTGACCAATTTGTCACGGTTATGGGTCGAAGCTAAAGTCCGCGACCATTTTTTCCCGTCACGGCATGGGTCACGAGCCAAGTCCACAACCATATTCCATGACCCCCTGCGGGCTGTGACCATTTTTTGGTCACAGACTTGGGGCGCGACCCACGAAATTGGTCACGCCCAAAATGGTCATGCCCAAAATGGTCACGGCCCAAGTCTGTGACCCACAGTCTTGGTCAGGGATTTTAGTCATGATCAATCGCCAGTTTTGGTGTAGTGCCTCTTTCAGGTGATGCCTAGTAAACCAGTATATTTTACGCTGATATAACGAGTACGATAGTCTTGTCACACAATTTACTATCGCTCAAACTCTGGTAACCAGTCATTACACCATATAATAATATTCTCTAGTATTATAACACCCAAAAGTAGCAAATCGCTATGTAACATATACATAAAAATACTCTTACTATCCTCACCTGCTCCTTCCCATAGTTGGCGCAAAAGTCTTGCTACCCAATAGTAGTCATATACATAATAAGGCTACTATCACTAGCGCGCCCACTAAACTTGATGCACAGTCGAATTGTAGTGTTACTAATCAATTATTTTGACTCACTCATGCCACCCGAAACGTCATCCCTTACTTACAAGGGTAAGGCAACTATTCTATCTCCATTTTCCACCTACCTTCCATAGTCAACGGATCCCTGAGCATAACCCTCGTGTCGAAACTGACCCCTTATTCAACTGTAACGGTTGCACATCCAAGATCTCATCTTGTGGTTCCCCTATATCCCACTTTGATCAATTCCTATTTGTTTGGTCCGTCACTCCATAACTATAACAACTTTCCAAAAAAACTCTCTCGCTTCTGGATCTGGCCCTACTGGCCTCCCTCGCCATCTCCTCATCCCTAATGGTTTTGAGGAATGGAAATGTTGATATTACTGTTGAGGACTTTGCAGGTCCTACTAGAACCCAATGATTCCTCAAGTTGATAACCTCTTTCTTAAATTTCTTCGCCCGATTCTCCTGCTGGGAATTTCTTTCATGCTACTATTATGCTCTATTAGCATCGTTTTTATTTACTTTCCCAGTTCGACAGTTCTCACTTTCTAATCATGTATCAATTTAGTATTGGTGGTCGTAATCATCACCCATAGGGCACCTTCATGAGCCCATCCTCTATTTATGGCCCAACGGGCCATGTTGGTGTGTCCCCCTCTCGGACGTGGTAGTCATACCCAGATTTCTACCCCCGTTGTCCCTATGGCTCCGTTGGTCCTATGGGACTAGTTACTATCCTTGAGAGCTCTGATTGAATATACCATCATTTGGTTAGAATTTAAATGATCTAAGCATTTAAATGGGTCCCCTTACTGGGTATACCCCTTATGGTTCCCCCCGGTACTGTTAAATTTGGTGTTGCTGTTTCTATATAATTTTCAGTGCTCTTGGCTCCCTTCTCCTGGAAGCGTTGATGTACTCTTGTAAACATATGACTTTGATGATACCGACACTAGTTACCTTAACCGTATCTCCCATTCATGCTTGGGTATTCCACCCATGATTTCATTCTCAACTTACAGACCCTTCATATTCTTTATATCCCCTTTCTTTGGCTACAAAGTTCGTTAACCAAGTTAACTCATCTTTCACAGTCGATCTCTACCTGACCTACTTGTGATAAGTTCGTAAGCCCATTCATATAAGCCCATTCATATCTCTGTTTGAACATTAGATGGAAGATCTTATGGTCAAACTGCACACCAATCTCTCATTTAACTCCATATATACTACTTTATATGCGGTGACTGTGTATCATTGCTCTATGCTCCTCCTATGAGCAAAAAAAAATTCGTATGAAATTTAATTCTGAGTGTCACTGCACTCCACCCTACACCATTGCCTTTGGATTCTCTCCTTCCATTGTCCCATCACACTTCATCTCTTCTTCAAATCCTTATAGGTGATTCTTCAAAAGAGTTCCCCCGTCTCCCTCCTTTGTCAACTATGCTAGGTGAGTCTGAATTTGCATTGATGTTATCTATAACAGTGTTTGGGAAGTCATTTATCCTGAGCTCTTGTCCCTTATTATCTTCTTCTTAGATGATAATTTTGGTGACTTCTATCATGATAACCATTCTTAGAACACTCCGTATCTCCTACCGTGCCTCTTCTCATGCAGTCTTTCTAACAACCCTTTACTGGTCCTCCCCTGTTGTTCGGTGTATATCGCCCATCCGAACTCGTATATGAATTGCATAAACTATACTTAATCGCAGGAGAACATAAGTCACATTCTTAGAGGAATACAAAAATCCTATGATAAGGCTCTACATCACATAACGCTAAGCTGAAACGTGAAAAGCCGCACAGATCCTAAAAGACTCTACAACCTGATGCTTTGATACCACCTGTGACACCTCGCCTAATTAAATATCGGGTGATCAGTCCTTTATTAAATTAATTTAGAATATCCAGTTGGTTCAGAATACTCATCATTGTTGATAACTTATTATTAACACTAACCACCTAATATTTAAAAAAGGTTGATGTCAAAATTTTATCTTTTAATTAACCTAGAATCAATTGAACCAATTATTAAACATACACCATTGAAACTAATCTCATATGGAATAAAATGACTGAATGATAAATGTGACTGGAGTAAACACTTACAGCTTAAATACCAAATAAAACAATCCAACAAATGAAAGAAGTAATAAATGAATTCAAAATCTCTGACTGTCTGAATAAAAAGGGGAAACATGCCCCAACAGAAGTAAATAACTCAAGATGAAAGAATGAGGATTATGGAGACATCTAATACCAAGTCATGTAACATCCACAGTAGCTACAACACATCAAAGGAATGGAACTCCTATCCTTGGTCTCCCTTTATCTGGGCAGCTAAAATAATTTGACAATATAAAAGATATTTGCAATAAACATGTTAGAGCCCGAGTTGAAAGAAGTTAAAAATCAGCAAGTGCTTAAATGAAAACACTAACACATATAGTGTACATGTAAGATTCTCGTACTATCACTTGAGAAACACACCTCTCGTCTAATGTGCACACCTAACACATATATTTAATCCATCCTAGTTATGCTACCCCACCTAACTAGTCCGAAGATGGCTATTATCACACCAATAATCTCATGCATTTACCCATATTACCAGTATAACGTATTACCATATGTTTAAAGATAACTATTAAACAACACAACCATTATTCTCATATGTATTATGTTTTTCACTAAGAATGTTTTTAAATATAATTTATTTCCATATCTACGAAGCACTAACAGTAGAATAAGTAACAAGTATACATATATTTATTTCTCTCTATATGTATACTAATTCTGCACCCCTCGGTTAGGACCCCTTGGTTCCATGCATACCCTGCTATAATGTACCGATGCATCGCTCACTGCATAAAGGACTATAGGTTCAATCTCTCGCGAACCATCAAAACAAACACACATATTGGAGGCGAACATAGTTCCAAGCCTATGGGATATGCACATGCCTATGCACCTATATGACCGTCAACATTATCGTTCTCACCGATAGCCAGTACTAAGGTTCTATGTTTTAGTGATACGAATCAAAATCCCCCCAAAGTCTCCTCAAGATATGTTCGTCCACATCGTGCAGCCTCCACCCGATAACAAGTAGTGTAGATATGTTATACACATAATAATTCAATCAATAGGTGTACACACAACCTATAATAATCATTAGGTATTCACGCAACCCAAATCCCCGAATTAATATGCAGTACTATTATATCTAACACTCATGTTACTCTATGCGTACGAGTAATCTCTCTATCGTATATATTCCATAAGGTCCTCTTTTTTCCAACATATTCCTTTAGTAGTTACACAATCATCTCACCACTGGACTATGTAATGAAGTCACTCAAGAATAGCGTAGGTCATTCTCTCTCACTCGAATTAACCTCGTAAGATTTTAACTTGTCTGGGCAAAAACTAAAACTTCTGAAATCTCGTTAGAAGTGGGGACATTTTTGTTCAAACGAACTAGGAACTGTATTTTTATTAGAATCTCATTCGAATAAGGTCGTTCGAACGAAGTCATTCAAATGAGATGCTCAACTTCGAACGAACTACTCTCTGAATTCTCATTGGATTGGTCGTTGTAAATTTCCTTCAAACGAGATTACCGAGCTTCGTCCCTGACCTTCAAAACTTGCATTTTTCCAACTTTTTCATCACCAAAACTCATCCTAACTCAAATCCAATGATTCTAAACTATACTCTCTAGTAATAAAAAATCTTTCTGACACATTTAAACATAAAATTCTTTAAAATTATAACATGAATTCAGATTAATTCCTCAAATCATCAAAAAGCCCCAAATTCACATAATCACCATTAATCACAACTAAACCCAGATTTAAAGTCGTGATTTCAAAATATAAAATTCAGATTTCTAATCCCTAATATATTGTTATTCTTATACATGCAAAACATATACTACCATCATAGATTTTAAATCCAATTTCAGTCCCATTTCCATAATATCATGAATAATTCACCAACTAATTTAAAATGGACATTATATGCTCTAAAATTAAGCAAGATACACACTTGAATTTTCATGAAGGTCTGATTCATCATTTGAAATTGGTATAGATGCGTTCCTCTCTTCCTGATCTACACGTTAATGATGTTTTGGTGAAAGGTGACTGGGTTTGGCCTTGGAACTCCTAGGAACCTCTTCTCCTTCTTTCTCTTCGACTCTCTCTTGGGTTTACGAGTTATCTACCCTAACTATCCCATGTACATGTAGATATATTTCTCCAATTTTCGTCCATTAATTAATCCTAATTTTTCAAAAGATAAAAATACCCCTCTGGGGTGTCAGATTGGCCTAAAATTGCCCCGGACCCCAAACTAAACCTTCGATTAGACTTTTCTGACTATCTCAACCCTTCTGGATACACTGGCGTACTCAAAATGTCCATCTGAATTACTAAAAATAAAATTATATTATTATTCCTCATTTAAGTCCTAACACATCTCACACGCGCGTCCTCACTAAGTGTACTGTAACTGCCGTGTTTTTCACTCACGACAACTTTAATATTTTCATAATCATATATAAATTTATGCACTAAGTAATATTCAACCTAATTACCACCAATAAATACTAACTCTCATCTCACTAGTAAATATTTGATTAAATCCGGATTAGTTATAAATAATTTCCCATTTAAATTAATTAATCTTATAATTAAAATAAAATCATTCAAAAATACAGGGTATTAAACCAAGACCAGCTAAAATGTAAAATCTAGTGCAAAAGTCCACAGGGAAGGAATCCTTTAGCAAATGTTCAAACAAAATTTGTTTTATAGTGAAAGGGTTCAAGTAGTGACCCAAAGACCAAAATAGGTCAGGATGAGGGGGTCCAGAATGAACAACACCTCATTATGAAAAATTTATTATTTTATAGAATAAAAGTACTAACACTTACTTTCTTGTACATATAGCCTAGTTGAGAGGGCGAAGCTCAAATAGGCTAGTTGGGATCTCCTACGAATTTTGGCTTGGTGGGTGAGGAAAGGGTTTGTTGAGCAAGCTCAAATACTTATCCATTTAAGATAGAAAGAATACTAGTAGAGAGACCCTAACAGTCATTAAAATCCTTACATAGTTCACATCCAGTCACAATTGAAGTAAGCAACCAAAAGGTTTCTCACAAGAAATGAACTTTTTATAAAATGATTTTAAAGAAGGGGGTCTTCAAGGCTCCTCTCAAGTTTAATGGTTTCATAGGATGGGGTCCTCGAGGCCCCTCTCAAGTTTACAAAGTTTATACCACAATTTACCATCTTAAAAGATATTTACCAAATAAGATATTTTGTTTGCATTATGAGAAATATTTTCCTTTTCACTTTGGTTCATACTAGGTTTCATCTATTAGAAGGTATAGACAGTTGTAGACCTAGTAGGGACAAAAGGTACATTGTAGACCTTGTCCCTCTAAGATTTCCCTCTCGTTTTTGGCGCCCAAAAGACCTAATACAACCCTAGTGTTCACCTATAAATAAGACCATTGGTGAGGTCAAATCATAAATCATAAACTCAAGTCATACTGTTACTCTATCAAAATCACACTAGGCCACTTAGTATTCTCTCCTTGCCATCTCTCTAAGTGCACAGTGCTTGTTTCTTAACTCCCGCATTGACATCCATCATTATCAGAAGATCCGTTTGAAGAAAGTTACTATTATTGTTGATATACCAAGTATAACCCCGTCCCATAGTTTTATCACCTTGGCTAAAGCCGACCATCACATATCCATGCAGTATAAGGAGTTATGACTCGGCCATGGGCTTAGCCTGAGATAACTCATCCTCAGCCCATAATTCATTGTAAGGTGCCTCGACCACGTCTTATAAGGCTTGTCAACTTGCCCCGCATCATTAATCCTATGATCTACTACCCTCGTCCTTGGCCATTACCCGGACGACGAGGATAGGAGTAGAAAACTCAACAAAATAGGTGTCATTCCATTAGTGGACTCCATCTCGTGGCCTAGACGGATGATCGACAGTAGACAGCTGGCAAATCACATGGATTAGGGAATGCAAGGGAGAGTGCGTGTTGGCTACGGATCCCATGTTGACTAAAGCCTTATAACAACATGTCCCTCACACGTAAGGGAATATTTCATCATCATCATCTACATGTGACAGTGATAGATGGTGCAATCTCATTGGCTAAGAACATTCCATGCATGCTTATTACATGCTTGGGGGGTACACTACACCCCTAAGCACTATATATACTTGTCTTCTACATCTTTGTAAAAGATAAATTATTAAAAACCCTAGCAAAGCTCCATCAAAATAACAGTAGAGATATAAAGTGAGCAAATTGTATCACAAGGCCATTAGAGCCGAAGTTTATAGTGAAACTCACTCACCCCTATAAAGTGGAGTTGGACTGATTGGATGAACCACTTATATTTGTGTTTTATCTCCTCCTTGGCTCATCTCTTTCTATATTTACATATCTGTTTATACTCCATTATTACACTGGATTGAGTTCATACATTACATTGACTTGGTGGCACCATTTTTGGTATCATAAATTTGTCCTGCCTCATTCCTTTCTATATTTGCATATCTGTTTATACTCCATTGTTATACTGGATTGAGATAATACATTACAATGACTTAGTGGCACCATTTTTGTTATCATCTAAAACATCTTGAAGACCTGGGAGGCAGAGTTCATTGAAGTGGGTCACGCCTCATACGTTTTAGTATTTTACTAGACTCCAGTCACACCACCCTCCTACATTTCGCGACTCCACTAGGGAGGTATCCTCACTTTCATGGACAAAGAAGGTTTTAACATTTCTAGACATCATATTTTTGAAGACACTCCAGCTAAGAATGGATTTCAAAGTGATCAAACTACCTAAGAAGAGGTGGTGGTGACCGGATCTATAGTGCCTCTACTCCTTAGGGAAGGAAAACTAGTACAACAGAAGAAGCTCCAATGGCAGGTATGAATATGATGGTCATATTTTTTGAGTTTCTGAAACAAAATAACGTGGATTGGGTAAGCTTGAGCCAAAGTTGTGTAACACCAGCAGCAGCAACAATAGAGGTATCTCCACCACCAAAGGTGGGGCCAAAGAAAGTTGTGATACTGTTGAGCTCACCAGAAGTAAAGAACGTTGGTTTGGAGGAATCTCCCGCCAAGGATATTACCATAGGGGAAGTGAAAAAGTTGTTATCCTCCTCTCAAAGGGAAACTTCTCATATATATGAGGAGTTAAAGGATCCCTACCCAGAAAGTTTGAATGAGAAGAACCAAAATTTATCAAATTCAATGGCAAATGAGAAAATCTAATGGAGCACATGAAGAGATTTCTTGAGTACCTAGGGGTGCATAGGAATGAGACATTTTTTAGGTTGAGGGAGTTTTTCAAGACCCTCATGGGGAAGGCCAACACCTTGTACTCCCACTTGGCACCCAACAACATCCGAACATGGGAGTAAATGCACAAACAGTTCCTTCAAAAGTTTTTCACAGTAGATGATGAGTTCACATTGAGACACATGGTACAGGAGGTGCAGAAACCCGATGAAGAGTTGATGCAATATATTAAGCATTTTTGTGAGGAGGTACTTGATGTCCATGAGGATGTGATGGAGCCAAGGATGCTGTAAATATGTGTTGAGGGGATCATGGAAGAATATAAGATCCACCTGTTCAATGAGACCAAAGATGGGGCTTTTAGAGAGTTCGTCAGGGCTGCCAATAATATAGTCATGATAATCACACCTAGGTCCTTAAGTTGGAAGACGCAAATACCTTTGACTCAGGGAAGATTTAAAGTCTCGAAGAGGAAATTAGTTAATTATATATATGGAGGTTCAAAAGAAAAAAGGGAGGCCTAGGATCTAAAGGCAATTGCCCAGCTAATAAGAGGAAGTTTGGAGAGGATGCCCCACCACCGCTGCCTTGTAGCATAACGGAAACAATGGACTAGTATCGTACATTGGTATGAGAGGGGGTAGTAGGTCCTCCTCATTTGAATGGGGAAATCCAAAAAACAACACATAAAGCTAATCCCAAGTGTTGTGAGTTACATCAGAGGGTGCAACACTCTACCAAATACTGTTACTACCTAAGGAAGATCATTGGTGAGCAGTTGGTTAGTGTTACTATACAAATACCTCCTATAAATGTCAAAGGGAACCCACTTCCAGCGCATCATCATGGCACTGCAAATACGGTGGTAGCATATGATGATGAGGTAGTTCAAGACCTGATGGAATGGGAAGGTTATGAGAAAATATGTTAAGAGATAAAAGGACTAGCACTGAACAACAAACAGAGAATTGAGAAGGAGAGGAGGAGAAATGAGTGGTTCTTTAATCCTGATCAAGAAGAGGCTAGATGTGAGGGGGTTGAGCAAGTAAAACCCCAGAAGTTGAGGTAGATGTCATCCTTGCTCTGGATAAAGGAGGGACATCAAAGGTAGAGTATGCCTACAATGCTCAAACTTATGCAGTGGACCTGGACTCCGAGTATGAAGCTATATCAAGAAGTCCAAAGTTTAAATGGTTCTTTGACCAGATAGGAGCCAAGTATAACACCATGGTAGTCATCACAACGAAGGTTTTGGAAATGATGAAGCAGCGCGAGGACCCCTCGCTAAACTAGAAGGGACTCATTGGACGGTTAATTAAAAGATACACTTTTGAGGCGTACTTCTCTGAGGTAGATAGATAAGTGCTATATTTTCATAACCACCCTCTTTGCGTGATAGCCATGATAAATGGAATTTATTTCCCCGAGGCATTGATGGATGGAAGACCGTCCATCAACACTATGTGAATCAACACGTTATATAAGATGTGTATTTCTCAAGAAAAGATAATGCTTGTACCATTAGTGATTTTGGGATTTGATAGTGGAGGCATGCAGTCATGGAATTAAGTTTCATGTCATCAATGCCAACACCAGCTACTAGCTGCTCAAAGGGAGACTATTGATGAACACTCATGGAATAGTGCCCTCCATACACCATCAATGTGCTAAAGTCAATATTAGAGGAAATGAGATTATAATCAAAGAAACACAAAAGACATTTTTTATTGTGGTGGATGCAGCGTTTTATACAAAACTTGAAAAAGAGAGAAGGAACTCATCAATAAATCTAGAGGGAATGCATGAGGTGACAGGAGGTACCCAACCAAGAACGTGTGTGCATGACCGTTTGGGGGAGAGGGTGGTCCCCCAAATGGAAAAAGGAAAAAGGAACGTAGAGGAGGTAGCTAAGACCCCTCGAAAATAGAAGAAGGTGGTCCAACCAGATGGGAAAGTCATATACCATTTATAACGCTTTGCACGGGAGGCGTTCTGGGATGAGAGCATCAACCCTGCACCAGAATGTTTTGTAGTGGATGAGTCCCACATCATTGAGCATATTGAGTATCCAGAAGAAGCTCCGAAGTGCATGCAAGATGGACATAAGTAAAATTTATAAGATCTAGAGGAAATCAACTTAAGGGTAGAAGGGGGTGAGAGTAAACCCATTATAATTTCCAAAAGTTTGAACTCAAAGAAGAATGAGGGTCTCATCAACCTGCTCAAGGAATTCATTGATGTATTTGACTGTAAATACAGAGATATTCCAAGGATAGATCCAGAGATGAGCTCCTATAAATTAAATCTTCTTCCTAATGCTTTCCCAGTCAGACAAGCAACCCGAACATGCAAGGTTGAGCTAGACCTAAAGATAAAAGCAAAAGTAGAGAAATTATTGGTGGCAGGGTTCATCAAACCCATTTATCACCTTGTGTGTCTCTTCAACATTGTGCCAGTGGAGAAGAATGACAAAAGTCAAATCTAAATTTGAATGGATTTTCGTGACTTAAATCGGGCATGCCCCAACAATGATTTTCCCCGGACGAGTATAAATAACTTAGTGGATGCTACCGCAGGTCATGAAATGTATAGTTTCATAAACGGTTACTTCTACTGTAATCAGATTAAGATGGACCCAGTAGATGTAGAGAAGACTGCCTTCCGCACGCCATTATGAAACTTTCATTACAAAGTTATCCCATTTAGGTTGAAGAACATCGGGGCCACCTACCAGCAGACCATGATGGCCTTATTCCATAATTTATTTCTTGATATATTGGAATTCTATGTGGATGACCCGGTGGTGAATTCCAATAAAGAAAGAAACATATCCAAGACCTCGGGCAGGTGTTTGAAAGATGTCGCACGTTCAAGATGAGGATGAACCCGTTGAAGTGTGCCTTCAGGGTCACCACATGAAAGGTTTTTGGATTTGTAGTAAATCGGCAGGGGGTGCAAGTTGATGAGGAAAAAAAGAATACCATTGTAATGATGCCACCACCAAAGAGTCAGCAGCAACTCAAGTGTTTCTTAGGAAAGGTATCCTACCTAAGAATATTTATACCCACACTGGCAAAGTCGACCCACTCATTAACCCCCGCTACTGAGGGAAAAATCTAAGTGGATTTGGGGAGAAGAACAAAAAAAAGCCTTTCAAAAGTTCACGGAAATTTTAGCCTCTCCATCTACGATGATACCTCCGGAGGCCGAGCACCATTGCTACTCTACCTAAATTCAATAAAAATATCTATAGAGCACTACTCGCTCAAGAGAAATAGGGGTAGAGAAGTCAACTTACTACTTGTCAAGGTTGATTTCAGGTACAGAGTCAAGATATACCAATGTTGAGAGACACTACCTTGCCTTGGTCTTCGTGGCCTAAAAGTTTAGACACTACCTGTTGGCCTGTACAGTTGGTATTGTCACTAAGTGTGACCCTATCAAGTACCTCTTGGATCGGACAATCCTTGTAGGGAGAACAATAAAGTGGTTCTTAATTCTATTAAAATATGATTTGAAGTGCGTGATGCCCAACATTAAGAAGTAACTGATATGTTGGCCCACTTTCTAAGTTAAAATTTTTAACCTCCTAGTGATTAGCTACCTGGGGAAAATTTACATGCATGTTTGGCAGAAGAGATGGAGGAGTGGGAGGTGGAGTTTGATGGATCTAGCGCACAAGGAACAGGGGGTGAATGTATTATCCTCTCATCACTCTCTCCTTAGGATAGATTTTAAGTGCTCGAACAATGAGTCTCGGTATGAGCCCCTCATTCTGGGATTATTAGAGGCACTACAAAGAGGCATCAGAGTGCCGCGCATACGAGGGGACTCTAACTTGGTGGTAAAAAAAGTTAATGGGGATTTTTCCCTCAAGAATTCTAACATGGCACCGTATAGATCCATCGCCCAAAAGTTGCTGGGCCAATTCTTAAAAGTAACCATTGAGATACATGGGGTGAATAATGAATAGGAACCCCGACGTGCTAGTAACAATAGCCCATAAATTAGACATGGACGAGTCAGAAGCAACCATCACGATACGACAGAAAATAGTGCCTACCACAGTAAGGTCTCTTTTTCCAAGAGATGAGACGAAAGATTGGAGGTACCTTGTTATGAAGCAGCTAGAAACAAGAGAAGGAACAATGAAAATGTTATAATAGACCAATTACCACCTGCTATAGGGAACACTTTATTATAAGATCCTTGGAGGGTTATTTTCAAGGTTTATAGGAGAAGAGGAAGCTAGAGAGAGGTTGTCAATAATGCATGAGAAACATTGTGGGGATGTAGATATCCATATTTATCGTCGGTTGCATTGGGGGGATACTAGTGGACCATCATGAGAACAGAGGTTGATCATCTGCAGTAGGGTTGTTTAAAATCCAAACCCAATTTGACCAGTCAGCAGAAGCTAACTTTATAGAGGCCTTCGAGGATTGGATCCAACCATACATAGCTTATTTGAAATAAGGTGAATTTCCCGTAGAAAGAGTAGACGAGATTTATATACGAAATAGAGTAGCCCTCTTCTACCTTGTAGAAGGGTAGATCTACATGAAATCTCTACAATGAGAAAACGCTAAAATGTGTAGCTAAAGAGGATATGAGAAGAGTGTTGAAGGAGTCCCATAGGCCCTCCTACATAGGAGGTGCCAAATTATATGACTAGATGATGATGTTAGGGTATTATTGGCTAACCATGGAGGTTGATACCATTAGTTATGTGAAAAGGTGCAGAGCTTGCCAAGTGCATGGAAACATGCTGCAAGTCCCTTCTTTCAGTTTGCAAAGCCTAGAATCTCCCCACCCCTTCCACACATGAGCGTTCGATCTTGTGGGAAAAATTAGCCCAGCCTCTCATGGAAAAACTTTCATTATATTCGCCACATAATTATATACCAAATGGGCACAATCCATCCCCCTCAGGAGAGTGACTGACCAAGAGTGGTGACCGAGTTCATTATGGAATATATCATATGTAGATTTGGTATACCCAAGGTAATGCTTGTGGATAATGAAAAATAATTCGTGTCCAAATAGATGTCACTTCTCACAAATAAGTATAAGACTGTGCACAACAACTCAACTATATCCTACCCTAAGGGGAATTGCCAAGTGGAGGCCACAAATAATACCTTGATCAATTTCTTAAAAAATACGCGGGAAGGCATGGCAAAAGCAAGGGATGAGAAGATACCTATGGTACTATGGGCTTACCGCACTTTAAAGAGAAAGCCAAACAGGTTTACCCCATTCTCACTTATGTATAAGACCAAAATTGTCCTACTAGTGGAATTGGTGGTACCTCAAGATAGGGTCACTCTAAGCAACAAACTCGTCAATGAACAAAGACATGTACAGTTGGAGGCACTAGATGTGCATAGAGATAAGACAAGAGAGAACTTTAAAGTCTACACCAAGAAGTTGTCCAGAGTTTATGGGAACCTAGTCAGTCCCAGAGAGTTTCAAGTGGGAGACTTAGTCCTTTGCGCATCCATTCATCACCTTCACGTCATGTTAGGGTCAAAGTTCATACCCAATTGGGAAGATTCATTTGTTGTAAGGGGGTAAGCAAGTCAGGGAATTGCCTGATGTCAAAGCTGAAGAGTGACTATCTTCAATCCATCAACATCAAATGGCTGAAGAGGTATTATGCCTAGTTTTTTTGTAAAGATGATAGGGTAGTGAAATCTTGTAAAGAGTACTAATATGAAATAAATGAAAATCAGATCTTTTTTATCATTACATGATGATTCTCATTTTTATTTACTTACCTACCGTATGAGGTTATGCACTAGAACATTTTCTAATAGAAATATCCTCTACTAGACTAGAAGAGGGTCCATGATAAAAAGAACTTTGCTCATCACATGTTGGGGGGCACATCCACCCTAAGAAAAAAATTATATTGAGCAAAATTCGTTCCAGACATAATAGATAATTTTAGATTATCACAAGACAAGTGGGGGTTGTCCTCCCAATGATAATTTAAAAAAATAGTCATCACACAAACAAATTTACTGTTTAGAAAAATATACCATCTGTTTACTTGACCAGTTCAATGGAAATGTGGAGAAGTGGGGCTACATCCCCTCTCTAATGTTTTTTAAGACTATGAAAGTTTTTAAGAAAAAAAGATAAAACAAGGACCCCGTAGACTAAGGGATATTTTATTTAAAAATAATCAGTTAGCCTTTACTTATTTCATTCATAAAGATATTTTAAAACAAAACCTAAAGGAAGTAGAAGGGGTCATGTCCCCTTAAAGTCATTCCTTATGAAAACATATAATAATATGTAAGAGTATCCACCAGACAAATGGGGCAACTCCAAAATAGTAACTTTCCCACATAATGTAATCCCCCGCCCTAGAAAATAGGTATTTAACGTTTTTTGAAGTGTTTTCTCCAATGAAAAATTGGAGGAATAAATAATTGGAGTGTAACACGTCAAGTAATATGTAAGGTGGCATATTACGTAAATGGTTTAAACAGAAACAAATCCAACAATGCATGTATCGCATTAATGCATATTTAATCTCTAATAGTATTGGCTAGGATGTCCATTAAGTTTGAGGAAAAAAATATCATGGAACGGATGTGACACGGACAAGGTTAATACGACGCGACATTTAAATGGTACGAAAAGAAAAATATCGCAATATGGGTTAAACGAGATAGTTTTATGTTTCATGGTTCACACAAGTTTTATTTTCAGTTCATATAATTATTTTAAGCACTTTGGTTAAGTTTCGTGCGATTCAGACAAGCAACGAATGCTACGCAAGCATGTGTACTAATTGTCTTACGACGTGCGACACAACGAAAGTCCAGTCTTGTGCAAATTGTTTAGGACGTCTCGGGAGGTCAAAAAAAATATTGTGAATATATTTTTTGACTCACAAAAATATAAGGAATATTATTATGAAGATAAAAATTGAAAAAAAATACTTTTGTACGGATGTCTCGATTCTTGCGCGCATTGTATAGGACAATCCGGGAGACCAAACGACTATTGTAAATATGATTTTTTTAGCCAAAACAATGCAAGGAATATGATTCTTCAGTTAAAAATTTCAAAAAAAAGAAGAATTTTTTTTTTTGGCTTGTACCAAAAGTGACACAAATCAACTTTTGTGGGTATTTTTGGGCATTTTTCAAATGAATCTTGGAGATCACATGTTTGGTGTATGTGTAGTCTCTTTCAAGGCTTATTATACAAATCTTGGGAAAACAAATTACACCCATTGGGGCATTCAAAACCTTGGGTTTGTTGGTCAAGGGTGGAAAGCTTCCATTGTAAGATAAATGGGAGGGAAATACTTAGAGCCAAAACTCTCAAACATTTTCAGATTATATCTCCATCTTCTAGCTCTTGCAAGAGTTGTTCTTCCTTCCAAATTCGTGTTCCTCCATTGCCACCACTTTTCCACCATCAAAACACCACATTGGAGGTCCCCAAACTCCATTAAAACACCTCTCAAAGTTGGGATAGCTCATAGGAGATTTTGAGATAAGTTTTTGGAGCTCAAAGGAATTCTTGTTGGGTGATTTTAAAAGGATTTTATTATAGTAGAAGAAAGAGTAGTTCATAGAGCTTGAAGATTAATTGGGATCGTGAAGAGGGGACTGTTGTGACTCCCTTTAGGGCCACCTTTGGAGGTGTGGGAGTCACCCACCTTCTCTACCATTATTTAAGGACATTTTGAGATGGGATTCTTTAACCTTGGTATAGGTTTATTATTTAGCATAATATCATATTGCTATTTACATATATTAGTTTTAATAGATGAAGTATTTGTGTTGATTTTCATCCATTGAGTTCATTGGGTGGGTTTCTATGATTTCTTGAACAAGTGGGTTTTCAAAGAAGTGATTTAAATGGGTTTTGAATTTGACAAGATTTTAGGATAGTATTTTCCACCATTTGGGTGTAAATCGTGTAAGAAAATGGTTAAAACCAATTCATGGGTTTATTGGTTACACTATTGGTATTTTGTGTAAGGATGGGTATATTTTTATGAAACAATAAAGAGGATTAAATGTACAAATAGACTTATTAGTATCATGCTTACTATTTTCTATGAAAATGGTTACTTACAACAAGAGGTTTAATGGGTTTTTAAATTAGATAAATTTCTGCCCCAAATCACAAACATTTTATGGAGTAAAATGTTTAAATTTCAAGTTTTAAGGTGAATAAATAATTTCTTCGGTAAAAGAATATTTAATACATGTGTACCCTTTTTGTTAGATTGATATAGTTATTTTATGTTGATAAATCATTATAAAGTGCACAAATAAACTTTCATTTATAAAGTGTACTATTTAGTTTGTTTAAACTAAGTTTTGGGGTGAAAAGCGTAAATACGTGAAAGTGTAGTCTTCTTGAGAATTTTGAGTAAAAATATAAATAATGAGAATATAAGAGATCAAGTTCGAAATAAAAGACTAAGTATGGGTTTTTATGCAATTTGTCATAATGAAACTGTGTGGCACCAAGTTTGAAATTATATAATGTCAAACGTGTAAATGTTAGTTAAAATGGAGTTTTAGTGTTAAACTCACAAAATCAAGTGCAGGAACTTTAATATGTGAAAGGCGTGATTTTATATATTAAAGAGGCTAAAATGCAAAATGTATAATTTTGACAAAGTGAGAAATTAAATAAGTGTTTTAATGACTAAAATGCCTACGTGTAGAGAACGGGACTCAAAGAGGGTGTTTTTGTGAATAACACTTGAAAAAGAATATGGTTGCAAGTTTTGATGAAAAAAAGGGTAAATCGATAATTTACCTGAAGCGGAACATTTTTATGAAATAAAAATGTAAGTGAATATTTTTATCCAAGTACGATGAAATTGAATTAAGTCCTAAAATGTGAATCATTTTGGTGTAATATCAACACGTGTGTAAACAAAGGACTTAAAGAGAAGCAGTGATTTTCCAAGTATAATGGGAAAATGGACGGCTAGGTCTGAGTCTTTGGCTTCGGCCCAAAGGAATGTAAATTTAAGTACAAACTGTGAAAATGTTGAAAACATTGGCAAGATAATGATAGTCGGATGACGCCGAGAGAAAATAATTAAGGAGGGCATGACGACCCTAGTGGTGAAAGACCCCAAACCAACTGCAGTAGTATATGGTGGCGGAGACCGATTGTGTGAGGCCACGAAGTATGTGAGTGTGTTGGAAAATCCCAAAGAAAAATAATGCTAAGTGAGGAATCGAATATTCGTGAAAGAGGCATAAATGAATGACACAAATTTATTGATTTACTAATGCAAGAATAACGCATTGAATGTTTAAAGTTCATGTGGCAACATTGGATGGTTTAATAAGGTGACTTAATGAAATTAAGCTACCTAAGAACAATTGAATTAAAGTAAACATAAGCGTGTGTTACATGAGGTTTACAAGGGAAAATAGTATTTTTCTAAACACGGCATGTGTGTGTGTTGAATGGAAATCCTGAAATGGTTAAGTAACTTTGGCGTGAGTAAATGAACATCGGATAGTAAATCTCCTTGAATGTAAGAAGAATGTTTTCAAAAAAAATTCCATTTGTTTAAACTGTGTGAGTTAATGGAAAACACGTATAAGTCTTAATCATGGTAATCCTAATGTCTGTTGTGTAATGTCAGGGAAGTTAAATGGTATTAAATGATGTCTTTGAAATAAACGATTAAATACATTGGCATATGTATTTTTCAAAGGTATATATGTAGATATATACATATTTTCACATGCATGTAGTGTAGCGTGTGAGTACTTCTTTCTGCCGCTCGTTTCTGTACTGCATTTGTATATGATTCCACTGAGCATTCGGCTCACATACTTTCTTTTGTTGCGACAGGTTGTGTGATATTCCGTACTTTGAGAGCTCTATACAGGTAAGTAACTATCTGCATTTACGATTACTAGCTATGTTTCCTTAGCCTTGGGGGCACTTCCTTTGGGTCATATCACATAGTGATTGTAATTTGGACTAGCATGCTAATAAGTGTGACGTTAAATACTAATAAGAATGGATTAGACATTGAACTTCAGTATTAACGTACGATTCGGATCAGGTTAATCCTTAATTAACCTTTAAATCCGGGTGGGGGCGTTACACATAACATGAAAATAGCCTACAATCACATGGGGTTTCACTAAAAAAATATATAAATTGCCTAGATTAATGAAAGTACCCAAAAGTATATTGGGCAGTTCAAATTGACCAAGCGCTCACAGAAAAATTAGATCAGGTCATGGTAAACAGATGCCAAAAGTACATATAGAGGCAAAGAATAAAAAAGCGCAAGGGTAGTAAAACATTATTTATCATTTATAAATGACCAGATCTTTACATATAAAGGAAGAAAGAAAAATGGTACGAGATAGGAAATAGACTATCCACTAGAAATAACAAATATCAAGTCATTGCGGGCGAGGGTGCCAGAATATGATGGACCAGCCTCTTACATAAACTCCTCCTCCAGCCTGAATAACTTGGCGTCATCTTCCTAGTCATTAGCCTCAATTCTATCAAGTCGGGACTGAAGCAATGCAATTGGACCCCGGATCCTAGCAGCCTAAGCCTACCACTGCTCGGTCCTCGACTGCCTAGATGTGTGAAGCCTCACCATCTTTCGAAAGGGAAAGCTAAAAAAATGACGGACTTAGGCATAAAGCCAACTTAGTTGGAAATGGAAAAATTAGTGAAGATCATGGAGAGCATCCAAGAATAGCAAGGTGGGGGCACTAGTCAGAACGGAGTGAAAAGTTGCCAAGAAATCAAAAATATTACTAGCAAGGGCCTTCATATTAAACATTGTGAGGCTATCTATATGAAGCAAACTCTGAGATGTGAATGTCTCTGTAAAGACATGATTTTATAAATGTTCATTATCAATTAAGTATGTCGTATAACACTACAATCGTCGAAGAATTATTCAAGTTCATTCAAGCATCGAGACGGATTCGAATATCAAGCTTCTTTAACATTTAAGCCTCTACAAGGTTAATTTTTGTGAGAAATTATTTAAGTACCCTTATGGTTCATCTAAAAGTGTTTGGGATGTTTAAATGTTTTTGAATTCATATCATACACCTTTCCATAGAAAAATCATAATTAATTCATCAAAAATTAGAAAAGGACAAAATTGGCGGCCACGCGTTCGTATCAAAATTATTTACAATCAATGCCTCGTTTGATATGTCGTTCAAATGAGATAGGATCTCGTCTGAATGAGATAGGATCACGTTCAAATGATATCGTATGTCATTTGAACGAGAAGAGCTATGTTCTCACACGTCACCGCCTTGATTTTCCGTATTTAAAGGGTGTCAGACTTCTATATTTCATGTGGAGAAACACTGGTTTTAAGAAGAATACGATTTTGAGTGTTTAATTTATTCTCCAACCTTTTGAGAGTTCAATCTCTTGTTTTATAATTCACAATATCCCAAGTACTTTTGTGTGAGTTATTTTGGAACCCAAGGTACAATCTTGTTGAAGTTAACTCTTTGTAGAGAGGATAAACCTACATCGGACTGAGGTCATTGGGAGTGATTGAGGGTATTCCTTACTAAAGATTGGACTGCGATCTTTGAGGTTCATTACGTGTGTATCTTTGCTAAATACAGAACTTCGTGTTCTTGAGGAGTAGCTGCGGTTATTCCTTTGCTGACGACACTGACCGACACCTATGGGTATTCGTGTGTCAAAATTCATTGTAATCCGTTGTAGGTAGAGATTTACTTATTATAGTGAAATAAAAGGTTTTTCCCATGCGGGAGAATTTTCCTGAAATTGGTTTCCTTTATATACTTATTGATTGAATGCTTTCAAATCACCTAGATGCATGTGTTAGGAATGAATTAAAACTTGGGTTTCTTTAAAACTGGTTTGATTGGCACACAATTAAAATTGGTTTGTTTGAGAAGTCACATTTATTCTGTTGTAGCACACTCTCAAATTGGTATCAGAGCGGGTTACGCTAATTTATCGTGTGGTCCTAATTTCTGCAAGCACCTTTGTGTGAAAGCCTGTTGCACTAAGTTATTGTGTTTTGATCCTGATTTTTCCCAAATCATTTTTTTTAAATCCCATTTTTTCCTAAATATTCCTATTAGGGGATTTGACAATTTTAGATGTCACATGTCTAACGAAACTATTTGGAAATCCCGATTGAAATCAACTTTTAAAACTCCTATTAAAAAGAAAAAATATGAGAGATGTCTTTGTTGTGAGGGAATTGAACATAACATAGATTAGTGCCCCACCAAAGTTAGGGATATTTTTAACAAACTAATTATTTATGTTGCCACCCTTAGTGATAGTAACCCGAGTAAAGAATTTTTTTTATCGAAGTAAGAGTGTCATTCCCAACTGTGTGGCTACTCACGAGAATGACGATGATACTTCTTCCATATCCACTGAGAGTGAATCCCATAAAACTGAGGGTAATGGAAGTGAGGATGGAAGTGAATATGACCGTAACTTGCAAACGAATTTCAATAAAATTTATGCTGAAGGTTTGAAAACAAAGAAAGAAAATTTGGAATTAAAAGCTCAATTGAAAGAGTGTTCCTTAAAAAATAATGATGTTTTAGTTGAAGATCTTAAGGAACGTGAGGAAATTTTTAGAGAGAAGCTTGAGTACATCGAGGGAGAGAGAGATAGTCTTCGAGGGGTGATGGAGGCTATAAAAAAGGATCTTCTTGACTTTGGGGATTCTAGGTGTTACTTGAATCTAGAATAGATGAACTTGAGACAAGTTTGAGATATTTGACTAAATTGAAATTTGATTTGGAGTCTAGGTCGGAAAAGCTTGATAAGATTTTAGGCAGTATCGAAGTAAAAAAGGATAGGGGTGGGATTAGTTTTAAAAAATAGGTTGCATCGATTCCCAAAGCCAACCCCACACGTGTGAGAGAGCCTCCTAGGGTTGTTAAGATAGAGGAACTGAGGGTTGTCAAGATAGATCCACCTAGGATCATTAGGAGAGAGCCACCTAGGATCATTATGCGAGAGCCATTGAGGAGATAACTGCCTTTAGGTAACACTCACCGCCCGATTTACACTTGCACGCATTGCGGTAAGCGAGGTCATCTTAGAAGTTTATGTTAGAAACTCTTAAATGGACCTAGGAAAGTCAATAAAAGAGTAAAATTTATTCCTAACACCTCCATTTGCCTTTATAAATCTGTTTGGGTTAGGGAATCTGATTTAGAGGCTTGTGGTCTAATTGTTCACGATTCTCGTCTCCATGCATGTGACTCACCCCATCTGAGATCTTTTGGTTGATTCCATTCGATTTTGTTATACACTAATTGTGCGTCTTGATATACTTTTTCTAGTGTTGTGACTCACTTTGTTGTAGCGCATATTGACTTATATATTGAGTTTGCTATTTTTCTACTGTTTCGACACTAGTTTGGATCTGTCCAGCCCTTCTTGGTACTGTTTTAGGGAAATTTTTGCACTAGGTAACGCTATCTAACTTTCTAAGAAAAAAATTGAAAGTACTATTTTCTCATTCGAGCGAGATTAAATGTCGCGAGAAGATATCGTTTGAACGACAAGCCTTCTCGTTTGAAAGACGTTCAACTTTATTCAAATGACATGTTTGGTTTTCTCCACTGTCATGTTTACAGTATCTTGTGTTCATCTGCTTAAATTTATGGTACTGTTGGTTGTTTCTGGAACAATATTATGCAGTCATTCCTGGTATTAATGCTTAATTGCTTATACTGCACTACTTGTTTAATCACACCTTCTTTGATTGATGATTATATGTGTGATTTACCATTTACTAGCATAGGATGATTCTCATGTCAATATTTTGCCTATATCTAGTGTGTGTCATGTTGAGTTTTCTATTTTGATATATTTTTCGTAAAACCAAAAAGATTTTCATTTTTGAATTTCTTTTGAAAAATACAAAAAGATTTTTATTTTATTTGAGAAAAATTGAAAAAGTCAAAAAGATTTTTGTATTTCATTTTACACCGTATATGAATAGACATTTAGGATGATCAAGTTATAATTCCATTTCATTAATCCATGTGACTATTCTATAGTTTTGTGAGATAATATATCGTGTCATCTTTATGCTTTACAATATATGGAGTCATTGAGATGTTATTCGTTGATAATTCGTACATGTTTGACTCATTACGTCCTTTAATGCTCACATTCACAGATTTGTTTGATTATTATGCTTGTCTTATCACATGTTGGTCGAGTGTTTTAATCTCATTCCTGTCCTTAAATCAAACCAAGTGCAACAATACGAGAATAATAGAAGTAGTTCATGTAAAAACCTTTGCCCGTGAAATATTTATTTAGGACCTAAAAAGTGAGGAATTGAAAATTATTCGGGGCCCAATGAGTCTTGAAAAGAGCCCGAAAAAATTGAATGGCAATAAAAAGTATATTATGCCAATAATGGGCCAATAGGTTTTCTCTATGTTGATAATTTAGTATCCCGTTAGATATAAAAATTGCAACATTTTATATGAGGGAGTTTGGTTGAAAAGTAATCAATGGGTTTGCATGTCCTTTGAAATTTTTTCGAAACAGAACTAAAATAGTTCTGGACGTTATTGGTGTGAAAATCACTTAGGTTTTGATTTGTTGATATGATTATGACGATGTCATTTAAATTCAACATTTTTACACCTAAGGATATTTTTTATGTTCATTCAATAGGAGTACACTTACGCATCGTGTACATTTGCTTGATTGAGTTTTATGACCTATTGAATATGTTCACACCCATTCATTCCGTTTCCATGACTTGGTTGTTTCAATGCAAATTCATGGTGTGTATCTTTTGTAACATCATTTTTGAATTTTTGATGAAAATTTGAAAAATAGTTTGTGGATCCTTTTTCAGCATTTCTATACTTTCACGGAGTTTGATCCATGTTTGTCGTGACAACTCCATCCTTTAATGTATTTTTCTTTTCCTTGTCTATTTTGAACAAATAAAAAGGGGGAGAACAAATTATGCCTTTATGGGTGGAGTTTTGAATTATGGGGGAGATTTGGGATATTATATATGTTTTGATTATTCTCATTTCAAACTCGATACGTCACAAAGGTATTTGCTTCGTCTCATGTGTGTAGGTACGAAGAGTTGATAATTACTGGATTCCCGACCCTGATGAGAAGAGATTGAAGTTTTGATGTTAAATATTTTTGAAGAAAAATTAAAAGACTTGCATTTTTAGTACCTTTTCACTTTTGGGTTCATGGGAGGGTATTAGATTTATATAGGCATTTGAGTTTGATAATTCGAATATTTTTATTTTCTACCGGCATAAACATAGGGAGATATTTATAAGGACATGATTTTAAAGATATCCATTATCAATTGAGTATGTCTTATACCGCTATAACTGTCGAAGAATTATTCAAGTTCATTCAAGCATCGAGACGAATCCGCATATCAAGCTTCTTCAACATTAAAGGCTCTACAAGGTTAATTTTACTGAGAAAGTAAGTAAGACCCTTTATGGTTAATCTAAAAGTTTTTGGAATGTTTAAATGTTTTTGAATTTTTTTTTGAATTCATATCAGACACCGTTCCGGAGAAAAATCCCAACTAATTCATAAAAAATCAGAAAAGGACGAAATTGGCGGCCATACGTTCGTATCAAAATTATCTACAATGATTGCCTCGATTGATAGGTCGTTCAAATGAGATAGGATATCGTTCGAATGAGATAGGATCTCATTCAAAGGACATCGTATGTCGTTTGAACGAGAAGAGCTATTTTCTAACACGCCACCACCTTGATTTTTCGTATTTAAAGGGTGTCAGACTTCTGTATTTCGTGTGGAGAAATACTGGTTTTAAACAGAATACACTTTTTAGTGTTTTACTTTATTCTCCAACCTTTTGAGAGTTCAATCTCTTATTTTATAATTCACAATATCCAAAGATACAATCTTGTTGAAGTTAACTCTTTGTAGAGAGGATAAACCTACATCGGACTGAGATTATTGGGTGTGCTTGAGGGTATTCCTTGCTGAAGATTGGACTACAGTCTTTGACGTTTGCTGTGTGTGGATATTTGCTAAAAATAGAACTGCGTGTTCTTGAGGAGTAGCTTCGGTTGTTCCTTTGTCGATGACACCGATCGACACCTGCGGGTATTCGTGTGTCAAAATCTGTTTCATTGTAATCCATTGTAAGTTGTGATTTACTTATTATAGTGATGGTTTCCTTTACATGCTTATTGATTTAATGATTTCAAATCACCTAGATGCCTGTGCTAAGACTGAATTAAAAGTTGGGTTTCATTAAAACTGGTTTGGTTGGAACACAATTAATATTGATTTATTTGACAAGTCACATTTATTCCGCTGTAGCACACTTTCAATATGGTATTAGAGCGGGTTACGCTAATTTATCGCGTGATCCTGATTTTTACAAGAACCTTTGTGTCAAATCCTGTTGCACTAACTTATTATGCTTTGATCCTGATTTTTCCCGAATCATTTTTTTTTGAAATCCCGTTTTTTCCTAAATATGCCTTTTGGGGGATTTAACGATTTTAGATGTCACATATCTGACAAAACTATTTTGAAATCTGGTTGAAATATGCTTTTAAAACTCTTGTTAAAAAGAAAGAATCTTAAAGATATCTTTGTTGTGAGGGGATTGACCATCACATAGATGAGTGCCCCACCAAAGTTAGGTATAGTTTTAACAAACCAATTATTTATGTTTCCACCCTTAGTGATAGTAACCCCACTGAAGAAAATTTTTATGCAAGTAAGCGTGTCCTTCCCAACTGTGTGGATACTCATGAGGATTAAGATAATACTTCTTCCACGGCCACTGAGAGTCAATCCCATAAAACTGGGGGTGATGGGAGTGAGGATGGAAGTGAAGATGAGCATAACATGCAAACAGTTTTTAATGAACTTTGTGCTGAAGATTTGAAAACAAAGAAAGAAAATTTAGAATTAAAAGGTCAACTGAAGGAGCATGCCTTAAAAAATAATGATGTTTTAATTGAAGATCTTAGGGAACGTGAGAAAATTTTGAGAGAGAAGTTTGAGTACACCGAGGGAGAGAGAGATGGTCTTTGAGGGGTGATGGAGGCTACGAAAAAGGAGCTTCTTGAGTTTGAGGATTCAAGGCATGTACTTGAATCTAGGATAGATGAACTTGAGACAAGTTTGAGAGATTCAACTAAAGTGAAATTTGATTCGGAGTCTAGGTCTGAAAAGCTTGATAAGATTTTAGGCACTGTCGAAGTAAAAAAGGATAGGGGTGGGGAGGGTTTTGAAAAATGCATTGTGCGGATTCCCAAAACCATCCCCGCACGTG
Organism: Sambucus nigra; assembly: GCA_949130495.1. Taxonomy (NCBI): domain Eukaryota; kingdom Viridiplantae; phylum Streptophyta; class Magnoliopsida; order Dipsacales; family Adoxaceae; genus Sambucus; species Sambucus nigra. The sequence continues at coordinate 194,629,339 of OX422209.1, forward strand.
TGAGAGAGCCTCCTATGGTTGTTAAGAGAGAGGAACTGAGGGTTGTCAAGCGAGATCCACCTATGATCATTAGGAGAGAGCCACCTAGGATCATTAGGAGAGAGCCATTGAGGGTAGAACCGCCATTAGGTTACACTCACCACCCGATTTACACTTGCACGTATTGCGATAAGCTAGGTCATCTTAGAAGGTTTCTGGTAGAAACTCTTAAATGGACATAGGAATGTCAATAAAAGAGTAAAATTTATTCCTAACACCTCCACATGCCGTTATAAATCTGTTTGGGTTAGGAAATCTGATTTAGAGGCTTATGGTCTAATTGTTCATGATTCTCGTCTCCTTACACGTGACTCACCCTATGTGAGATATTTTGGGAGATTCCATTGGATTTTGTCACCCACTAGTTGTGCGTCTTGATATGCTTTTGCTAGTGTTATGAATCACTTTGTTGTAGCGCATATTGACTTATCTATTGAGTTTGCTATTTTGCTACTGTTTTGACACTGGTTTGGATCTGTCCAGCCCTTCTTGGTACTGTTTTAGGGAAATTTTTGCACTGGGTAACGCTGTTTAACTTTCTAAGAAAAAATTTGAAGGTACTGTTTTCTCGTTCGAGCGAGATTAAATGTCGCGAGAAGCTGTCGTTTGAATGACAAGACATCTCGTTCGAACGACATTCAACTTCGTTCGAACGACATGTTTGTTTTCTCCACTTTCCTATTTACAGTATACTGTGTTCATGTGATTAAGTTTCTAGTACTGCTGGTCGCTTCTAGAACATTATTATGCAGTCATTCCTGGTATTAATGCTTAATTGCTTATATTGCATTGCTTGTTTAATCACACCTGCTTTGATTGATGATTATTTGTGTGATTTAACATTTTCTAGCATATGATGATTCTCATGTTGATATTATGCCTATCGCTAGTGTGTGTCATGTTTAGTTTTTTTATTTTGATATATTTTTTGAAAAACCAAAAAGATTTTCGTTTTTGAAAATTTTTGGAAAATACAAAAAAATTCTCATTTTCTTTGAGAACAAATGAAAAATTCAAAAAGATTTTTGTAATTCATTTTACACCGTATATGAATAGACATTTAGGATGATCGAGTCACAATTTCATTTCATTTATCCGTGTGACTATTCGATAGTGTTTTGAGATAATACATCATGTCATCTTTGTGATTTGAAATGTTTTGAGTCATTCAGATATTATTTGTTGATACTTCCTACATGTTTGAAACATTATGTCCTTTAATGCACCATGCACATATTTGTTTGATTATTATGCTTGTCTTATAACATGTTGGTCGAGTGTTTTCATCCCAATCCTGTCCTTAAATCGAACCAAATCCAACAATACGAGAATAATATAAGTAGTGCATGTAAAAACCATTACCCGTGAGAAATTTATTTAGGACCTAAAAAAGTGACGAATTAAAAATTATCCGGGGTCCAATGATTTTTGAAAAGGGCACGAAAAAATTGAGTGGCAATAAAAAGTATATTATGCCAATAATGGGCCATTAGATTTTTCTCTAAGTTGAGAATTTAGTACCCGATTAGATATAAAAATTGCAACATTTTATATGAGGGAGTTTGGTTGAAAGTAATCAATGGATTTGCACGTCCTTTGAAAAATTCTCGAAACGGCACTAAAATAGTTCTGGACGTTATTGGTGTGAAAATCACTTAGTTTTTGATTTGTTGATATGATTAAGACGATGTCATCTAAATTCAACCGTTTTACACCTAAGGAAATTTTTGATGTTATTTTGATAGGAGTACACTTACGCAGCGTGCACATTTGCTTGATTGAGTTTTATTACTTATTGAATATGTTCACACCCTTTCATTCCATTTCCATGACGGTTGTTTTAATGTAATTCATGGCGTGTATCTTTTGTAACATCATTTTTGCATTTTTTATGAAAAATTGAAAAGTTGAAAAATAGTTTGTGGATCCTTTTTCAGCAGTTCCTATAATTGCACGTAGTTTGATCCATGTTTGTCGTGACAAATCCATGCTTTAATGTATTTTTCTTGTCCTTTTCTATTTCAGACAAATAAAAAGGGTGAGAACGAATTATGACTTTATGGGGGAGTTTTGAATTATGGGGGATATTTGAGATATTATATATGTTTTGATTTATATTTTTGATTAATCTCATTTCAAACTCGATACATCACAAAGGTATTTGCTTTGTTTCATGTGTGTAGGTATGAAGAATTGATAATTACTAGATTGCACACCCTAATGAGAAATTCTTAAAGTTTTGATGTTGAAGATTTTTGAAGAAAAATTGAAAGACTTGCATTTTTAGTACCTTTTTACTTTTGGGTTAATGGGAGGGTATTAGATTTGTATAGGCATTTCAGTTTGATAAATCGGATATTTTTATTTTGTACTGGCATAGACATAGGGGGAGATTTGTAAGGACATAATTTTATAAATGTCCGTTATCTATTGAGTATGTCGTATACCACTATAGCCTTCGAAGAATTATTCGAGTTCATTCAAGCATCGAGACGGATCCAAATATTAATCTTCCTTAACATTCAAGCCTCTACAAGGTTAGTTTTGGTGAGAAAGTATTTAAGTCCCTTTACGGTGCATCTAAAAGTGTTTGGTATGTTTAAATGTTTTTGAAATTATTTTGAATTCATATTAAACGCCTTTCCGTTGAAAAATCATAACTAATTCATAAAAAATCAGAAAAGGACGAAACTGGCAGCCCCACGTTCGTTTTGAAATTATCTACAATCATGACATCATTTGATAGGTCATTAAAATGAGATTGAATCTCTTTCGAATGAGATAGGATCTCTTTCGAATGGGATATGATCTCATTCAAGCGACATCGTATGTCATTCGAACGAGAAGAGTTATTTTCTAACACATCACTGCCTTGATTTTTAGTATTTAAAGGGTGTCAGACTTCTGTATTTCGTATGGAGAAACACTGGTTTTAAATAGAATATGATTTGAGTGTTTTACTTTATTCTCCAACCTTTTGAGAGTTCAATCTCTTGTTTTACCATTCACAATATCCCAAGTACTTTTGTGTGAGTTATTTTGGAAGCTAAGATACAATCTTATTGAAGTTAACTCTTTATATAGAGGATAGACCTACACTGGACTGAGGTCAATGGGAGTGCTTGAGGGTATTCCTTGATGAAGATTGGACTGCGGTCTTTGAGGTTCGCCGCATGTAGATCTTTACTGAAAACAAAACTGTGTGTTTTTTAGAAGTAACTGTGGTTGTTCCTTTGCTGACGATAATGACCGACACCTGCGTGTATTCATGTGTCAAAATCTATTTCATTGTAATCCGTTGTAAGTTGCGATTTACTTATTATAGAGAAATAAAAGGTTTTGCCCCTCTGGGGGATTTTTCCTGAAATTGTTTTCCTTTACATGCTTATTGATTTAATGCTTTCAAATCACCTAGATGCATGTGTTAGGACTGAATTAAAACTTGGGTTTCATTAAAGCTAGTTTGGTTGGCACACAATTAAAATATATTTATTTGATAAGTCGCATTTATTTCCCTATAGCACACTCTCAGTATCAGGATGATGCTCCAAAATAAAATCCTAGATATGATGCTCGTGTATCCTAAAGCACTCGGTCCACTCCATGTGCCACAAACTGCTCATAAAATCCATAAGAGCCTCCACCTCAGAATCACAATATGAATGAAGAGACTCTATCTTGGAATAGAGAAAGGAAGACTCCCCGCCAGAATTAGCACCACAAATTGTAGGAGTGGTCTCAAAATTCTAATCTCCCTCGTTAGCTTTTCTAGTAGACTCATAAATAGGATCCTAGAAATAGATAGCCCTGATGAGTCAAGAGAGAAAATATAACAAAGGACAATTATACTCAGACTCTGAAAGGGGTTATGATAGAGAGCTTACCCCAAAGTTCAGGGGGTGAGTATGCTTCCATCTAGGCGAGAAGAATCGGTTGGATGAGGGATACCATACTAAAAAAAAGAAATAGAAAAGAGCAACATCAGTACATTTTACAAGTTAAAAAAGAAAAGTTCATGAAATTAAATAGCTAATAGTAACTTGGGTGTGCCAGTCAAATACTGAAGAAGTGCGTAGCACTGCACTCTCTGCCCATTTCGCAGAATCAGAAACGACTGCCTCACTGACCTAGAAATAATGAAACAAGGGTTAAAGTGAGCATACTTGCACTGTAAAAGAAAGAAGAAAAAGAATAAGTAGAAAAGGAGACAAGGGTACGACAGTTCAATACCTCTCTCGTAGTTATCTCTCCAATGTGCTCCACAGTTACCAGAGCAGCTACCTCACTAACATGGAAACAATAAAACAAGGGTGAAGTTAAGCATACTTGCACAGTAAAAAAGAGAAGAAAAGAAAAAGGAGAAGTAGAAAGGAGAGAAGGGTATGAGAGTATAATACCTATCTCGTAGTTATATTTACAATATATTCCACAGTTATGAGGAACTGCCTCACTAGCCTAGAAACAATGAAATAAGGGTGAATGTGAGCATACTTGCGCAGTAAAAGTAAGAAGAAAAAGGGTAAGTAGAAAGGGGAGAAATGTATGATAGTATAATACCTATCCTGAAGCTATCTCCCCAATGTGTTCCACAGTCACCAGAACAATTGCAACACTAACTTGAGAACAAGTAATCATGTAAGTGTTAGCAAATATTTTCACGGTATAAGAAAATTTGAAAATTATGGCAAAACAAGTATTTACCTAGATAGCCTCACCCGGGACACTAGCTAGAGACCCCACAGTAACGGGAATAGAACTCGTAATAGATCCCGTAGATAGTGGGATTTATCCTACAAGACATACATGATACATAAGCAATTACCCCCACAACATTCAAGTGGGTGTTATGAGTGATGCCGGAGGGGCTGCCTCCGTAATACTTACTGCGAACACGATGGATAAAGAAGATTCTACAAACCTAGCCTCTAAATGAAGAAAAAGAGATAACTGTTAACACACCACTTACCTCACAAACAAAATCAAACATATAAAAAATGTAAAGACTTCCAATGGAAATAGTTACTGGAGGATGCACTATGATAGGACTCTCGCTAGAAATAGCAGGGCAAGGTCGCTCAACAGTAACATGGCATACTGGAGAAATAATAACAGGAGACATTAATGTAGTGGTTCCATGAGCCAACTAAAGATTAAGAAAAGAAAAATAATATGGCTTATGAGTATAAGCTATGCAAAGAAACCACACACAGAAGGATAAAGGAATACATGAGCCCCTCCTAAAGAGGAAGAGCGAAAGATGACCACTGGCTCAACAAAGATTATGGTAGTGAATTGGTCATCATAAAATCATTAGGAACTTCCATTGTCACAAATAAAATGGGAGAAGAATCCACAAGTACTTGAAAATAAGAAGAAGCCTGCGAAATGGGCTCAATAGTGAAGGTCGCAGTAAATACCGGCCCTTGAGGAATAGGATCAACAAAGGCCTACCATCCATGGAGATGTAGACTCGAGGGATAAACATCCTCCCTAAGGAGAAGAACCTTGGAATAGTAATCCCAGAAAAGGAAGACTCTCTCCAAAGGAATAAAGGCCAAGAGGTACATACCCTGAGTGAATAACATTGACAAATTGTAAAGTAAGTAAAACAACAACGATAAACATCAAAGGAAAAATAAATAAAAAGGTGTCCAAGAGAACAGGCATGCCTCCGAGAGTGAGTAAGCAAGGGGCTCAGCTCAGGAAGTGCCCGCTACTAAAATAACAAAAGATGAAGTAGTCGTACTGTAAAGCATAACCATCTACAAGTATAAATAAATAGAGAACACGTGAATAATAAGTTTGAAAAGGGACCGTGAAACCAGACACTTAGAGAAATTAGTGAGATACCTGAACAGAACTTGAGGTCACAGAAGAGACCCTGGTGCTAGTAGTATGCACATATTAAACCTGGAAGGAACAAAAGTAACAGTTAGCAAGATAAGTGTAAGTCATGACTATCAAAGCTTAAAAAAGTGACAAGTCGATTTAGGGGCGAAAGTAATGAACCTATCTATAAAGGATTGCAGAGGAAACAAGATTAGAATTCCTCTCTCCTTGTAATGGAGAATGAGGATGTAGAGGCGGCGATGGGCCACTCGTCTTAGCAGAAGTAACCTGTGAAATCATCCCAAGAAAATTTTTAGTAAACGAGTCAATGATGAAAAGAAAGGAAAATTATGCAAGTAAAATTCTAAGTAAAGAAATACTTATAGCATCAGAACGTACAGTCTATCCATATGGAAGGCGTATGGTAGCAAATTTAATCCATGATGGAGAGTGGGGCATCTCATCATCATTAGAAGACTCCTCCCTCGAAACTAATAACAAATCACAAGTGTCAATAGTGCCTGCACCATGGAAGTCTAGGCCATCCACATCATTCGAAGAAGAACTATGATCATCGTAGGAATGGGTGATTCCGTAGTCAACTAGTTCCTCTTTAACTGAGTGAGGCGGGGAACTAGCATGTAAAACTCCATGAGAACAAGTTTTGCTAAGTAAACAAGATTCGATGTAGTACCTTATCCAATTAGGATAGACATAACGAGTGTCTCCTAAGAGGAAAAGCCTAGAGCCTCATAACCGCACTCTCCAACAGTCCTATAGGTCTACTCTGAGATGGCAACCTTAGTTCTCATAGGAGAATCGGGAAGAGGGAGCAGTGGTAGTAGCTGGGATAAAATTTTAAATGTATGTGTCAGTGTGTGTTCCCTTTCCTGCGATATAAGCTATTTGTAACATCTCGTGTTTTTATAATTGATTTATTTAATTAAATGGGAATTTTCGAGAAAAAATAAAATTTTAGATTTTTGGATTTTTATTAATTAATTATGTTGGTTTTATTATTTGTAAAGTAGAACTTCAATCGGCTTCGAAATAGGACTTAAAATATATTCTCAAAGTTTATCCCTTAAGCCATTTTTAAGTCGGCAGTTTCAAAATTTCCGAGTGATCGATCGATCGACTCCAGGGGATCGATCGATCGACCCCTTCAGATTTCGTGAGCTCCAGGTTTTTATTTTGATGAATTTTGTATTTTAAAACTTTTAACTTATTTACATAAATGATTTACGGGCTAGGTTTTTAAAACTCACGTTTTACCACCCCTAGAGCAGCAGACTCTCTTTTTGTTCATCATCTTGCACCTCCAAACCCTAGCCTCCATTAAAACCATTTTTAAGCTCGGTTTTGAAGGCATAAACAAATTTGGCCCAAGTTGGTCAAGGAGGAGTTTTTGAGCCATTTTTCAAGAGGAACTCAAATCTCTAGTCAGTTTCTACGTTGAATCACATGCATGTTTATCATATTCTTTTCCCTTCGTGTTATATGTCTTGATTGTAGCCTCCATTAAATACACATTTTCTAAAATAACTTATGAATGTAATTATGAAATAAATAAATATTGGGACTATTTTGCATGAAAAAATAATAGTACCTAATACTCAGAACCTTGTTGTTCCTTGAGTAGTAATTGGCTCACCGGTTATATTATGGGCATGCTCATGTAGAGGAGCCCTCAAAAAGAAAATGTTGATATTTCATGTGAAAACCCTAGTTTAATTTGATTGCTTGTGATGGAATATAATAATCATGATAAGACTTGCATGTAGTTATTATTCTGAAAATCAAATATTAATGTGTCCTTGATGTCTACCATTTAATTAAAGATTAAGAAATTGGAAATTTTAAGGTTGATATGAATAATGCTGTTATAAATTGTTAAGTATGCCACCTTATCAAAATATTATAATATTGATATCTCGGGGACATTGGATATTATAGGTAATTGGTTTTCACCCCTTGTTATAGTACATTTGTTAGGTATGGGACTAGTAAGTGGGCCTTAGCTGCGATTTATGCTTTCTAGGTATGTGACTAGTTATTTTGAGTCTATGTGGGTTATATAATTTGGGGTGGGGGCTGATTTTCTATATTATACTATCGTTACGATAGCCTAGGATTGAAGTCTAGGTAGAGTGAAACTTTCTAATCACCCTTTATTTAGGATAGGATGAATTTGTGTTTGGGGACCCTTAGTTGGGACTAAGGGGTAGCCTTGCGGATTTTCACATCGCTTTTAAGGGTGGAGGAAATTAATTTGAATAATGAGTTTGAGAAATTTACGGGAATTAATACCGCAAACTAAAACGGGTTTTAAAATTTATTAGTGACATAATGTGTTGAACCTTGTCATATCGCGAGGATCGCAGGATAAAAACGGATCAAACGGTGGACTTGACAAGGGGACGTGTGTGTGAGTGGAACCTTGTCATATCGCGAGGGCCGACAGTTAAAACGGGTCAGACGACGGCTTTGATAAGGGGATGTGTATCTTGATAAATCATATTTGTGCTTCATTTAATAAAATTTAATATTGTTGGGAAAACGGTTAAAAAATTAAAATAGTATTGGTGTGGCATATTTTAAAGAAACCTTACGGGTAGTTAGTAATTTATTTTTGACAATTAATTATCTTTTTAATTAAAATATTCCATTGTTATGATTGATATATATATATATATATATATATATAACACTATTGTCTGGGTTCAAGGACCCTAATTGAGAGGATTAACCGGTATTCATGCTCGGGGCTTTGGCTCTGACTCATGTGTTGACTAATCTTTTCAGGAATTAATTTGGAGTAGCTGCACAGGATTTATTGGAGATGCAACTGGAGTATTTTTTATTGCTTTAGTAGTTATAATTTTCTTCTATTCCGTCGTATTTATTATGAGACTACTTGAGATTTTAGTTGCATTTTATTTATTTAAGTATTGAGATATTTAGAGATTTCATGTGATGGGTTTAATATCGCACTTTGGTGTTCTATCAGTTTGATGGTATTAATATTTGGGATTAATCAAATAGTTTATCTTGTGGATTAAAATTTTTATATGTCTCATATCTGTCACATGCTAAGGATGATATTTAATTTACTCGCACCCGACTCAATTTTGGTGGCAGCTGAAGCCAGAATTTAGCGGGGTGAGACAGATGGTATCATAGCGTTGTCTTAGGTCTCGTAGCATGTGAGTCCGTTTAGCTTCCGCGTTACTGATCTTTGACTCTCTTTGTTGATTTGTACTTCTAGAGGTAGTGGGTCTATCATATGTGTTAACTGTATTTCATGGAGATATTGAGTCTTGATGTAAAGACATTGTAGGCATTGAGTTTAGAATTAGTAAGCTTGATGTGAGGATCCCTAGGATTGATTTTGGAGACGGTAATTATTTGGTAGATCATTAGTATAAATTTTGGGTATGTCCTATATCGATGTAGCGATGTAATTTAATTTGAGGATTTAGGTATTGCGAAGATTATCGGAGATAGAATCGAGTGGCGATTTACGAGAGCGCATGGTACGCCGTTACTTTTCATAGTTATGTATACATATGTGGTAGGATATATAGTATTTCGTTGTAAGAGGGGTAGGTGCGCATATGATTGGGTGTATGGGCGCCCAATTGTGGCATTCTACATGTAGGCGTATGTGAGCCTTATTTTTACGTTTCGCAATTTACATTTGACGTATACGCTTCATCTAATTTTGAGGAAGAAATTCTTTGTTAGTGGGAATGTATGTAACACCCCGTGTTTTTATAATTATTTTATTTAATTAAATGGGAATTTTGAGAAAAAATAAAATTCTAGATTTTTGGATTTTTATTAATTAATTATGTTGGTTTTATTATTTGGAAAGTAGAACTTCAATCGGTTTCGAAATTGGACTTAAAATCGATTTTTAAAGTTTATCCCCTAAGACATTTTTAAGTCGGCAGTTTCAAAAATTTTGAGTGATCGATTGATCGACTCCAGGGGATCAATCGATCGACCCCTTCAGATTTCGTGCGCTGCAGGTTTCTGTTTTGATGAATTTTGTAATTTTAAAATTCTTTAAGTTATTTATATAAATCATTTACGGGGCTAGGTTTTTCAAACTCATGTTTTACCAACCCCAGAGCAACAAACTATCTTTTTGTTCATCATCTTCCACCTCCAAACCCTAGCCTCCATTAAAACCATTTTTAAACTCAGTTTTGAAGGCATAAACAAATCTGTCCCAAGTTGGTCGAAGAGGAGTTTTTAAGACATTTTTCAAGACGAACTCAAATCTCTAGTCAGTTTCTACATTTAATCACAGACATGTTTATCCTATTCTTTTCCCTTAGTGTTATATGTCTTGATTGTAGCCTCCATTAAATACATGTTTTTTTAAAATAACTTATGAATGTAATTATGAAAGAAATAAATATTGGGACTGTTTTGCATGAAAAATGTATAGTACCTAATACTCACAACCTTGTTGTTCCTTGAGTAGTAATTGGATCACCGATTATATTATGGGCATGCGCATGTAGAGGAGCCCTTAGAAAGCAAATTTTGATATTTCATGAGAAAATCCTAGTTTAATTTGATTTCTTGTGATGGAATATAATAATCATGATATGACTTGCATGTAGTTATTATTCTGAAAATCAAATATTTACCTGTCCTTGATTTCAACCATTTAATTAAAGATTAAGAAATTGGAAATTTTAAGGTTGATAGGAATAATGTTGTTATAAATTGTTAATTGTGCCACCTTATGTAGATATTATAATTTTGATATCTCGGGGACATTGGGTATTGTAGGTAATTGGTTTTCACCCCTTGTTATAGTACACTTGTTAGGTATGGGACTAATAAGGGGGCCTTAGCTGCAATTTATGATTTCTAGGTATGGGACTAGTTAGTGTGAGTCTATGCGCGTTATATAATATGGGGTGGGGTTTGATTTTTTATATTATATCGTCGTTACGATAGCATAGGATTGAAGTCTAGGTAGAGTGAAACTTTCTAATCACCCTTTATTTAGGATAGGATGAATATCTGTTTGGGGACCCTTATTTGGGACTAAGGGGTGGTTTGAGGATTTTCACGTCGCTTTTAAGGGTGGGGAAATTTAATTTGAATAATGAGTTTGAGAAATGTAGGGGAATTAATACCGCAGGAGTAAAACGGGTATTAAAATTTATTGGTGACATAATGTGTAAGGTCCGATAGTTGAAACAGTTCAGAGGATGATTTATGTCTTGTCATGTGTGCAACCTTGTCATATCGCGAGGATCGCAGGATAAAAATAGATCAGACAGCGGACTTGACAAGGGGACGTGTGTGTGAGTGGAACCTTGTCATATCGCGAGGGCCGACAGTTAAAATGAGTCAGATGTCAGCTTTGACAAGGGGATGTGTATCTTGATAAATCATATTTGTGCTTCATTTAATAAAATTTAATATTGTTGGGAACACGGTTAAAAAATTAAAATAATATTGGTGTGGCATATTTTAAAGAAACCTAGCGGGTAGTTAGTAATTTATTTTTGATACTTAAATATATTTTTAATTAAAATATTCCATTGTTATGATTGATATATATATATATAACACTATTGTCTGGGTTTAAGGACCCTAATTGAGAGGAGTATCCGGTATTCTTGCTCAGGCCTTTGGCTCTGACACATGCGTTGACTAATCTTTTCAGGAATTAATTCGGAGTAGTTGCATAGGATTTATTGGAGTTCTTTTGGAGATGCGGTTGGAGCTATTTTTTATTGATTTAGTACTTAGAGTTTTCTCCGATTCCGTCGTATTTATTGTGAGACTACATTTGAGTTATATTGGGACATTCAGTTCCAAGGTTGTCTTGAGATTTCAGTTGCATTTTAATTATTTAATTATTGAGATATTTGGAGATTGCATGTGATGGGTTTTAAATTGCACTTTGGTGTTCTCTCAGTTGGATGTTATTAATATTTGGATTGATCAAATAAATTATCTTGTGGATTAAAAATTTTATATGTCTCATATCTGTCACATGCTAAGGATGATATTTAAATTACTCGCACCCGACTCAGTTTTGGTGGCGGCCGTCGACATAATTTAGCGGGGTGTGACACTTTTAGTTTTCCTTTACCCTTGGGCTGGCCTTTATGCTTGGAAGGTTATGGATCGAGTGTCTTCAGATGGGTGGACTCTTCAAGAAGTGGCTTCAAAAATAATATTAGTGTGGCATATTTTAAAGAAACCTTGCGGGTAGTTAGTAATTTATTTTTGACACTTAAATATATTTTTAATTAAAATATTACTTTGTTATGATTGATATATATATATAACACTATTGTCTGGGTTTAAGGACCCTAATTGAGAGGAGTATCCGGTATTCTTGCTCAGGCCTTTGGCTCTGACACATGTGTTGACTAATCTTTTCAGGAATTAATTCGGAGTAGTTGCATAGGATTTATTGGAGTTCTTTTGGAGATGCGGTTGGAGCTATTTTTTATTGATTTAGTACTTAGAGTTTTCTCCGATTCCGTCGTATTTATTGTGAGACTACATTTGAGTTATATTGGGACATTCAGTTCCAAGGTTGTCTTGAGATTTCAGTTGCATTTTAATTATTTAATTATTGAGATATTTGGAGATTGCATGTGATGGGTTTTAAATTGCACTTTGGTGTTCTCTCAGTTGGATGTTATTAATATTTGGATTGATCAAATAAATTATCTTGTGGATTAAAAATTTTATATGTCTCATATCTGTCACATGCTAAGGATGATATTTAAATTACTCGCACCCGACTCAGTTTTGGTGGCGGCCGTCGACATAATTTAGCGGGGTGTGACACTTTTAGTTTTTCTTTACCCTTGGGCTGGCCTTTATGCTTGGCAGGTTATGGATCGATTGTCTTTAGATGGGTGGACTCTTCAAGAAGTGGCTTCAAAAATAATATTAGTGTGGCATATTTTAAAGAAACCTTGCGGGTAGTTAGTAATTTATTTTTGACACTTAAATATATTTTTAATTAAAATATTACTTTGTTATGATTGATATATATATAACACTATTGTCTGGGTTCAAGGAACCTAATTGAGAGGAGTAGCCGGTATTCTTGCTCAGGTCTTTGGCTCTGACACATGCGTTGACTAATCTTTTCAGGAATTAATTCGAAGTAGTTGCATAGGATTTGTTGGAGATCTTTTGGAGATGCGGTTTAAGCTATTTTTTATTGATTTAGTACTTAGATTTTTCTCCGATTCCGTCGTGTTTATTATGAGACGACATTTGAGTTATATTGGGACATTCGGTTCCAAGGTTGTCTTGAGATTTCAGTTGCATTTTAATTATTTAATAATTGAGATATTTGGAGATTGCATGTGATGGGTTTTAAATTGCACTTTGGTGTTCTCTCAGTTGGATGTTATTAATATTTGGATTGATCAAATAATTTATCTTGTGGATTAAAAATTTTATATGTCTCATAGCTGTCACATGCTAAGGATGATATTTAAATTACTCGCACCCGGCTCAGTTTTGGTGGCGGCCGTCGACATAATTTAGCGGGGTGTGACACTTTTAGTTTTCCTTTACCCTTGGGCTGGCCTTTATGCTTGGCAGGTTATGGCTCGAGTGTCTTCAGATGGGTGGACTCTTCAAGAAGTGGCTTCACTAGGAACAACTTTCTCGAGAGGCATCTTGGGTGTAGTGCTGAGATGCCAAAATTCTTTCGAAGTTCTTTTGATTAAGAACTAAGCCTTGATGTACTCGGTGGGAATGGTCTCATAAGGAAGTCCGATCATGCAGTTTTGAATGAGAAGAACCTACTATTGCGAAAGCAGGTACTAAAAAGACATGAAAGAAGGTAAGTAATCATGGGGAGGCACATACAATCCCCCAAAGTGGCTCACTCTATGATGCATGAGTTAAAATTCCTATAAGCCTCCAAATACAACTCTAAAGGGTCACTGTTTGAGGTGTAGGAAGGGGTGTGAATTACCTGGTCATAGCCAAACTGTCTTCTCACTCACTAAGAATTATAGAACTCAATGCCCTGACTCATCTTAGTCAAAGAAGGAAGAAGGTCTTGTGATAGCATCGTCACCACATTGATATATGGACAAGAAGAGATAGAATCCACATTAGAAGGGAAATAAAAAAGTGCCACCATCACCCGAAAAATAAAAAGCCACCAAAAAGTACCACCGGGGCATTTGCTGTAAGTACAAAAATTTAACTCGTCAACATTATCGATCAAATACCCCAAGGGTTTATTGGTGGCCTTCTTGTGCCACTTCATGGGGCGAGCAAAACCACAGTGACACGCCCTTACTTCGGGCCAAAATGGGGAAAATGCTCAAAGAAAAAATCCACCAGGTTAAGGGAGTTGGCAAAATTGGCAACATCGTAGTGGCCATAAGATCTCTAAAAATCTACATGGGTGCCATACAACCAAGTATAAAGGTACCCAAGGATCAAGGCAGCAAGGGACACTGTCCTCCCTCGTGCTAGCCTCATAGCCAATATGAAAAGAAGATCACGAGGAGAGTCTTATGGCTTACCTGGTAGCAAGAATCTACTCAATAAAGTAACTAGGAAAGTAGCCAAGTGTGAGGGGGAGTGAAGCTTCGGTCCATCCTGACTTTTAAGAACTCTACTAGAAGTCTCTCCCTTGGGTGGATGCTCAAAATCTCTAAATCAGTACCTCTTCGATTTAGTGAAAGTGTGCTTGGTAAGACCAGTTACATTAATAGCCACATACCTCTAACACGCAGAAAGGGTTGACTGCAGTTCTTCTACCATCTCCTTCTCAAGAGGGTCTTCATAGCCATCGATGAAAATATGCCCCTTGATAAAGGAAGGGCAAACATCTTACATACATCCTCCACGGTAATAGTGAACTCACCCCAACCAGTCACAAAATTTTGAGACACCTCGCTCCAACGAGAAATCAAAAGATTGAGGGTGGATACATGCTTAGCAATAGTATAAGATTTTAAACCTTCAACTGCAGTGAGAAGGCCAAGTCCCTCGAGAATGAACTTATAAGAAGGGATGGCAAGAATATACTCAACCCAAGCGGCCCACTCTTCAGGGGAACCTCCTTAAACTTTGATGTCGACATTAAAATGAGGAAAATCACCATAATCCTCTCTAACTATAAGAATGGAATCATGAGGAATGGTATGAAAATTAGTAGACACACCTAACCTCGTATGGGGTTTCTCGATAATGTTGGTAACAGATTTCTCCTCAAAGTGGACAAGAGAGGCCATAAAGTTATCATGTTGCCCAAAATAAGGTGCAAGGCGATAGAGACTAAAATCCATTCCTTAAAGAGTCCGCAAATAGTCTTGGTAAGATTGAGAAGGGAGGAGGTGGTCGAGGGACCCCCAACAACCATTGGTTCCAGTGAAGAACTCCCAATTATTTGTCCTAACGGGGAACCCCCAATGGTAGGTGGTTCATGCGAGGAACCCCTACTAGAATCGATCATCAATGAAGAACTCTCAATAATAGAGGTTCCCAATGAGGAGCCCCTGCTATCCAAAGCCATGAACGAGGAACCACCAGTAACTATATGTTCTAACGAGGAACCCTCGATAAAAATCCTATACAGTAAGGAATCCCTAATAGAAGTTCCCAATGAGGAATCGTGAGCAAAGATGGCATCCAACAAGGAACCACCAAAAATAACCCCAAATAGCGAGCAACACCCAATAAAAATCCCCAATGAGGTACCCTTAACAAATATGGATTTTGATAAAAAACCCGCACCAAGGGTCATCCCAAATTAGGAACCCTGAGTAGCAATAATCTCATGTGAGGAACTCACAATCTCAATTGGTCCATAAAAGTTAGCCTTAAGTGAGGAGCCCTCAACAACAGGGGCTTTAGACGAGGGACCCCAATGATGAATTCTTTGTGAGAGGAACCATCCATGGCATTTATCTCTAAAAATGAACCTGATGTTATGTCAGCAGTAGGGGAAATAGTGGCGGTGGCTATGGTGGTTGCGCCACTAGTCAGCACTGTGGACAATAATAAAATAAGGCAAGGAAATGAACAATATCTCACTAACAGTGGTGGTGGAAGAGGTGTTCGGAGATGAGGACGCCATTTGTGGTGACTTTTGGAAAATCTTCGAAGAAAACACTACGGGGTTTCTTTTTCACTTGAAATATCAACACTCTGTGAATGCTTAAGAAACTTGTAATAGTGAAATCTTTTATTCAAAAAAATGGTCTTTATATGGTAATAAAGGGATGTATGGTAAAACCAAAAGGTTGTCAGATTTTTACCTAAATGATTAGATGATAGTTCCCATGTTGAAACATGGCTCCAATAGACTCAAAAACCTATAATTAAGGGACAATGCATTTAATAACCCTAAGGGTAATGATGAAAAAACCCTAGGGTCCCTCCAAGTTGAAAATCATATTTATAGCGTACAAAGCCTTTTGGTCTGGCAAACACAAAAGACTTTGCATGAGGGGCTAATGTAGATGGATGTTTTGGCTTTGTTATAATATTCCCGGGCGAGAGACCCATCTAGCCAATCCTCCCAGTTACAAATAAGTTTTGTTAGAGGACCGTTCTATCCCATCCTTCCATTATTTACAATATATTTGGGCGAGGGACCCCTCAATCCCCTTTTTTCAGTATTTTTAAGATTTTGGGCAAGGGACCCCTCCAGCCCCTCCTTCCAAATTTTTGATGATATTTGTGCGAGGGGGACCTCTAGCCCCTCCTTCCAGAATATCAAAGATATTTGGGCGAGGGACCACTCCAGCCCCTCCTTCCAGAGTTTAAAAAATAGTTGGGCGAGGAACCCCTCCAGCACCTCCTTTCAGAGTTTCAAAGATATTTGGGCGAGGAAACCCTCCATCACCTCTTTCTAGAGTTTCAAAGATATTTGGGAGAGGGACCCCTCCATTCCCTCCTTCCATAGTTTCAAAGATATTTGGGAGACGGACCCCTTCAATCCCGAAGATATTTTGAGAAGGAACCCCTCCAGGAGCTCCTTCCAATCTCTAAAGGAGTTTTTGGTGAGAAACCCCCTCCCCCATCACCTTCTAATTCCTAAGATGATAAAGTTTGGATGAGGAACTATCCCCAAACTATAACAAGTTAAAATGATACAAGCGCAAAAAAGTCCCCAAATGAAGGACCCCTTTGCCAAGACCAGCTGAAATGTAAAATCTAGTGAGGAAGTCCGCGGGGAAGGAATCCTCTAGAAAATGATAAAAAATTATTTGTTTTAAAGTGAGAGGTTCCAAGTAGTGACCCAATGAACAAAATATCCAAGATGAGGAGGTATACCCTAAACAACCCATCATCATGAAAAAGTTATTCCTTTATAGAACAAAAGTACTAACACTTACTTTCTTGTACAGGTAGACTAGTTAAGCAGGCAGGGCTCAAATCGAACAGTTGGTATCTCCTGGGAGTTTTGGCTTGGTGGATAATGAACAAGGTTTGTATAGCAAGCTCAACCACTTATCACTTTAAGATAGAGAGAATACTAGTAGAGAGACTCTATGAGTCACTCCACTCCTTACACTGTTCTCACACAGTTATAATTGAGATAAGCAACTAAAAGGTTGCTCACAAGCACTACAAAAAAAAGTTTCTTTTAAAACCCTATTTTTTTAGGCAGACAAAATATAGTCTTTAAAACATTTTTTTTATACGGATATAATTAACAGTATCAAAAACTATTATTTTTTTAGATTACTAATTATATCCGTCTAAAAAAAGGTCATTTTTTGATGCAATTAATTATATCCGTCTTATAAAGTAAACCAAATGAGATGGTAAATAATTAATTATATTCATCTCCCACTCACACTTTAACCTCCCACCTTAAAACAACAAAACCCTCTCAAATTTATAATACCCAAATCGGCACCCCCCACACGCACCCTCGGCTTCATCTCCCTGTCAAACCCGGCGCCCAATTGTTCTTCTCCTCCTCCTCCCCTCCTCCAGGCATTCTCCTCCTCCTCCGCCCCACGCGTTCTTTTCTTCCGCCCCAAGCGTTTTTGTCCTCCTCTGCCCCCCAGATGTTCTTCTCCTCCTCCTCCTCCATTCTCCTACCATCCGTCTGTTTTCTCTCTTCGGTTGTTTTTCATTTCATGGTAACTTTTCATCTTTGCTTTTTTGTTGAGGAAAATAGCATATTGTTATTTATTTATTTATTAAAATTTTTCTTCTTCAAAATGTGATACTGTATATAGTTAGTTGGACAACGGTGACAATGACTGATAAAAAATTATTCTTTAGACGTAATTAATTAACCATATGCATAACACTTATATAAAATGTAAATAAAGAGTGGATGCTTTTTTGTTAATTTTAATTTTTTTTGTAGCTTTCAATGTGACCTAAATAAGCAGATTTATAATAGGATATTTATTTTGTTTGATGTTATATAGAATTATGTTTCATTTTGGCTCAATGATTCTAATTAGGTTTGTTTATTTGTTTAATTTCTTTCATTCTATATTTCAAGGTTGTTTTAAAAAATAATTTAGGGCTTTAAGTTAATTTGACATTATTCATAATGATTGACTATTGTTTTTTTGGGACTTGAAATTAATGGGTATTATTACTTATGTTTCGAATTAAATACGTATTGTTAATATTGATTTGGTATACTCCTTCGTTCCATATTAAGACTCCATGTCTTTATTTTGTATAAATCAAAGATACACTCAATTAACCATGTTCACCGTCATGCAATTTGTGTACATAAAAAAGGGGCATATAAAAAATAGTCCATCGAACATTTTTTAATACACATTTAGTTCAAGCATTTTTATTTGCTCTAAAAAGTCCCTCAATATGACGCTAGTGCGGACTTTAAAAATAAGAGAATATTGCTTAAATGAGTGTTTGGGGGAATTTTTGGAACAACATAAAAACGCTTGGACTAAATGTGTATTCAAAAATGCTTTAGGGACTTTTTGGTATTTCATCCTGTAAAGAAATAACAAATTATCCTACAAATATCAGCTCGGGGGTTCCCATGACAAATTTCTCGGCACTTATCATAAATTTTTCTCCCCCTCAACTGAAATCCTGGATCCGCCACTGGTGATTGGTAGATATTCTCTTTTTTTTATGTATTTCTAAGAGTGAAGTTAAATGATATTGAGTCTTATTACTACAAAGATAAATGCCTGGATAAAAAAGCTTTAAAGCTCTACAACTACTCTGAGAGAAAGTATAGAAATGAAATTAACATGTTAAAGAAGTAGTATGAGTCTCATTCCTTCTTTAATTACATATATTTTTCAGAAAAAGTTTTTGACAATGAAGGAGTACGAGAAAGAAAAGATGAAGAGAATAGAGAAAAATTGAAGGACTTGTGAATACATGAATTGTATTCGGCAATTCAAAACAAAGATAAAAAAAAAAAAGTGGTTCAAAGAGTAAAAAAAAAATCACTGGTGATGATGACGAGTTTTTTCCATGTGAAGAAGAAAACGAGCATACGGAGTCAAACCAGGATGAAAATGGGTATGTGCCTTACGAGTTTTTTAATTTGTAAATGTTTAATGATGTAGATGTTAATTAGTTGATTGTGTGAACTCTTGTTTGATACTTTCCATTATCATGCGTACATTAGTATTTCAATATTTCAAATTTGAATTGTTCTATTTAGTTATCCATAATAATACTTAACTTAATGTGATGAATTATATTATTATTTGTATAGCTTGTTCCCCCTTTATGTGATAGTATCTTTAGGAATTCATGTTTGCCACTATTAATCTTTTTAGCTTTTCATCATCTTGCGAAGATAATATTAATATCTTTATCTTTATCTTTATATTATGAAATATAAATTTACTGACATTTTTTTTAGATTCATAGATGGGAACCATGGATAAGAGTTGGATTGATTTTCGCAACCGGTGTTCAAAAGAATACATTAATGGGATTGAAAGGTTTCTTAACTATGCATATGAAAATAAAAACAACGAGACAATAAAAATCTAGTTCCCCTGTTAGAGATGTGCGAATCGAATGTACCACGCCAGACAAGCTGTGTGAGATCACCTTGAGATGCATGGTTTCGATAAGACATATAACGTTTTGATTTTTCACGGAGAAACTCTTAGTGGTGTAAGAAGCGATCGAAATACTCCATGGCATGATATGTTAGTTAATGATATACATATACCTGTTGAACTGAGTGCTTGAGATAACATGGTTACAATTGTTCAAGAGGGAATAAGTATCTCCCACATGTATGACAATATGCATGAGGAGGAATGTAATAGAGAAGATGTCTTTGAATCCGACAAAGATGTTCTAGAGTACTATAAACTTATAAAAAAGGATATGTGCAAATTCTATGAATATTGTCCGCCAGGGTTTACCGAATTGTCATTTGTTGTTGAACTCTTGCAAATGAAGCAACTTCATGGTTGGACAAATTGTTCTCTCACGGCTTTATTAAAATTTTTAGGGAGGATGTTTCCACATGCTAGAATTCCCAAGTCTTACTACCAATCCAACAAGCTAAAAAATACTTGGGATTCAAGTATGATACATGGGATGCATGGCCAAATAATTGTATGCTATTTCGTAATGAAACCGAGGGTCTTAAAAAGTGTGGCATATAAGGATCTTCTCGATATAAATATGAGGACTCAAGTATTGATGGTGTCGATGGTCCAAAGGTAGACATAAAGAAAATGAGATACTTCCCTTTGAAATCGGGATTGCATAAATTATTTTGGTCATCCTATTCAGTTCCTCTAATGAAATGGCATGCTGAGTAAAGGATCGACGATGATGTAATGAGACATCCTGCTGACTCTCCTGCTTGGAAAACTTTTAATGAGAAAAACCCTTCTTTTGCGAGGGAGATTCGCAATGTTAGACTTGGGTTAGCTGCTGATGGATTTAATCCATTTGGTAATATGAGCATTAAGCACAGTACATAGCCAGTTATCCTTATTATTTACAACTTACCTCCATGGTTGTGCATAAAGCAACCTAACATGATTTTGTTTATTCTTATAGATGGACCAAAAGGACCCGGAGATTGATGGTGTACGCACTTACGATGCGTCAAGTAAGGAGTTCTTTCAGTTGCATTCATCGTTGTTGTGGACCATTAATGATTTCCCCGCTTATGCCATGTTATCGGGATGGAGCACAAAAGGTACAATTGCTTGTCCTTGTTGTAACGAAGACCACCAGTTAATGCGATTAGATAAGGGTAAGACGTTCTGTTATTGGGGTCATAGTCGATTCTTATACTCGCTCCATAGGCTTCGTAGGCAGAAGGCACCATTTAATGGGAGGGTAGAATTATGTCCAACCCCACTTAAACTTTCGGGCTTACAAGTATTACAACAGTTGAATGATCTTGACGTTCAATGTGAATATAAGATGGAATATGTCTTTAGAAGGGAGGAAAGAGAGGCGTTAGAAAAAAGTAAACAGGCAGTTCGAAAATGTAGATTTGGTTGGAAACAGAAGAGCATATTTTTTGAACTGCCATATTGGAAGGATAATATCTTATTCGCCATAATCTTGATGTCATGCATATTGAGAAAAACGTCTGCGATAATGTCCTGTTTACATTGTTGGGTACTAAAGGGAAGACAAAAGATAATTTACAAGCTCGAAAAGATTTAAAAAATTTGGGTATTAGATCAGAGCTACATCATCAACCACGAGGGTCAAATATAGAGTACCTCCCCCCAGTAGAGTACACAATGAGTAACAAAGAGAAGGAGATTTTTTTAAAAGTGTTGCAGAAAGTTAAAGTTCCTGATGGCTACTCTTTGAACATTTCAATGTGCGTGAACATGCAAGAAAGAAATCTTTCGAGATTAAAGAGCCATGATAATTATATTTTAATGCAACAATCGCGAAGGGTATTGCCCACTCATATTATCAAAGCCTTGATTGAATTAAGAAATTGCTTTGTGATATTGTGCTCAAAAGCAGTTACCGCAGTTGATTTGGAAAAGTTTGAAGATCGGATGGACCTTACACTTTGTAGCGTTGAGAATATATTCCCTCCGAGTTTATTTGATGTGATGGAACACTTGCCTATACATTTGTCGGATGAAATCTTAATTGCTGGTTGTGTTCTTTACCATTGGATGTATCCGATTGAAAGGTACCTCCTCACTTTAAAAGGCTACGTTGGTAATCGGGCTCATCTTGAGGCCTCGATTGCCAACTCTTTTATTCTTCAGGAATGCATGAATTTTTATTCCTGGTATGTGGATGTGGAAACTAAGTCTAACCGATCGACTAGAAATGATGATCGGGGGATTATAAATGGTCGTACAATTGGGAAAAAAGTTCAATTTCAACTTGATTTTGTAATGTACATGTAAGCTCATCGACACGTTCTTACCAACACTGAGGCAGTGGCGCCATTTGTTGACTAAATTTTATTATAAGTATTTGCTGTTTATGAAAACCATTTTTATATTTTTTGTGTAATTGACACATGGCTATTTGTTTACTTTTAGAAAGCATCTCGTGGAACTTTTATCAAAGTATCCTCAAGATTCACAAAAGCATCGTGTTAATCGTATTCACAACGATGAGTTCCACACTTGGTTTAAGGATTATGTAAGAGAAAATATCATAACTAATAGTTGAATTATGAATAAATACTATACTTTTATATTGGCATTTACTTTAATATACTATAGGTTAATAAATTGGCACGTGACGGTGTCCAAGTATCCAACGAAATCAAATGCTTGTCTTTAGGTCCTCTTAAAGATGCAGTCAGATTCAACACTTATATTGTTAGTGGTTTTAGATTTCGAACAAAGAGACTTGATAAGGGAAAGAAAACTCAAAATAGAGGAGTTTTTATAAAAGTCGAACAAATGAGTTATTCTAGCCGGAAGGATAAAAAACCCATTGTGGGTGACATTACATACTATGGGGAACTAACGGACATTATTGAGGTTTAGTAGATTAATGGCATGAAGTTTGTGTTATTCGATTTGGTTGAAAATCGTATGGGTACAAAAGTTGATGAGTTTAACTATACGCTAGTGAGTTTCAAGCATTTAAAATATAAAGATGATCGAGAGAGTAACGAACCTTTCATACTAGCATCCCAAGCAAAAAAAGTGTTTTGCATGCAGGACCCTATCGATACAGATTGGCATGTTGTTGTTCCCATGACACCAAGAGACCAATTTGATAGGTACATGGCACTTCAAGAAGCTGGAGAATAATTATTGCTTAATGGGGATGAGCCGTTTATGATGCAAAATTTGAATGAAAGATCACAAGTTACGGTGGGTGAGGGATCGAGATGGATTAATAGTTGACACTAGTGTGGTTCAAGCTAATGATCACGAAGATGGAAATGTAGATGAGGACGAAGATGGAGATGAAATTTAGAGGGACAATGCTTGAGGGAGATATAGTCCTAAACTAGTTATTTTTGTTTTTGAACTAGAGCATTTGTAGTTTTGTTTTGTACTGATGCATAATTGAGTACTGTTTCTTATAAAAAATGCATAGCTGAGTAATGTTTCTTATAACAGATGCATAACTGAACAGCTAGTTTGCTGCATACCTGAACATATATTTTGTTAGTTTTTTGAATTAGCTAGTTTGCTGAATTTGCGTTTTGATTAATGAATTCTCTATATCATATGCTTTATAATTAATAGTTGTTGAACGTATAGTTTGTTGAACAGAGAGTTTGCTGCATATCTGAACAAATATTTACTAATTACTGATGATAGTTACTGATTGCTGACGATAGTCACCAGTGATAGTTAATGATAAAAGTTTGTTTGGAAATTATTACGTTACTTTTCTCAATGTTGTCTACTCAAAATTAATGATTATTAAAGCAGTCATAGTTTGTTATGGGTAGTCACCATCTAATTTTGAAATAGAAATGATAAACTAACTTATTGTGTCATATTTACAATGAGTAGACTTCAAATAAAAATTAAATCTCAATCTACAGCTAACACCATTCACCGAACCCACATAGAACATATTTAATAAATTTATAAAACCAAATAAGTTTTTAACAATACAGTATATATGATCTACGTTCTATAAGTGGAAGCACTCACACACAACACATGTAGGAAAATAGGATTCTAATAAAGTCTCATTCATTCATATTCATTTAATTAATGAGTACAAAATTAGGCTATGCTTTTATATATAGGCTTAGCCTAACTTTGTTGTTGAAGTACTAAATGAGTACAAATGGATGCTATGGCTTAATATATAGGCATGTCTTAAAATTTAAAAAAAGAAATTCAATTAGTCATCAAGTCCTACACATCAACCCCCCTCCCCCCCTTCCCCAACACACATACACATTTAAAAAGTTAGGACACAATCATAAGAGCATGCGTCGTTAGCGTAGGAGTAAAATGAACTCGTGCATTGCATTCCCCCACTTAAGAAGGGATCCTCATACAAATTTCTTGAAATACACTCTAGCAAAATTTCTCAACGTACCACACACCCAAAATTCAACCCAAGGCTGGAGAAACCGAACACTGCCCCCAAGACATGACAATGTAAGGGATTATAAACTGGATCACAACGGGGGAACACTAGGTCGCATCGGGTCGGGGCACATTGTGAATATCTTCATCTTCGAAGCACCAAATCAGACCGGGATTAAAAATAATCCCAAACATGGTCCACATAGTCGTGCGTAAACTAGAACAACCCGGGACTCTCATCACAAATAAGCCACCAGAAGTAATAATCACAAAGTATCCTTGTCACTCCCAAGCGGGTGGGTGGCTGGTTGGAGCTCATAAAAGGTGGGTGGTGAGTGCAGGGGATAGTGTCGAGTTTAAAGGTTGGTGAATTATGTGGAGGGGAATGTACTACTCTGATTAGCCTCAATAGGCATCCATAGGCATCATTTGACGCTAGATAAAGAAAGGGAAGGGCCAAAGAAACATCTGTGAGTGTGGAGGTTCCAAGTAATTTTTACCGGTTGTATAATGGGATGGTGATGGTTCTGGCTAGGGAGACATCATTGATCTTCTCAGTATGTCGACGAGGGTTGCTTGAACCCGAAGAATGCATTTTTCTCCTGATGTAGTGTTTTGTAAAAGATTTATAGGCTTTGAAGGGGTGGGAGGGGGTTTCATGGTCCGAGATTGAGGTGTGAGGGTACCGGTACTTTGGAATGCACGATTTCCCTCCCTCTTCATTGTTGTAATGCAAACTGAATAATAAATGTTTAGTGAATAATTAATACATAAGTATCACTCTTATATATTTATGTTAAAATGGACACTGTTATAATCGAACGAATAGGAAATAAAATGCTAATGATGATTATACACGAGTTATGATCTGATTAAAGGATGTGTTTCTACTAATTTCTTTCCTCTCACTAGTTATGATCTGATTAATAATGAACTTCTCACCTTCCTCTTACCATCAAACAATGCTTTATTTCTTCTCTTCAAAATTTCCCAAATAATACAAACAGAGATCACTTTAATAAGGTACTTGAACACATCATTTCTTGAAGCTCTAAGCCACCAGTCCATTTGCATAATATTAATAGGTGAAAAGACATTTTAATGCCTAAGATACCACCAAATAAATGCCATACTTCATAAGCTATGGGACCGTGGATAATTAGGTGATTGATATTCTAAAAAATTTTGTAACAGCAGCAACACATTGAACCCAATTTGATTAGAATCAATTGTACATTATCTTCTAATGGAACTATATTGTTAGTGCACCTTCACATTATAAAACAATGTATATGTTGATCACTTGACAGTGTATATGTTGATAACCAAATTAACAGTGTATATGTTGGCAACAATGTATATATTGATAACCAAATTAACAGTGTATATTCTTATCACTTGAAAACAATGTACCGTTGTTTAATTAACTTAGTTATAGGTATTTTTTAACCACCTATAATTCTAACACTACTATATTGTATATGATAATACTTTAAATTATGTTTTCAATGAACATCAATTTATATAGTTTCTCTTAAGTGTATACGTTTCATCATAATGCTAGCTGCTTAAATTATGTTGTGATTCACTACTGTAATATCGTTTGAAGTTTATTATTCATATGTGAGAATAAATTTCAATATTATACATGTTAAGCAATGTATTCATCATTGAGGAAATGATCCATTTGCAATTGTTATGGATCATTGTTAAAGAACCATAAATTTGTTTCATCCCATGACATAGAGACTATAAAAACTGAAAAGATACCAAAGGCCTAGGGAATTTACAATGATTCCTAGAAACTCATCAAACTTCTATTTGGGCTTCGATTATTACCTAATTAAATATATTATACAACTAATTCATCTTTCATTTGTTTTTATGTAATAGGTGTACCCATTTACTCAATGAAGCCAGTAATTATTTTTTCTTCATGTTTAAATGTCTCCACATAATTGCATCAAATGGGGGAGTTATGGTTCAAGAAGTTATTACAGTGATTCATATACTCTTTCCACTTGATTTCATTGATATCATTTCCCACTTCATTTCATAATTGAGCTTATCTGAAAAAGTACATCTATACACTATAGATGTTAGAGTCAGATAGTTGCAAAAATTTCCACAATTCCTTAAATACAAGATTATTTGCATTGATAGTTGTTTGACCTCAAGGTAAGTCTGTCAATACACAGGGTTTTTCAAAATCGGATTGAAAATACAAAAGCATAAAGTTAAAATCCTTGTCCCATTTTAAAACTCAATCAACAGTTTGTAGAAACAATTAGCTGTAGAAACATCAAAAGGAAGCTAAAACTAAACTACACTCTTCTACCAACGGATATGATTACATAGTAAATAACTTCTAATGGAAAATGGCTAGAAAATCTCCATCTTTCTCCACTCGTTCCATAATTGTAATTATTCCCCTACTAATCTTATGTGTTCACAATAGTGATTAAATTTTTTATTCAGTCCTATTTTCTTCAGGGTTGTTTTAAGTTTTTATTCAGTCCACTCAGTGCTATATATTTTATTCAGTGCTATATATTTAATTCATTGATTAAATTAGTGTTTAATAAGATATGTGTATCTTAAATAATAACAACGGATAAGGATATTATCCGAATCCGGGAAATCTGAGAGGTTCCCTTAAAAATGGATAAGGATATTGTCTCCCCTGTGGTTCTTTCTTTTCTTCTTCTTGGACTGAACTTGTGTAAAAGGTTCCCTTATATAGAGAGAATGAGATATGATAGGCCTAAGAGATAAGTTGAGTCTATTTTCCACCTTTTTTATAGCCACTGTTTCTTCCTAAATTTCTCCTTTTCCATTAATAGGGCCAACTTATTTATCTTCTTTATACTCATGAGCATTGGTTACTTGCATGGCTAGATTCCTTTCCATAATTCTTTGGAGTTTGTCATTAGTTCTATAGTTTGAAGCTCTTGTTTCTCCTATTTTTGGATGAAGATGGGAAGAATCTGGGGTTCAATAAACTGATTTGTGATCCTATGTTCCCTTATTTCATTCTCTTTATTGGTTTGGATTTGACCTCTCTCCCTAGATACGTTCACCGCTAGCCTCCCATTTCCATTGATTTGGAATTTTCCTTGGATAGTTATATTATCTACTACACTAATATCCATTGTATCTAGAATGGTATGAGGCTGTTAGGGTTTAATAAGATGACTTTTATTAGTTGTGTTCATCTTTTCCCCTATTTCCTTTTCTTTAATGATTTGTATTTGACTTGTTTCACTTCTTTATGGATTCTTTCCCTGTGCTACACTAGGGAACTGCAATTTAACTTTATTGTTTCCTTTTGTCACAAAGGCTCTTTATGTGCATTATTTAGTTTTTCAATATTTTTGGCTTGCATTTTTACTTCTTTCATGCTATTTAGTTTCTCATGAAGATTCTTTTAAAAAATTCCTCCTTTGTTTCAGTTGTCTTCCTCCTCGTTCATGAAACAATCTTTTGATCATGTTCTTGTCTTTGGCACATACTGCAGTAGTAAGGCATTCTTTCATAATTAATTTTCTCTCTAAATCCTTCACCTTCATTTTCATAGATTATCCATACTCTTTTAGTTATACTCTTTGTCAAATCCAATTCCTCACAAATTCTAGCTTAACTTAGTCTAGATAAGGAAGCATTTGCCTCATCAATTTTAAGAGGTGGGGTAATAGCACTTGTAGTTGAAAGGAGGCTTGATTTATTATATAGATGAATCAGTAGAGATGGCATGGTAATACAAATAGGGTTTAGAGTAGATTCTCCATTGGATTAGAAGTCATATGTCCATTTGAACACTCTCATTGGATAATTACTGATATACCACGCTTCTTTCATCCCCAGTCTATGAAAATCCTCTTAGTGGAATAATCTAATTAAAATGTGTTTATTGTCAATGACCCCTATGATAAAGGAAGCTTTAAGTCCAAAAAAATGAGATACCTTCCTCATCACCATCAATAAAGGTCTTCCATGGGTGAATTTGCCAATAGTGGAGAACTTGAATAGTTCTGATAGCTTTATGATTTTTTCTTTAGAGAAATCAATTTTTGGTTCTCCTTTATGCATTTTGAATTCTGGGAGATTGTTCACTGATTGGTTTGGGGATGCCCTAAAATAGATGTAAAAGATTTAGATAGAGGAGGATATGAGGGGATGGTGAGGTCATGTGAAGATTACCAAATCCTTGAGTTGTGTCTTTCTCCTTATGATCTCATACACACACTTAAAAGTTTTTGGATGTTTATGTTTTGCTTCTACTCTTCAATCTCATTGGCATAAATTTGATCCTAGATCTAGAAAATGTGTAATAGTTATCACGGATATGCTCCAATGAAACCAACTTTACTTTTAGCAGTGAGAGACATTATCATGGATATGCTCCAAGTATAATAGTTATCACGTGTTAACTGTTGTGAAACAAGAAGAGAACCAGGTGGAACAATAAAGAATAGCTTTGTTATAATTGATTATTGCCCTAATAGAGTTTGTGGCCACCAAGTGGAACAAGTTCAGTTAAAAACATTTCATGAGTTTTTAAATACTGAGACTTCAAGGATAGTTGAAATTCAACACCTTAAATAAATAGGCATATTTTAAATACCTAAAAATTGCTCAACTTACTAAAATATCCTTGTTTCTAAAACATTAGTGTGCAGCCCCTTCTTTTTTTACTAAAGTGTGCGTAATTCAGTTATTACTTTCTTGTCTTCGATATAACTATTCGTTTTACACAGAGATGGATGAAATCAAGATCTCTAGGACTAAAATTAATATATGTTTATCAATAATGGGTTTAAGTTGCTTCTCTTATTCTTGGAAATGATTTTGAAATGGACATGATCAGTTTAATGTTATAATCGATCCTTTTATATTTTGTTTCATGTTTGATTAGTTTTATAACTGATGTTGAAATGTGGTATATAATTGAAATGTAACTTCTTGGTATGACAAATGCAAATATATAGATCCATGACATTGAGGCGTCGTCGTCGTCGGTTGACTATGTACAACCTCATAGTTGAGGAAAAACTACTCGAGAAGCAACCACTCATAACTCCAGTGAGAAATGATTTAGAGAGGACATCTCAAATTACTTCCGTGCAACACAACATAAGGGACTATGGAAATAGAGAGATGTAACCACAACTTCCCCCAAATATTGAATTAACAACCCAGTCACATAATACACACCGCAACTCAAGAGCTCAAGTTTCTTTATTTCAAACACCAACAAGTCAACTTTCCCCAAATATTGAGTAGATTGATAATTCAGTTAGGAATGATAATACTCCATCCGCTTTATATGGTGAGAATCTTACAGGTATGTTGTGTTACACAATGCACTGTTTGTATATCTCCATTTGTATTACATTTTATGCTTATATTCATATTGAACAAGGTGTATAAACATTATTTACCATTTTTTTGTTCAGGTATAATAACTACCCTTACTAGTAAAAAAATGGTTAGAAAGGGGGCAAGGCCTTGGCTCGAATGGAATGATAATAAAAAGAAGATATTGGAATGGAACGAACTTTTTCAGCCAGTTTGTAAGCTTGAAAGTAAATTGATGTCACATTTAGGTTATTATGTAAGGTGTGAAAATTTATTTCCATTGACAATGTTGTATTGGAGTGAGGCGGACGAGGAAGCACTTAACAATATTTGGAAGTAAGTGAAGGTAACTTATTAGTTTGATTTATTTATTTGTGTCGTTGTACATTAGCTTGTTTTAACTAATTTATTCTTTTTGTTCTTAGAATAACACGAATGCACCAGAAGGTTTTAAACAAATCTGATTTGCAAAGATGGGACTTGCATAGAAGAAATGGAAGCATCGAGTGAAGGTGAATCACTATATAAAGAGTCAAACAGATTAAGAGCGGTTGAGTTATACGCCTGAACGAGTCGAAAAAGATCAGTGGCCTGAATTGGTGAAATACTGGGGTCTAAAGAAGATTAAGGTATAAATATCACTTCTTATTAAGAATTTTATACCTACATTTTTCGTCACTAGTAACATAATTTTTATTTTTATTTATTAAAATATTTAGGATATTGCGGATCGAAACGCTAAGAATCGTGAAGTTGAATGGACTTACTCAAGGACAGGACGAAAGCCACATGCTAAAATAGCCAAAGAGGTTGGAATTTTTATTATTATAAATATTTCTTATTTTAATCTAATAGTATTAATATATATACATTGTTTTTTCAGAGGATAGAACAGGGGGAGCCCGTTGACAATATTAGCATTTGGAAAACCACTTGAGCTCCAAATAATAAACCTTTCAGTGTTGAAGATGGATCGTTTAATAGAGCGGTATGTATAAATATTAATTCATAAGTGATTCTTGCAAAATTTATTTAATATTTGTTATAAATTGTGTTCTTGAAAATTATTTTACGTTCATTTATTATAATATTAATTCTATTCGTAGAAAATGCTTGAAATACGACTAAATGAGCTACCACAAGAGTAACAAAATGACCCAGAAGTGAGGAATAAGATTTTTACTGATGTAGTAGGATATGGAGGGCATGTGTATGCTTTACTAAAGGGAGAGGGTATTAGACCAACGTCGAAAGAAGCATTTTCATCTCAATTATTATTGGTAGAAATTAACTAGTTAAAGAAAGAAGCTAAAGACCGAGAGACTCGACAACGACAGGAGCTCGGAGAGTTAGGCAATCGCAACCAACAAGCTTGATTACAGATAAAGAATGACATGCGAAGTGAAATGCAAAGTTTGTTCCAAAGTATTACCCCTCATCATACTTCCACTATCTCAACGATTCAGTCTGACTAGGTAATATAATATCATTCATACATATAGTTATTTATATATAATGGAAAATTCTCTCATTTAAAGTTAAATTTTCAATGGTGATGGTGAAAGTTTGTTATGGTGGTGATAATTTATTATGGTGGTGGTTAAAAATATATGTTGGTTGGTGTATATCATTCTTAGAATCAATTTTATTGTTTAAAACAGGTTAACTACCTGTGGTTTTCATGAATAAACAAAGGATACTCTGCTGAATTTTTAAAAAAACAGTAGTAGTTAGATATTTATATTGTTTTATCATGAGAATATACTATATTGATTCATTTTTCACATTGTATTATTGAAGAGGGGTATTAATTCTGACATAATTGACACTATTTTTTTTTTTGTGCAGGTGATAATTTTTGTAGAACATGCAAATGTTAATCAATGGTTTTGGAGGTTGTACGCTTCAGTGTTGCGGAATTACTTTGATAAAGAGATTTCGTGTTTGGAGTATTAATACATTGATGTATTTTTGTTGTCAAGTCAAATATTTGAACTCAGTGTTATAATTCTTATTTTGATGAATATTTGAAGATGGTTGCAAGAACTGTAATTAAGGTTGAATGACAATAATTCATTGTGTTGGTTGAAAATCATCTTATGTATTACATTTTGTGATTATTCGTTGTTTCTGTTGTTTCAAATGTAACTCAATTTTATATTAAACTTCAGTGGTATATTTTATTCTCCACAAAATATTGATGCAAAAATTTTATGATCCTTTCACCTCTTTTGGGATGGTTAAAATTGTCTCAAAAATATATTTAGGATGGCTATATTTCCGTCTCAAAAATCTCTTCTAAAATAGTAACCTTTTGAGAGAAATTAATTCCCGTATAAAAAACAATCTTTTGTGACAGCTTTTGTTCCTTCTCAAAAGGGTCATATAAAATGAGGACCTTTTGAGACAGATCTGTTCCTATCTCAAAAAACTCTTTTGAGACAACTATGGGGTCACAAAAATTATTTATAACCCCCTATCAAAAAGACCCCCTACCCGTCCCAAATAGCGTCACAAAAATTATTTGAGACGGATAAATGATCTTTTGCGACTTTTAGGCCATCGTCTCAAAAGCAACTTTTTTGTAGTGAAGAAATGAACTTTTAATAAAATGATTTTAGAGAAGGGGGCCCTCAACGCCCCTCTCAAGTTTAACGGTTTTAGATAAGGTGTTCCTCGAGGCCAATCTCAAGTTTACCATGTTTGTACCATAAGTTACCATTTGAAAAGATATTTACCAAATCAGATATTTTGTCTCCATTCGAAGACATATTTGCTTTTTGAATTTTGTTCTTACCAGCTGTTATCTGTTAGAGGGGACATGCAGTTGTAGACCTAAGAGGGATAAATGGTACATTGCATACCTTTTCCCTCTAAGATTAACCTCTTGTTCTTGGCACCCCATATGCCCAAATCATCCTTAGTGTTCACGTATAAATAAGACCATTGGTGAGGTAAAATCATATATCAGAACCTCAAGTCATACCGTTACTCTATCAAAATCACACCACACCACTTAGTATTCTATCCCTGCTATCTCTCTAAGTGTTGAGTGCTTGTTTCTTCACTTCCACATTGACAACCATCATTCTCAGGAGATCCTTTATAGAAAAGTTACTAGTATTGTTGTGAAGTTCATCTTCTTGTAGGAGGTGGTTCTTGCTTTGGGTCCATTTTCACCAAAAAGGGAAGGTTTTACCAAGTGTTGATCTAGAAACTCTTAAACATCTTGGAGTAAGAGTTTATTAAAGTAGTTCACACCTCACCCATTTTATTATTTTATCAGACCTAGTCACACTACCCTCCTACAGAGGTATAAATACATCATTCCCATCATAGGTAGTGGTAGTAACATGTGTTGATGGGTGGAAGTCATACGTTATTTGATTAAAGATAACCTATGTCTACATAACTAACTA
Source organism: Sambucus nigra (assembly GCA_949130495.1). Taxonomy (NCBI): domain Eukaryota; kingdom Viridiplantae; phylum Streptophyta; class Magnoliopsida; order Dipsacales; family Adoxaceae; genus Sambucus; species Sambucus nigra. The sequence goes on from OX422209.1 coordinate 194,662,460, forward strand.
GATATGGTTAGACTGAACATGTCACATAATATAACTGACATTTTTCCTCTACTTGGAGGTCAATGTTACTTGTTTATTTATAAGAGTTAGGATGTGAATACTATGTCTGAAATCATGCGTTGTGCTACACATAAAAATATATGCATTGGGCCATGCGTATGTAATACCGCCTACTTTTATGAGTATTTTATGTTCCACGTGTGCATGGATTTATTAATTTAATTGGGAAAATTAAATTGGTTTCAGTAAATATTAATTATGTGTTAAGGATTAATACTTATTTTTATAATTATTTACTTATCTTTGATAAGTAAATAAAAATGCGAATTATTTGTCATTTTTGAGTGAAAAGCGAGGTTTATTATATTATGTCGATAGAGAGTTACATCAGCGAATTTATATAGTTTATGGATGACACGTATTGTACGAAATCTTCGGGTCTGGGTAATAATATGATGGTATATTTTTAGTTGGGTTACTGTGATGATATTTTTTAGAACACCAGCGATCCGAAATGGGTCGAAATACTCAAGAATAATACCTGGGATTATAGTTGGGTCCCTGGGGCTTTATAAACATAGTAGGGATCGTATAGGGGTATGGGTGTTTTTTACCCTTAGGGATACACTTAAAAACGGGATTAGGGTGTGAGTAAGGATTACTTAGTGTTTAATGAGGTGGATGACCAACTCACTTTCACCTCTGCATAACTGGGATTAATGAAGATATTAAGAGAAGAGAAAAAGAAAAGAAAAAGGAGAAGAGAGGAATCTTTGGAATTAATCATCTAGTCGGGATTTTGGATTTCGATCCAAAAACTCAAGTGTTTACTTGCTTTAGATTGCATTCTTTCCAGCTATTTACATTCATAATTCATTATGAGCAAATATGACATTTAAAAGATGAAATCTTTTGAGAATTGATTAAATGATTAAAAGTGGGAAGCCCCTAAATGTTTAAAAAATCTCTTTTCAAATAAATATTAATTTTCTTAAAGCGCGGAATAGGATGGTTCAACACAAACTACAAATTTTCATTTCTTTCAAATTAAAATTTAACTAAACCAATAAGTGAAATTAAACAAATTTAACAAATAAAGTTTTTTACCTAAAATAAATTAGTTCAACCCTAATCCTAAAATTTTGCCAAGCAAGATTAATTCATTTTTCTATTCTGGCCAAGCCAAATTTTATCATATTAAATTATCTTGACCTGAATTAACTTAACTTAAAATTCACCCAAACATATTTAGCACCAAACTAAACTAGAGTGTGATTAAACCCAATTTTATCTTACTTAAGCTAAGCATCCATTCTAAGGTGTTTTGCAAGATAGAAATAAGTCACATCAAACTACACACCGATGTACGAGGAAAACCCAAATGGAAAAAATCTCTGACGGCCCTAGCCTAATAAATCCACTAACTATGGAATTACTATTACAAGACAGTAGACTTACACCAACAACTTGACTCTGTCCAAGCCTTGATGCTCCTTCTTGTAAACACCTCCGCCTAGTAGATAACCATGGTCTCCTCTATGGGCTTGGAATCAACCGATGGGTCTCTTTGACATCATCACCCTCACGCGAAGCCTTTCTTCGAGTGGGAACTCCGCAGCAACAAATCTTATTCTTTATGGGATGCAGAAGCAAACCCAAACAAACTCTACAAATGGTAGAGTAGAACTTGGTGCAAAACACTCCAAGCAACAGATATATATATGAAGATATTTGGATTTAAACTAAAACATATTGGGTATAAAACATGTGTGTTTTGGAAGTATTAAACAACATGTAAATCAAACACATAAAAGTGGAACTTTTCTTGGAAGATTAGCTCTCTCAAAGCTCACTCTCAAAGTGAAAAGTTCTGCTGAAAATTGTTCCCACGAGATAGTTAAAAATAGGTACAAAAAATGAATATTGGGAGGTTACCAAAAACTACCAGAAATTTAGCTTTCCCACTCAAGACGTTCGAACGACTTTCCCTGGTTATTCGAATGACATCATTTGAACTAGATTTCAAAGGAAAAATAGGCCAAAATCTCGTTGGGAAAACTCATTCGAACAAGTTCGTTAGAACGAAACTTCGAACGATAAAACATGGATCAAATCGACATTCTCGTTGGCAAACACCTTTAAATTCTCATTTGAACAACAATCTCGTTCGAACGACACTTCGAACGAAAATTCAAATATTTTCAATTTTTCATTTGAGGACCAAGACTTTTATACCAAGTTCTAAAATTAATTTTTGAAAACTAAAAGTGATATTAAATTAAAATTACACCCATAAAATATTCCAAGTCTCCTACATATATAAAAATGCATTCATACCTTTGGAGACATGTAATCCAATTGTTATTGACGTAGAAGCATGGCATGAAACTCGACAACGATGAGGCTTTAAATTCGGGGCCGCTACATCTTCAACACAAACTCGTCATAGGCATGGATGTATACATTTTACATTATATCCTTTGAATCAAATTGTTTTCTTCGGAATTAAGCTAATACTATAAATTGGCTCGATTTGAAATTTGCCCTTACAAATCTCCTCATTTGTCTATTCCGGGACAAAACCAAACAAAAAATCCTAAAGGGTCATCAAGCTTGTGTAGACACACATCCCACCCAAAAATAAAAAATACAGATACTGACTTGACCCAAGGATGCTTTGCCGTTTTTAATAACTACCGCTAAAAAGAATAAATCATGCACACTTAAACAAACCATTAAACTCATAGGGAATATCAAATATTAAATGCAATTTAAATAAATACTAAATACTCCACTAAACTTAATTCTCCCCTCTATCACATAAGATCTACCTAAGAAGGTCGCGACTCCCCCTAAGTTAAATCTCCAAAACTAAGGTTTAGATACCATTTCGCCTCCTTTTTGTTCTGCAATAGACAAAGGATAAAGAATTCAAATATTACTTATTTCTCCCTTTATTAAAGCAAATACTATTTCTCCCCCTCAAAACTACACAAGGGATATAAAATATGGGAAAATAAGTAAAGCAAGATGGTGCATAAAGTGATAAGAACATTAAAGCATATGTGCACCAATAAAAGGTAACTAATCCGTACTCAAGATTAAATGATGTTAACAATGATGCGATGAAACGATTGATACCAATTAAAATGTATTCAACATAATCATGGGATATCAACCAACATTCGCAACAAGATGGATACCAATTATGAAATAAAAGGATAAATGGACTAGCTAGCATGGCAAAGACTCAAAACAAGCACAATATCCTATATATGTACACAATAGATACCAAATATACACAAGCATACATATATAGATATAAACACACAAAATGAAATAGGATACGTTTTCCACACTCTAATGGCATAAATGTGTCATATGGAAACGAAATTGAAGGGGCGTGAACTAGATACCAATGAATTTTAACCCAATCACTCAAACACGGAGTTATCATTTGATTGCAAACCTTTATCAACTAAGATTTAGCCTCATGTGACAAGATAAAGTGAACTCTATGAATAAACAAGCACAATGCATACAAGCCTAGCATATTGATGATTATACAAACCAATAGAGTCATGACAATGAAATCGCAACTAGGATAAAAAAAACATTGTGCAAAACCGTTGATATCCATCAAAACTCCCCCAAACTATGCATATTATTCTTTTATTTTGAATGAATATATCAATCGAAACAAACTAGGCCTTGGATAAATATTTTTCTTTTAACTGATATATTCTTTTAGGCCTTTGGACCACGTATTTCTTTTAGGTCCATAGCAAATGGTGGCTTACTCGCAAAGGATAATGTTTCCTTTTTGAGCCCTTCCTCGTGTACATTCATATATAATATATTTCTTTTCGCACATAAAACTCACGTTCAATGGAATAAAATGCACAAATCCTACATATTCACAAAATGTGTAGATGACTAGATTGGTAGGAGAACATCTCACAAAGCTCCAATATACATGTGATGTTAAAAGTTCAAAAGAGCTCTTGTATGTGTGTGAGAAGGCATATAACAAGTGAACCCATTAAGCAAGTCAAATTCAAACTACTCCACGTAACCATGACAAAAAACACTTTAAGGATTGAAATTCCTAACTAAAAGTTATAGTCACATGGGAGAGGAACGATAGGATTCAAACACAAATATATGCCAAAAAAGGTGTGTAAAACCAAAATACACACAGAAAAATAATATCATTTTGATCTTTTCAAAAAAATTAACCAGCAAGAAAAAAATAATTACTCAAAAGATATGCAAAAATCATTTGTATTTTTCATTAAGCTCAAATAACTCATAAAAGTAAAATAACAATGATATACAAAATCTTTTTGGATTTTTCATTTGATGCAAACAAAATAGAAAATAATGAAATATAGACGATAAACAGGTTATAAATCTAGCAAAGCATATATAATGAAGTAAGGACTAGAAAATGACAAACAAACATACAACTAGCATGAATATATAGCATGTAGCGCAAAAGCTAATGTATGTAAAATATGCAAGAAATTACTCATAATATATAGCAAGTGAAGAGTCGTGTGCAAGCATGCGAGAACAATCAAAAAGTGAAAATTTCAAAAAAGGTATATTTTCCATTTTAAAAACTAAAAAGTATCATAAACGCAATAATTTAGCGATCCTCGCTCTGATACCATTTTGAAAAGTGGGAAGCCCCCAAATGATTATAAAGTTGATTTTCAATTAAATATTAATTTCCTTAAAGCGCGGAATAGGATGGTTCAAGATAAACTACAAATTTTAATTTCTTTCAAATTAAAATTAAACTAAACCAACAAGTGAAATTACACAACTTTAACAAATAAAGTTTTTTACCTAAAATAAATTAATTCAACTCGAGCCCTAAAAATTTTCCTAGCAAGATTAATTCATTTTTCTATTTAGGCCAAACCAAAGTTTATCATATTAAATTATCTTGACTTGAATTAAATTAACTTAAAATTCACCAAAACATATTTAGCACCAAATTAAACTAGAGTGTGATTAAACCCAATTTTATCTTACTTAACCTAAGCATGCATTCTAATGTGTTTTGCAAGATAAAAATAGATCACATCACACTACACACCAATGTACGAGGAAAACCCAAATGGGGAAAACCCCGGACGACCTTGTCCTAACAAATCCACTAAGTATGGAATTACAATTACAAGACAGTAGACTTACACTAACAACTTGATTCTGTCCAAGCCTCCTTCTTGTAAACACCTCCGCCTAGAAGATAACCATGAATTCCTCCACGGTCTCGAAATCCATCGATGGGGCTCTTGGACACCGTCGCCCTCACGCGAAGCCTTTCTTCGAGTCGGAACACCGCATCAACAAATATATATATATATATATATATATACACATACTTGGATTTAAACTAAAACATACTGGGTATAAAACATGTGTGTTTTGGAAGTATTAAACGACATATAAATCAAACACATAAAAGTGGAACTTTTCTTGGAAGATTATCTCTCTCAAAGATCTCTTGAAAAGTGATAACTTCTGCTAGAAAATTATTACCACGAAATAGTTAAAAGTAGGTATAAAAAGTGGGTTAGTGGGAGGTTACCAAAGTCATTCGAACGACATTTCCAGGTCATTCGAACAAGATTTAAAAGGAAAAATAGGCCAAAATCTCAATTGAAAAACTCGTTCGAACGAGTTCGTTAGAATGAAACTTAGAACTATAAAATAGGGATCAAATTGACAATCTAGTTGGTAAACTTGTTCGAATTCTTGTTCGAACGATAATCTCGTTGGAACGACACTTCGAACGAAAATTCAGAAATTTTGAATTTTTCATTTTAAGCCCAAAACTTTTGTACTGAGTTCTAAAAATAATTTCAAAAAATAAAAGTTTGTAAGGACACAAATTTCCAATTGAGTCCTCTTATAGTTTTGGCTCAATTCCGGACAAAAACATTTATTCATAGGATTTTATTTAATTGTAATATTCAAGACCTATGAAGTGTTTGTTGGTGACGTAGCGGCAAAGAGTATAAAGCATCATCAACATGCCGTAGTTTATGTGCCTCGTTTGTACGTCATCAACTTAGGTTCCATGCTCCCAAGGTATGAATGTATTTATATGTATATAGGAGCTTGGAACAATATGTTTTGGGTGTTAGGTATAATAAAAACTGCATTTTATTTTCAGAAAGAATCAATTAGAAACTTTAAAATAAGTATATAAAAGTTTATAAAAGTTTCTGGGCCAAAAATAGAATTTTAAAAACTTTCTGGACGTTCGTTAGAAATGTCGTTCGAACGAGTTTTTTCGTTCGAACCAGGTTCGTTCGAACGAGTTTACCAACGACCCTAATCTGGTCAGTCGTTCGATATGTCGTTCGATATGTCGTTCGAACGAGTTTTCGTTCTAACGAGATATCTAACGAGATTCTAACGAGCCCAGGATGGTCGCTCGTTAGAAGTCTCGTTCGAACGAGACGTCTGGCGGGAACGGTTTTCAGCAGTTTTTGACAGTTTTTTCCCCACTTCTCCACTTAGTTTTCAACCAACTTTTTCATGCATTATTATGTGCGGGAAACGCATTTTCCAAGACAACTTTTCCATTCCATATCCAACTCTTAGAGAGAGTTTGAGAGCAAATTTAATTAGGGAAAATGTTCAAGTTTTTGAGTGTTAATTTTTAATGGAATATTCATACACACTCTAGTTTACACCCATTGTTGTTTAATCCAAGTTCTATATATACATATCCTTACTTGGAGTTTTTGGCACCGGTTTTCTCTACCGAATTCAAGAGACGTTTCGGGTTTGCTTCTACACCCCATCACAAAGAAGACGTTTGTTGAGATTCTACCCGTTTGGAGAAAGGCTCCATGTTCGGGTGACGGTGACCGTTTAAAGTCCTATCGATGTATTCCGAGACCACGGTGGAGCTCCGTTGGTTATCCGCTAATTGGAGGTTGATACAAGAAGGAGCATCACAGCTTGAGAGGGTTCGAGTTTAGGAAGTAAGTCTTTTGTCTTGTATTTGTAATACCGTTTTTAGTGGATTTGAGGCTAGGGCCGTCCCGAGTTTTTTCCCGTTAGTGGGTTTTTCCTCGTACATCGCGGTGTTGTGTGACTTTGTTTATTTTATCTTGCTCATCATTTAGAACGTATGCTTTAGGTTTTAATTCAAGATAAAATTGGGTTTAATTATCACACTCATTTAATTTGGGACTTAAATTAAATATTGGGTAAAATTGGTTTATTCAAGTCTCTTGCATTAATTTGGTTTCGCCTTATTTTGGATATAATTGTTAATCATGACTTAGGCAAATTTCTAGGACTTGAATTAATGTTTATTTGTTTTAATTCGTTTTCAAAGACATTAAAACCCGGCCTTGTTTATTTTGTTAAAACCATCTCAACGCTTCCGCATCTATTTAAAAAGGAAATTAATTACTATTTTAATTTGTGAGATTATTATTTCAAACCCGGGGATTCCACCTTTTACAAATTGGTATCAGAGCCAAAAACGATAAATTATTTCGTTAAGATCCTTTAATTTTTGGCTAAATATGGATTTTTCCCCATTTTCAAAATTTCCTATTTTTGATGGTTCAAACTACGGGTATTGGAAAGCGCGAATGAAATCGGCACTTAAATCTATCGATGAACGTGTTTGGATGTCTGTTGTTAACGGTTGGACCCCACCAACACACTTAATTGAAAATGAACAAGTTCCCAAACCCGTCGATAGATGGACTGAAAACGAGTTTAAGCTAGCAAATTTTAATTCCCGTGGTTTAAATGCCTTATTTAGCGCTGTCGCACCGGATGAATTCCGACGCATTATGACGTGTGAGACCGCTAAAGAAGCTTGGGATATTTTACAATTAACTCATGAAGGAACGAGTGTCGTTAAAGCTTCTAAACTCCAAAACCTCACCACTCAATTTGAAACTATCAAAATGGATGAAAATGAAACTTTTGATAAATTTTATGCTAGACTTTCTGACATTGTTAATTCATCCTTTAACCTGGGAGAGAAAATACCTGACGACCGTGTAGTAAAGAATATTTTAAGGTCCCTACCCGATAGATTTATTCCAAAGGTGACCGTTTTAAATTCTTTACCCACTTTAACCTCTACGAAATTAGAAGAGCTTGTAGGTGATTTACAAACCTATGAACTAGATATGTTTCCCTCTAAAACTGAAAAGAAAATTGAAAAGGGTGTTGCTTTAAAAGCCCGCAAAGAGGTTAAACAAGTAGTAGAGAGCGATAGTGATAGTGACTCTGAAGATATGGCTTTATTTGCTCGTAAATTTAGAAAATTTCTTAAATTTAACAAAGATAAAGTTAAAAATGATTTTAAGAAATTTGAATCTTCTAAACATGATAAAAGCGAGAAGATTTCTAAAGCCGAAAAGATCCCTAAGTCTAGTAATGAAAATATTGATAGGGACGAGTCTAATAAATGTTTTGGTTGTGAAGGTTATGGCCATAGGGCTTATGAGTGCCCTAATAAACTAAGGAAAGAGGGTAAACGACCCATTTCATATAATGCGACCCTTAGTGATAGTGATAAGGAAGAGAAGCCCGAATCCCCCACTAAGAAAAATTTTGTGGCTTTTATGGCACATGTGAGTGATAATGAGAACTCATCGGATGATGAAATTATAGCACATGCCACTTCCAAGGTCATTGTACATGATTCTCTTATTTTTGATGATAGTAAGAGTGAAGAAGAAGAAGAAGAAAGTGAAAATGAAGAAGAGGTTGATATGAGTGAACTTCAAAATGCTTTTCATGAATTATATAAAGAATCTATTAAATTGAAAAGAGCTAATTTGAAGTTAGAAGCGAGTTTAAGAGAGAGTGTCAAGGTCATTGATGAAAGTGCCTTAATATAAGACCTTAGGACACATGAGAGGACTCTTCAAGAGAAGCTTAACTATGTAGAAGGCGAGAGAGATAGCCTTAGGGGTTTAATGGAATCCTTGAAAAAGGAGCTTCTTGGTTTTGAAGAGCGAAATGTTTTACTAGAATCTAAAATTTTAGAATTGGAAAATAAATTAAAAGATTCTAGTAATGTCAAATTTGATTTGGAGTGTCGTTCGGAAAAACTAGATAAAATGTTAGGAACGGTCCAAATTAAAAATGACACTTTTGGTTTAGGCTTCAATTCTTGTAATGATTTTAACCCTAAAGTCAAAACCAATGTTTTAGGAGAATCTTCTAGGAATACATTTAATGATCCCTCCTTAGATAAATCTTTTCGACATGTTCTTACTTGTACACATTGTGGTCAAAAAGGTCATCTTAGGCAATTTTGTTTAAATCTTAAACGAATTCCTAGAAAATCTCATAGTAAAGTAACCACGATAGCTAACGTTCCTACACCCCAAGATAGTAATTCTTCATTAATTTGGGTTAGGAAATCCGACTTGGTTGCCTTACAAAATAGGGATTTTGATTCTCATTTACTTACACATGCTTCCTCCCTTACTAAATCTAAAGGATGAATGTGTTAGTGTTTGCATACTTTAGCGTTTGTACTTCATGCTATATTCATATGCTAAATGTATGCTTGTTTAGTCATTTTCTAGTCATTGCCTTATTTCATATCACATGCTAGAAATTATGACTTGTTTATCTTTTTGTATTAGATTTTGTGTTTGAATCGACTGCATAATATAAAAAGATTTTTGTTTATCATTTGTGTTTTATTTATTTCATTTAAGCTTAATGAAAAATACAAATGATTTTTGTTTGTCCTTTTGAGTAAATATTTATTTTTGATTAAAAATGTTAAAAACTCAAAAAGATTTTGTTTTGTGTGTATTTTTGTTTGACACACTTTATGTGGCATATATTTGTGTTTGAATCCTATCGTTTACGCTCCCATGTGGCTAGAACTTTTGGTTTAGATTTTCAATCCTTAAAATGTTCTTTACCATGTTTTATATGGAGTAGTTGGATCTTGTATTGTTTAAATGGATTCTATTTCTATATGCCTCTTTTCACACATGCACGAGCTCTTTTGAAATCTTAATGTCACATGTATATTTGAGCTTTTTGAGGTGTTCTCCTATCAATCTAGTCATCTACATATCTATGACCTAGGAGGACTAGTGCATGTCAAAATCCGTTGCATGTGAGATTTGTGCGAAAAATGAAAACATGATAAATAAATATATGCACGGGGAAGGTCTCCGAAAGGATGAATTAAGTCCTTTGCGATAGTAAGCCACCGTTGATTGGATCTAAAAGAATTACGTGATCCAAAGGCCTAAAAACAGAATATTTGGCATTAAACAAAAAGCAATTGCCAAGGCCTATGTTTGTTTGATATATTCATTCACAAACAAAAGAATATATATGCTCATTGAGGGAGAATTGGATGGTATATCAACGGTTTGCACAATGTCCGTTTATCCTAGTTGTCTTTAATGTCATGACTCTATTTGATTTGTAGAATAATCATCATGCTAGGCTTGTATGCATTGTGTATGTTTGTTCATTGAGTTCAATCTTTATATTGTCACATGAGGTTATATTTAAATGTGATAAAGTTTGCAATCAAATGAGAACTCCGTGAACGTTTCTTAAGTGTTTGGGTCTAAATTTAATTGTTGCTAGTTCACACCCCTACACTTCCGTTTCCATATGACACATTTTTGCCATACGAGTGTGCAAACTTATTGTATTTTGTGTCATGTGTGTGTTTATATCTATATATATATGCAAGTGCTTCATTGATATATTTCTAGTATATATATATATGATATTTGTTTGTCTTTGCCCTGCTTTTAATTGCCCATATGCTTCCATGTCTTATCACTTTAAGCTTTCACATGCTGTTTATTAGTTCTTTATCCTTTGCCTATTCCTGAACAAAAAGGGGGAGAATGATGATAGGGGGAGAAATGGTATCTAATCCTATTATTATCGTATCTTCGTTTGGGGGAGATTTATCTTAGGGGGAGACGTCTTTCTAAGTAGGTCATGTGTTTCAAGGGAGAATTAATTTAGGGGACTAATTAATTAATTGCATTTAATAATTTGATATTCCCTATGCATTTGATGAGTTTGCTTAAGTGTGCAGGAATTGTTCTAAAGCGGCATCTTTCTATGGCAAAGCGTTTGATCCTTGGGTTGAGTCAAGATTGGGCGGGTTATGTTTTGAGTCTAGTAGAGCTTGACGGCCCTTTAGGATTTTTGTTTGGTTTTTGTCCCGGAATAGCCAAAGGGGGAGATTTGTAAGGACACAAATTTCCAATTGAGTCCTCTTATAGTTTTGGCTCAATTCCGGACAAAAACATTTATTCATAGGATTTTATTTAATTGTAATATTCAAGACCTATGAAGTGTTTGTTGGTGACGTAGCGGCAAAGAGTATAAAGCATCATCAACATGCCGTAGTTTATGTGCCTCGTTTGTACGTCATCAACTTAGGTTCCATGCTCCCAAGGTATGAATGTATTTATATGTATATAGGAGCTTGGAACAATATGTTTTGGGTGTTAGGTATAATAAAAACTGCATTTTATTTTCAGAAAGAATCAATTAGAAACTTTAAAATAAGTATATAAAAGTTTATAAAAGTTTCTGGGCCAAAAATAGAATTTTAAAAACTTTCTGGACGTTCGTTAGAAATGTCGTTCGAACGAGTTTTTTCGTTCGAACCAGATTTCGTTCGAACGAGTTTTGTCGTTCGAACCAGGTTCGTTCGAACGAGTTTACCAACGAACCTAATCTGGTCAGTCGTTCGATATGTCGTTCGAACGAGTTTTCGTTCTAACGAGATATCTAACGAGATTCTAACGAGCCCAGGCTGGTCGCTCGTTAGAAGTCTCGTTCGAACGAGAGTCAAGTTCGTTCGAACGAGACGTCAGGCGGGAACGGTTTTCAGCAGTTTTTGACAGTTTTTTTCCCACTTCTCCACTTAGTTTTCAACCAACTTTTTCATGCATTATTATGTGCGGGAAACACATTTTCCAAGACAACTTTTCCATTCCATATCCAACTCTTAGAGAGAGTTTGAGAGCAAATTTAATTAGGGAAAATGTTCAAGTTTTTGAGTGTTAATTTTTAATGGAAAATTCATACACACTCTAGTTTACACCCATTGTTGTTTAATCCAAGTTCTATATATACATATCCTTACTTGGAGTTTTTGGCACCGGTTTTCTCTACCGAATTCAAGAGACGTTTCGGGTTTGCTTCTACACCCCATCACAAAGAAGACGTTTGTTGAGATTCTACCCGTTTGGAGAAAGGCTCCATGTTCGGGTGACGGTGACCGTTTAAAGTCCTATCGATGTATTCCGAGACCACGGTGGAGCTCCGTTGGTTATCCGCTAATTGGAGGTTGATACAAGAAGGAGCATCACAGCTTGAGAGGGTTCGAGTTTAGGAAGTAAGTCTTTTGTCTTGTATTTGTAATACCGTTTTTAGTGGATTTGAGGCTAGGGCCGTCCCGAGGTTTTTTCCCGTTAGTGGGTTTTTCCTCGTACATCGCGGTGTTGTGTGACTTTGTTTATTTTATCTTGCTCATCATTTAGAACGTATGCTTTAGGTTTTAATTCAAGATAAAATTGGGTTTAATTATCACACTCATTTAATTTGGGACTTAAATTAAATATTGGGTAAAATTGGTTTATTCAAGTCTCTTGCATTAATTTGGTTTCGCCTTATTTTGGATATAATTGTTAATCATGACTTAGGCAAATTTCTAGGACTTGAATTAATGTTTATTTGTTTTAATTCGTTTTCAAAGACATTAAAACCCGGCCTTGTTTATTTTGTTAAAACCATCTCAACGCTTCCGCATCTATTTAAAAAGGAAATTAATTACTATTTTAATTTGTGAGATTATTATTTCAAACCCGGGGATTCCACTTTTTACAAAGTCATATTAAATTAAAATGACACCCATAAAATATTCCAAGTTTCCTACATAGGTAAAAATCCATTTGTACCTTTGGAGGGATGGAATCCAATTGTTGTTGACGAAGAAACATGGCATGAAACTCGGCAACGATGAGGCTTTAAATTCTGGGCCGCTACATCTTCAACACAAACTCATCATAGGCTTTGATGAATACACTTTACACTCTATCCTATAACTCAAATTGTGTTGTTCGGAATTAAGCCAATACTACAAATTGACTCAATTGGAAATTTATCGTTACAAATCTCCCCCTTTGGTTATTCTGGGACAAAACCAAGCCAAAAATCCTAAAGGGACGTCAAGATTGTCTAGACACACATCCCACCCAAAAACAAAAAATACAGATGCTGACTTGACCCAAGGATACTTTGCTGCTTTAAATAAATGCCGCTAAAAAGAATAAATCCTGAACAATTTAGCAAATCATTAAACGCATAGGGAATATCAATTATTAAATGCAATTTAAATAAATACTAAATACTCACCTTAACTTAATTCTCCCCATTTATCACATATGATCTACCTAAGAAGGTCGCGATGTAATACCCCGTACTTTTGTGTATTTAGAATTTAATTAAGTGTATAATTAAATGGAAAATAATGTAATAATAATTCTAATTATTAAGTGAGTAAATAATAATTATAATTACTTAATGTTAATCGACAGAATACAGATTAATATTAAGAGTCAGATTCACTAAAAGAGAATAGTAAATATGGATATTTAATGTGTACAACATAATGTGTAATTATAGACGCACTTGGTTATATCTCAACTGCGTGTCGTGTGTAGACCAAATTTGGGGATTGAGATAAGAAATATTATACTAGTGACTCAAATGACAATTTAGAGGCCACGGTTAGCTCCGGAAGGATCGAAATAGTCAAAATAGTATACCCAGGGGTACTAGTTGGGTCCCGGGACATTTTTGGGCTAAGCCGGGACCATTCAGGAGTGTTTTACTCTTTTAAAGTATAGGAGTGGGAAGACCTAAGAATTTTGGTGTCTTTTATCAAATGATTAAATAAGGGGTTAGGGTTAGAAACCTCATAACTCACAGGGAAGACATTAGAGAGAAAAGATAAGTCATTCTCAAAGCATAAAAAGAGAAGTGTGAGAGATTCAAAGGGATTCTTACAATTCAAGCAATTAAAGAGTGAAGATTCAAGGGGACAAACAATCAAACTCTACATCAACCACGAAATCTGATCATCTCTGAATCAAGGCAAGTGGTTAATTACAAAATTTAAATCTGAGTTATGATATCCATGCATAAGATGAATAGAATAATTGGTTTTATGAATAATTTTTGTAGAATTATTCGATTTAAGTGCATGTTTAGGATAGAACTTGCATGTAGTTAGATTTTCACATGTAGAGGATTGAATTACAGAACAAATGCGATTGCTATTATGAAATATAAATTTGAGTATGTGATGATTTAAGATAAGGAAGCCATATATCTAGGGTTTTGAGAAATTAAGGATATTATTGATTCTTGGATGATTTTTGTAGATATTTGATGATATATTCACATTAGGAATAGTCTCTATACATATATAAGTTGATTGGTTATGTTAATAGACAGTTCCAAAAGGTTTAATGGAGTTTTGAGTGGTTAAAACTTAAGAAAAATGCAATAGGACGAAGCTGCCCAGAACAGTCGATCAATCGACTATGAAGATCGATCGATCGACATTCATCAGTCGATGGATCGATGATGAAAGTCGATCGATCGACCCCTACTATTTTTTAGAAGATTTTGTTGAGTGAATTTTCTTCGAAGTCCGTCATCTATTGCGAAGTATGGAGCGATTTTATACCGATCCAAGGACTTAATCAAGACCAGTAGGTAGAGAGCTAAGACCCATCATGGTCATTGAGAGAAAGTCTTATAAAATGAATTGATAAGCGTAGAATGAACAAGTCGAGTACCGAAAATGGTGAATTTAAGTTACGAGGAGAGTTAACATGAATTCAAAATAATTATCAGTAGGATATAGACGAATTAACTGCTCAATTAATTTAAGGGGTAACTAGGGCCCTTAGAGTAGTGAATATAATCAATTAAATGCAATAGTGAGATAAATTGTAAATTAACAAGTATGGTTAATATAAGAAAATAAAATATTACGTACGAAAATGATTGATATGTAGAGTGTGTACCAACTTAATTTTATGAACTTTTAGGTTAAGTGAAGCATACCTAAATTAACTATGTTAGGGTCGATGAGATATTTCGAACTAACATAGGGTTATTATATGTTTTGGGTCGATGTAAAATGACGAACCAAACCTTCAAACCGATGTCGTGATAAAAGAGTCACGAACCATAATATGTGTATACATAAATAGTTGTGGTTGATGTATTATTCCTAACCAACTCTTACTTGGGGTCGATGAATCATTTCGAACCAAGAATCCTTTATGTGTGTTGTAAGTACATATTAGTGATAACTAATATTTAGTATATGTCGTGTGATAAATTTATACTGTATGTATAATCTACTGACATGAGATAGTAGATAATAAGATGGACTAATAACATTTTAGTAGTAATTAAGTACTGAGACTTAATTATAAAAAGAATAAAGATAACAAGAGATGAATAAGTTATCTACATATATACCATATGAGATATGGTGACTATTTAAATACTACTTAGGATTATATTAGTTTCGCATAGGTAGGAGGACATATCATAAACCTTAGTATTATTAGGATGCAAGTTTAGTAGAGTTAGTGGCGTCGTGGTTAGGAGATTGGATTTCGCGGGTTGGGAGGACCCATATATGAGTATTACACCAAGGAAAGGAGACCCTAATTGGGAGGCAATGTTACATGTCTGACGTTCGCTATGGATGTACAGATGTGCACAGGTTAGAAAGGTGTATGGGCACCTTAGTAAGTTGGTTTATATACGGCCTGAATTAGAAGGGGGTAGTATATAATTTGAAGTTTATGCCGTTAGGCACTAGAAATGATGAGTGCAATGTGACGCTATTGGAGTCACTTACGACCGTGGTAGTCGTATGGTATATGGCTGGGAACCATTGGGTTAGTATTGTTCCCCTTTGAGGTATTAGGATTTGGAGCGATTCTATGATTTGTGGTGTAAGTTGTATCCAAATTTCGAGGACGAAATTCCGTTGTAAGGGGGGGAGTATGTAACAACCCGTCCTTTTGGAGAAAATTAGATTCCATAATTAAATATAAATTGGCAATTTGGAGAATTTCTCAAAATAGTGATTTTTGGGATTTTCGAGGATTTAATGATTTTCGATTAGTGTTGTAATTATTTTTGGGACTATATAAGTCGAAGTATTTTAATTATATGTCGCCGTGGAGTGAAGCGACAAAAGAGATAAGATTTTTATTAGAAAACTCGCATTAAGTTATTTAGGTTAGAATAGTGATTTGTGGTCAAGTACCTCAGATGGGAATTTTGACCGCGCCATGAGTCTCGAAATGTCCGAGATAGTCGAAAAAGAGTGTCCGATTGTCGAAATTGAGTTTCGAGGAATTTTGGAGTTAAACGGGCTCGTAATTGAGTAAACGAGTCATTTTTGGGTTTTAAGGGTTAAAACCCTTTTCACTTTATAAAAGGAGGGAGAAAAGGAGAAAACAGACGAGAAAATAGATGGAAGAGAGAGAGGAAGAAGAAAGAGGAGGAGAAAATGGAGGTTCCGGCCAAACTCCATGGGATTCGGCTCGAGGCCGTCGGATTATATCCACGAGGCAAGTGTTTACTTGCTTTATTTACTTTTGAGCATAAATCTCATATCGTAGTTTGGTATAAACAAACCCTAAAGATTTTGGGCTGGGTTTTCATGAATAAAACGGGTTTTCGGGAGATAAAACGAATAAACCCCTAAAATTTATTAATTGGAGAAGCTTAGAAATTAATCGAAATAAATTGGTGGTTTAGGGTTCCAGGATATTTAGAACCCTTAATATATGTGTATTTGTAGTTGGTTGAGGTTGTAGGACGTTGGGTAAGGCGACAAAAGCTTGGGAGAAGCTTTAATTTCCGAAATAGTCTCGGAGATGACGATGAACAGTGACCTGCATCCTTGTTGAATCGATTCGGCCCTGATGCGAATCGATTCAGATCCTGTCCAAAAATAAAATTATAGATCTTTTTGACGTGGTCACGTGGGCGCTGACCGCGTATTTTTCTGATTTTTTTTGGATTTATAGTGATTTTTCTATGAATAATTGTCCGAGATCGAAATCGTTTGTCAGAAATTATTGGAGATAAATATTAGGGGTTCTCAAAAGGATTGTTAGGACCTCTAAATAATTTGATGAGATATTAAAAACTTTGGGTTTGTAGGATTAACTCCAAGTTATGATTTAAATGGAGATTGGATTGAATTTTGGGTATTTTGGAGATTGAAAAATTTCCCAAACAGTGCCTCTCGAACAAGCCGAATCGATTCGGGTCTTGGCCGAATCTATTTGCCTAAGGGGATCTGGGTTTCCATAGTGGGCCAAATCGATTCAAATCTATACCAAATCGATTCTCCATTAGGGACCTGTTTGCAGAACACTTTCCGAATCGATTCGGATTGGGGGCCGAATCACTTCGCAAATGGGGCGAATCGATTCGATTTGTTCAGAAATGCTAGTTTTCTCTCCTTAAGAGTTTGGGGAGTTAAATTTTGATTTGGGAATATAGATATATATTCTCTTTGTGAGAAATGGTATAATTGGAGATATCCAATAAATCCTTAGATGGGATTTAGGTATATATTACTTATTAAAATAAGGAAATCCTTTGGGTTTAGTATCATGCATATATGAATGGTTGATTATGATTCTTCGAGAGAATCTTTGGGATTTCTGGTCATCGTTAGATGGTTTGGCAAATATGGCCATTTGTCTATATTCGAGGAGGAATATATGGTATATGTATACTATGTGATTCAAGTATATATATATAAATTGAGATAAATGATTTTGAAAATAAAATATGAATGTTTTCAAAATGGAAAATAAATGATTTTTCATAATTAATTAATTATGGTTACACACCTCCCTAAATCTCTATCATAAGGGAAGTTGCGTGCATATGGTGATGCCCCCTGGCTAATGAATGCAGGGTGGATACAATCCTATAGGCCATATGGG
The DNA here is from genome assembly GCA_949130495.1 of Sambucus nigra. Lineage (NCBI taxonomy): Eukaryota > Viridiplantae > Streptophyta > Magnoliopsida > Dipsacales > Adoxaceae > Sambucus > Sambucus nigra. The sequence goes on from OX422209.1 coordinate 194,680,537, forward strand.
CGATTATTGTTATTGCGCTGGTTTGGAGATTCTGAGTGTGGTCTTGAATTTCCCGCAGTCATATGGCCACTTCCCAACGTTGGTAGGTTCACAGGTTGTCTTGTTTGATAAGCCCTGGCAGATGATAGCCATTTAGGGGCGCGTCCAGTGGAGAAACCCGGAGGGGAGGTCTTAGATTTGTTAAAGCATTTTATGATAATAAAATGTCTTTAAATACATTTCCTGGATGGAAGAAGGGAAATGGGAAAAATGTTTTGGCTTCGGTAACACCTCCCGGATGGAAGAAGGGATGTGGAAGCATATGATATGATCAAAGCATTTTTATGATAATGAAAATGGCTTTGAATACATTTCCTGGATATGAGAAGGGAAATGGGATGTTATAAAACGGAAAAACATTTTTATGATAATAAAATTGGCTTTTAAAAAGTTATATGTTATGTTAAAGAAATTCATAATAATGAATTAGCTTTTATTTACATTTCCTGGATATAAGAAAGGAAATGGAAAGTTTTGAGAAAAATGAAAAGTATTGATAAATACTTGGTATATGAATTCTCAGTCCGGGAGATAGATCCAAATGTATATTGTAATAATGAATATATATATGGATGAATCAAGTACCGAGGGTCTAATGGATCCCGACGATCGACCTTGACGCATAGTAGTGTATCGGGGGGATTCCTTGTTTGGATTTCGCTTTGTGAGACACCCCACGCACGAATATGGCAATGTGTTGAGACTATGGAGAAGTTTAATCCTTAGTGCTATTATAATAAGATTTATTATATGGTGTATGTATATATAGTTATATATATTCTGTACTAAGGGACTGTCGGATCTCGACGATCGACCTTGCCGCGTAGTAGTGTATCGGGGGGTTCCTTATTTGGATTTCTCTTTGTGAGACACCCCACGCACGAACATGGCTTAGTGTTGAGATTGGGGAGAAGTTTAGCCCTTAGTACACTACTTGGAATATCTAGGGTTGATAGTGGTTGGGTGATAGACTAGTTTAGCAGGGTATCTTGACTAGGGTGTTTAAAGGGATGCGTTAGGAGTGAACTATTAGTGGAGAGGTGAGGGGTATCTCATGGGAGTGAGATACCAAATTTAAATATGAGATAAAACCCTTTTCTAAAAATAAGGCATTTATGCACTTGCTAAATATTTTCAAAACTCGGGCTCTGACCCGTTTATCTACTTTTCCTTTCTTGTTATATTATGTATATATTTAGGTGTCCAGACACAGGGACGCCTGGATGACCCTTCTTTCGAGTCAAACATCAGCTGCAGTAGCTGTGGATGCGTGCAGGATTCTCAGTAGACGCTTCCACCCTTGTAATCTAGATAGGAGGTACTGTATACACATTCGGGCCATTGGTCCAATTACATTTATTTATTCTTTGAGTACATCATTCGATATGGTTGTATATTTTGACCGAGTGTTCGGTTATTTTATTAAATTTTAGTTTCATTTCAGTAAAACTGTGTGGATTTTTATTTACAGTTGTTAAAAAGAGTGGTAAAGTTAAAATTTTGACACCGGCCTGATATGTTATTAGTAATTAAATGGATTTTCGACAGTGATGCTAATAATGATCCATATGAAACTCCTGTTTTAATTTCATATAGGAGTGATCGTCCGGTATTTTATTAGGCGGGGTGTCACAGGAACCTAGAGAGTATATAAGTTCATCGGAGTATTTGAGACTAGTTAGCTTGGGTAGTATAGCTAGGTGGACTAATTACCAACGTTAGACGTGCACTATAGGAGAGGGGTGAGTTAACTCAAGAGAGTGTGCGAAGGCTTAACATGTATAATCAATAACTCATATTTGTGATAACTATTTGCAAAATATTTTTAATTTTTTTGAGTACTAACTCTTTCTATGTAAAATCTTTTTAAAAACCTTTTAGGTGCGCAGCCACTGGGACACCCAACATGACTTTATTCCAGGGAAATTGGAGCTACAAAACATGTGGATGTTGTAGGGCTTTGCTTAGACGATTCTCTTTTAGATCTAGTGTAGGATCTCACCTTTAGTACTCTCAGTTTGGGACATGTTGTCCAATCTTTACATTTGCAGTTATTCTGATATATTGGATTTTGAGTTAGTTTTATTTCAGCCATGGTTTTTGGCAAGATTTTTGTATTCAGGTATTTATGATGGTTGGTTTTAGTATTGCTTAATTTATATTATTCCACATGAGTTGTTTTACCTGTTTAATAAATATAAAATTTGACACTAGCTTAATTTCACTTTGGTGGTTAGTAGTTAAAAAGTTCCGACAATGATGGTAAGAATGGACCATTTAAGAAACCTATTTTTAATTAAATTAAGTCTTGATCACCCCAAGTTTAATTAGGCTGGGTGTCATTGATGGTATCAGAGCATCAGGTTCAAGTGTCCATAGGATCTGTACGGCTTACTACGTTTTAGCATAGTGTTCGGTTGTATTAGAGACCTACTATTAGGTTTGTCGATTAATTTTTCGCTTTGGAGATATCGTGCATCTGCTTCTAGAATTTTTGTATAAACTGTGTAGTTATACAATTCGATCAATTTTCAGATGCCACCGAGGAAATAGCGGACGGAGATGGATGAGGGCAGGGATGGGGTGAGGGAGCCTCATCAGGAGCCACAGGTGCCGCCACACCCAGCCCCACCCGAGTTGATTTCCACTACTCAGGTTGTAGTGATAGTGGCTCAGGCGGTCGAGACAACGATGAGGTCCATGGTAGCCCATTTTCCTCAGCCCCGGGTACCACCTCCCGTGGTACCGGCAGTTCAGGCCCTAGTGGGGCCATCTACTTTGCAGTGAGTTAGAGAGACATTTCAAAAAGGGCATCCACCCGAGTTTCAAGGTACTACCGATCTAGTGAAGTCATACAACTAGAAGAAAAATATCTAGCGCCACCTGCTCATGCTTGAGTGTACCGAGGTACATAAAAAATGCTAGCTACTTTTCATCTATAGGGAGCGGCCTTACAGTGGTGGGAGTCAGTTACCACCGCTGAGGAGAGGGACGCAATGGCAATTTCTGAGTTTTGGGTGCAGTTTGACCGCAAGTACTTTCCACCAGCCGTAGAGTCTGAGATGAGGAAGAAATTCAGTGAGGTGGTTCAGGGGGGTTGCTCAGTTGCTGATTACGAGGAGGAGTTCACCCGTTTGTCTAACGTTATGTCAAACGAGGTAAGCAATGAGGAGTGGAAGAAGTCAAAATTTATGGATGGCTTGGCGCGGAGAATCAAGCAACATTTGATCAGTAATCCGGCATTGGTGACTTATACTGATGTCGTCAATGCCGCTCTACTACACTGTGAGGATCATCGCTTCCATGCGAAGGGAAATAAGAGAGGTGAGCCTAGCTAGTCGAGCAAAGTGGATGGAGGTAGTGTCAGTAACACACCGCAACAACAGACAATGGGTCGGTTTGGATAAGATTCCCGACAGGGGAACTCTGCCAAAAGGTTTAGGCATGGGAGGCATCGATTTGACAAACAAGGCAGTAGGGTCCCCAGTAGCCAGTTACTCAGGGCCAAGTGAACCAAGCGGGAGGCTAGTAAGGCCAAGGCCATCAGGGCCAATGTTAGGGCCAAGGGTAGAGAAAGTTTCAGGGACAGTGTTTCACTTGTGTCCAGAAGGGTCATATTGTCCAAATAAAGACAGGGCATGACACCACGATTCCCAATAGGGGTAGCAGGCTCCGTTAGCCCTGGTAGCAGCACAGGCCCCACAGTAGCAGCCAGGCCAGATGCACTACGGGCATGTGTTCAACGTCAGGGACGTTCCTTTCCAGCTAGCACTATTAGAAGTCACGGGTAAGTTTCCTATCCATGGAGTAGAGGGCGGTATTCTGTTTAACACGGGGGCGACACATTCCTTTATTGCCACTAGTTTTCATGGGCAGCCGGTCTCTTAGAGACATCTGACACACTTTTTATGTGTGTGGAGTCACCGATGTGTAGTGGGTCCCTTATGCACTCAATTTTTAAGGGTGTGGACATTATGATCGAGAGATTGAGTCTAGCGACAGACCTCTTGGTGTTGGATATGGAGGGTTACGATGTCATCCTAGGGATGGATTGGTTGATAGGTTATAGGGTGATGGTGGATTGTTATGAGAGGAGAATCGTATTTGCAATTCTGAGACAGGAGATGTTCCTACTGGCGATGCCTCTTCCCAAAGGAGGATTGCTCACTCATCTCTATTACATTAAAGAAGAAACCGTATAAGAGGTGGTTGTCCCTTTCGACTCAATCCCAATTATGGAGGATTTTGAGGATGCCTTTCAAGAGATACCAGGGTTACCGCCTAGTAGGGAGATTAAGTTCAATATCAAATTATCATCGAGAATGAGACCGATTGCCAGAGGACCGTATCGCATGTCTCCTTTAGAGATGCGAGAGCTGAGGGAGCAGATTTAGTAAATCTTAGGTTAGGGTTTCATTCGACGGAGTACATGGCCATGGGGTGCACCGGTATTATTTGTAAAGAAAAAGGATGGCTCATTGCGGTTGTGTGTGGACTACAGAGAGATGAACAAGGTGACGATATGCAATAAGTATCCGTTACCTAAGATAGATGACATGTTCGACCAATTAAGAGGGGTTGCATATTTCTCAAAAATTAATTTGCGATCGCGTTACCATCAGTTGCGCATTAGGGAGGCGAATGTACCTAAAGTTGCTTTCTTATTGCGGTAGTGGTCATATGAGTTTCGGTTGATGCCATTTGGACTCACTAATGCACCTGCAGTGTTCATGGACCTCATGAACAGGGTATTCAGGGAGTTTTTATACCAGTTTGTGATCGTATTCATAGATGATATTCTAGTTTACTCTCGTACGGAGGAGGAACACGCCGAGAACTTATATATGGTCCTTCAGACGTTACGAGACCACCAATTGTATGCTAAATTGGGTAGTGTGTATTTTGGCTACGGGAAGTTCAGTTCCTTAGCCACGTTGTGTCAAATACGGGTATTGATATTGATCAGAGTAAGGTATTGGTGATGAGGGAATGGGGATAGCCCACGACCCCAACTGAGATTCGCAGCTTTTTGGGGTTAGTTGGTTACTATCATCGCTTCATCAAGGGGTTTTCAAAGATTGTCGGTCCTTTGATGAACCTGACTCGGAAGGGAGTACCATTTGTGTGGAGCGACCATTGGCAGTTAGCGTTTGATGAGCTAAAGGATAGGTTAACATCAGCACCCGTACTTACGTTACCAAAGAGTGGATTAGAGTACCGGGTATATACTGACGCATCCCTATAAGGTCTTGGGGGTGTTACAGCAGGAGGAGAGGGTGATAGGTTATACTTCTCAAAAAATAAAGCCACATGAGAATAATTACCCCACTCACGACTTCAAGTTGGCAGCGGCCGTTTTCGCTTTGAGGATATGGAGGCATTATCTTCTGGGGGAAAAGTTCACTCTTTTCACGGATCATAAGTCACTTCAGTATCTATTCACACAGAAGGATTTGAATATGAGGCAGAGGTGGTGGTTAGAATTCATGAAGGATTACTAGTTTGATATACAGTATCATCCTGGTAAGGCTAACGTGGTGGTATACACGTTGAGCCGACGACCTACTGGATATGTAACTGAGATATGGAAAGCTAAGTGGACTGAACTCTAGCAGGAAGATGAAGTAGCCAGGGAATTCATGGTAGTTATATCCATAACTCTCGAGATCGTAATGCGAGTAGTGAGGGCTCAGTAAAGGGACTAGTTTTGTCAGGATAGGGTGAGACAATTATTAACCGAGGGCGCAGAGTCTTACTCAGTCAGTTCAGAGGGAGGTTTGCGATTTAATAGGAGGTTAGTAGTGCCCGAAGATGAGGAGTTGAGGCAGGCAGTAATGATCGAGTCTCATGGTTCTAGATTTACGGTACATCCCAATGGGGACAAGATGTATCAAGATAGGCGATGACAATATTAGTGGTCGGGTATGAAGAGATACATATTAGACTTTGTCTCGAAGTGTGCTACACGGTAGCTAGTGAAAGTTGACCATCAGAGACCTTCAGGAATGCTACAGCCTCTTGTTTGGAAGTGGTAAAGTATTTCGATGTAATTTATTACTGGACTACCGACATCGCAGAGAGGTCATGATTCCATTTAGGTGATAGTGGATAGGCTGACCAAGGTAGCCCATTTCTTATCAGTCCGTACTAATTTTGATACGATGCAGTACGCGCAACTATTCATTTCAAAGATCGTTAAGATGCACGGGGTTCCTATTAATATTATGTATGACAGAGACAAAGTGTTTGTGTCACACTTATGGTAGAGCTTTTAGGAGGCCATGGGCACAGATTTATGATTGAGTACGGCATATCGTCCGTAGACCGATGGGCAGATTGAGAGGGTAAATCAAATGCTCGAGGACATGTTGAGGATGTGTATCCTAGACTTTGGGGGAGGATGGGAGAGATATCTTCCACTGGTAGAGTTTGCGTATACCAACTCTAACCAATTCACTATCAGTATGGCTCCACTGGGAGTGGGAAGAGGATATGTGAGAGCAGTATCCAAAGTTATTCACCGCAGGTATATTCTAATTTTTAGGGAAAAATTCTTTTGTAAGGGGGGAAGTATGTAATACCCCATATTTTTGTGTATTTAGAATTTAATTAAGTGTGTTATTAAATGGAAAATATGGTAATAATAATTGTGGATTATTAAGTGACTAAATAATAATTATAATTACTTAATGTTAATCGAGAGAATTCAAATTAATATTAAGAGTCAGATTTACTAAGCGATAATAGTAAATTTGGATATTGAATGCGTACGGCATAATGTGTAATCATAGATGTACTTTGTTATATCTCAATCGCGTGTCGCGTGTAGACCAAATTTGGGGATTATGATAAGAAATATTATATTAGGGACTCAAATGATAATTTACAGGTCATGGTTAGCTCCGGAAGGGTCGAAATGGTCAAAATAGTATACCGAGGGGTACTAATTGGGTCCCGAGATATTTTTGGGCTAAGACGGGACGATTCAGGGGCGTTGTAGTCTTTTAAAATATAGGAGTGGGAAGACCTACGAATTTTGGAGTCTTTTATCATCTGATTAAATAAGGGGTTAGGGTTAGAAACCTCATAACTCACAAAGAAGCCATTAGAGAGAAAATAGAAGTCATTCTCAAAGCATAAAAAGATAAGTGTGAGAGATTAAAAGGGATTCTTACAATTCAAGCAATTGAAGAGTGAAGATTGAAGGGGACAAACAATCAAACTCTACATCAAACACGAAATCAGATCATCTTTGAATCAAGGAAAGTGGTTATTTACAAAGTTTAAATATGAGGTATAATATCCATGCATAGGATGAATAGAATAATTGGTTTTGTGAATAATTCTTGAAGAAGGATTTTATTTAAATGCATGTTTGGGATATGACTTGCATGTATTGAAATTTACACCTGTAGAGGATTGGTTTACAGAAGAAATGTGATTGCTATTACGAAATATAAATCTAAGTATGTGATGATTTAAGATAAGGAAGCCATATATCTAGGGTTTTGAGAAAATAAGGATATTTTTGTTCTTGGATGATTTTCGTACAGATTTGATGATATAATCAGGTCAGGAATAGTCTTTATACATATATAAGTTGATTGGTTATGTTAATAGAGAGTTCCAAAAGGTTTAATAGAGTTTTGAGTGTTTAAAACTTAAGGAAAATGCAACAGGACGAAGCCGCCCAGAACAGTCGATCGATCGACTATGAAGATCGATCGATCGACATTCATCAGTCCATCGATCGATGATGAAGGTCGATCGATCGACCCCTGATGTTTTCTAGAAGATTTTGTTGATTGAATTTTCTTCAAAGGACGTCAACTATTGAGAAGTTTGGAGTGATTGTATACAGATCCAAGTACTTGACAATGACTAGTAGATAGAGAGCTAAGACCCATCATTGTCATTGAGAGAAAGTCTTATAAAATGAATTGATAAGAATAGAATGAACGGGTAGAGTATAGAAAATTGTGAATTTAAGTTACGAGGAGAGTTAACATGAATTCAAAATAATTAGTAGTAGGATAGAGACTAATTAACAACTCAATTCATTGGAGGGGTAACTAGGGCCCTTAGTGTAGTGCATATACTCAATTAAATGCGATAGTGAGATAAATTGTAAATTAATAAGTACAGTTAATATAAGAAAATAAAATATTACGTACGAACATGATTGATAGGTCGGGTGTGTACTTACTGAATTGTATGAACTTTTAGGTTAAGAGAAGCATACCTAAATTAACTATGTTAGGGTCGATGAGATATTCAGAACTAACATAGGGATATTATATGTTTGGGGTCGATGTAAAATGCCAAACCAAACCTTAGAACTGGTGTCATGATGAAAGAGTTGAAGCCCTTATGCTTTTGACTCACTTGAGTCTATATTGTATAAGTGCTCATCTAGTTTGGAAATTGTGACAAAATTATGTCCTCCCTAGAAACCAAAGAACCTCAGAAGTTGGTTTGCTACTTCATCTCTCTATCTTGTAGTGATCATGAACAAATTGCCAACACTCACACACAGTATAATTTATTTATTGCATATCATACTGCATAATAATGTGAGTATATATATTGAGTGTGTTGAAATCCCTAATTTTGAATTTTAATAATTTTTTGGGATTTTATAAACATTTTTTAAATAAGGTTTTCTTAATTAAAATTTGATTTAAAAGTTTTGTGGTCAATTTGTAAATATAATTTGTTGGGTATATTAGCCTAATGTTACCTTGGGTAGAATCCGAAAGCGGAGTAAACTTTAGGGTGTGGTTTTAATTACTTTAGGATGCGCGTTTCATATCCTGTTATTGTCCAACACCTGTCTTCATCTGATTGGCTGTGAGTGTGTTTCTTTACTGAGTTATAGACGCGTATGTTTTTAACCCTTGGATCATTGGTTATCGACAATCTGCATGTTGTCTTGGTGAATGCCAGTACAACTCTTTAAGCCAATCAGGTATCGTTTAAGCACCGCGTTCTTAGAACCCTTCGATCAAAGTCAATTTAACTTGAATTAATCCTGGCCCTTGGTTTTGATCTAGTCTCTCGAACCTTCTCTTCACCCTATAAAAGGAACCCTATTCTCAGACTTCGAAGACTTTTGCCATTTTCATTTCTTCTGAGAAATAGAGAGAGAAGATAGAAAACAGAGAGAAGAGAGAGAGAGTTAGAAACCCTAACCCTGTTCGTCAAAGCATCTTCCATCCAAACTCAAACACTTCTTCAAAACTCCATATCCAAAACACTACCCTGAGTGTTCTTGAGTGATTGAGAGTTTGATTTGAGTTTGTAATTGCTGTTGTAACCTCTTGTTCGCTAGATCTTGTTTTCAACTTAAACTTTTACTTAGATCTACTTTCTGATTTCATAGAAATTTCAGATCTGAGTTATTCATGTTACATTACACTTAGTTTCATTCTTTATTTCTCATCTTGAGAAATATATTGTTGATTATTTTCTATAAAACGTTTGCTGACTTTGAAATCAACAATAAATGCTTTCTGTTTCTAGTTCTTGTAAAACTAAACCTTTGACCTAGTTGGAATCACACTTGGAGGTTTTCAATCTACAAAAACTTTTCTAAATTCTGAGATTGATTAAGACCTTGTTTGTCTTCCTAGAAAGGTATCCGTGGATTCTGGGAATGATTTAAAGGTCAAATAAGGTTCAAAGTTTTGTAAGAAGAACGAAAAAGAAAAGATCACAGCATATAGTTTTACTGTAATTTTTTAGGACTGTTTGTACTTAATAAGTGTGTGTGTGTGCATGCATGTGTTAGAGAGCACCTCCACAAACACTTTCACCCTACAACACGAAAAGTGTTGGTAATAAGATCTTGTGAACAATGATTCGACGTAAAGTGTTGGAACAAATCAGAAGTTAACAAAATGGGAGAACTACATCTATAATCAGAACTGCAGAAAAGTTATAAGGACACCAGAGGGTAAATTCCTAAACTTATATAAGTCTGAGTTGTTTGCATGTTAGTTATATAGTTTGTAACTCATATATTTGTTTTAGTGGATTTTTCATTTTACTCTGTAGAGGGAGTCGTGGATGTTTCCTCAATTGGTGAGGTTTTACCACGTAAAAAACATCGTGAACATAATCTTTCTACATCTCCTCATCTCATTCTTGGTTGTGTTGAGTTTAAGTTTTTTAAACTTCTTTATAAACCTGTTATTCAAATCTTGAATAGATATCGTACATACTGATTTATTAAACACATCTTGTGTTCAAATAAGTTTGGTTTTTACGAAAAGAGTTTCCTAAAAAAACAGAGCGGAGTTAATTAAATAGTTTATTTTTATAAACGGCCTTAGTAACATTTTTTTCAATTGGTATCATAGCTTAGTAAACTGCTTTCAAAAGAGATCCTGTGTTTCTGAAATTGTTTTCTGAAAATCAAATATGGACGAGAAAAATGCAAGATTTGGTAACTTGACGAGACCTCCAATCTTTGATGGAACCAATTTTGCTTACTGGAAAGTAAGGATGATTGCTTTCATTCAAGGAACTCTGGGAGATGATGTCTGGGACATAGTTGAAAATGGTTACACTTTTCCTACTAAACCATCCACCGAAGGAAGTAATGAGAGGTTTAAGAAAGCACTAAGTGAGTTCACTCAAGAAGAGAAACAAGTTTCTCGAAATAATAACAAAGTAAAAAATGACATATTTATATCCATAAATGAACATGAGTTCAAAAGAATCTCATCATGTACCACTTCTAAAGAAGCTTGGGACACCTTGGTTACTGCTCATGAAGGAGACACTAGAGTTAAGGCTACTGAAACTCAAATGCTTATTTAGCATTATAACTCCTTAATTATGTCTGAGACTGAGTCATTTGATGACTTCTATATGAACCTGACTGATATTGTGACCAAACTGCATGCTAATGGGGTGACTTATGACAGATATGAAATTGTATCTAAAATTCTAAGATCATTACCATAGAAATTTGATAACAAAAGATATGCTATTGAGGAAATGTGTGATTAAAATTTCACTCCTGAATTACTCAGTAGTAAACTAAGAACTGTGGAAATAGAACTAGAATTTAAGAAACAATTGACACAAACCCATATGAAACAGACTAGTTCCAATATGAGCTTCTCTTCTAAGTTAACTAAGCCTGAGCTTATATTCCCCACTTATAATTCTGATGAGGAATGCAATATAGAGAGTTTGGACAATCAGATTGCATTAATTACAAAATAGTTTAAGAAAATCATTAAGTTTAGAAACAAAGTGGAAAATAAACAAGGCAATTCAAATTATCCAACTTCCTCTAATCACAGACCTCATGAGAAAAACCATGACAAAAATCACAAGGACTCTCATGTTAGACCTAATAGAGACCTTAAGAAGACTGAATGCTATAGATGTGGTAAGCTGGGGCACATTGCACAAGACTATAGAGTTAACTTGAACACTCAAAACAACCACACTAGAGCTAACATTTGCAAAACATGGGATGATTCAAGTGACTCTGAAAAGGAGGAACCTGAGTCATCTGATGTTTTTGACCCTTGCATGTCCTTCTTTGCCAAGATCATATATAATGATGATGTGCTTATGCCTGTGTATGAGAATGCTTCTAGTAACTCTACTTCTGCTATGGAGAATCATGTTTATACTGGTTTAGATGCTTTGATTACTGAGAATGTTGCATGTTCTACCTCGGGGTGTGTGAGTCAAAGGGAAAGAGATATGACGATGTAAATGGGTGTGTGAGTTTAAAAAATGAACTTTAGGGGTCACTCCACACACCACACTTAGTGACTCGGACAATGAAGACCTCCCTAACATTCACACACTTTATGCTAAAACTCTCAAGAAAAGAGCTAGACTAGAAAAAATTGTGAAAGAACTTACCAAAAAGTTGGAAGATCTAAGCCTAATGGTCAAACTAAATGCTGAAGAGTATACTACCCAATGTTTGACTCATAAAAGCGAAATCAAAATGTTTGATGAAAAACTCAGAAATTTAAAAGAAATAAATGAAACTCTGGAGAAAAAATACAAAGGGACATTATTAGAATTGGAGCAAACTAAAGAAAAGACAGCAACTGTTTTAAAAAAATTTACAAAATTTGAAAATAATTCAAAATTTTTTGATGAATTTGTTGCTGAATCAAAACCCAATTCTGATGATCGAACTGGAATAGGGTGTTGTCCCATTTTGAAAACAAAAACAAAATCTCTTGAACCTATCAAGTTTGTGTCAGGAGGAAAAAGACCTATTGAAACATGCCCAGACTTTCATTCTCTAAAAACTGAGTTTGATTCAAAACATCAAAATTTTAGCATTGGGGAATCAAGTTGCTCTAAACATGAAAGTTCACCTAAGGCTAAATACGTCTCCCTTTCTATTAGGAAGAGTGAGTCTGTATTCAAGACTGTCACACCTTGGAATAGAGTTCAGCCTCAAAACTCTTCAAAACCTTTGTTTAGAGACTTTCCTAAGGAAACCTCAATTCTGAGCAATCTTTATTGCTCCTACTGCGACATATATGGTCACTCTTTTGAGAGTTGCTATGCTAGGAGACTAGTTATACCTGTCTATAATCCTCGTATCTATCAGAACTTTAACTATCCTAGGAGGAACCGCAACAATTATATACTTCGTAGACAGCCAGATAAAAACTCTAATTATAGAAAGAGAAAGACAAAACCTAAAAGAACATTTCCTAGAAGGAATCCTAAGCACTTTCCTAAACCAAATGCTCAAGTCTTTCACAAAATTCAAAATCATGAGCAAAACATTTTTCAACAAAAATCCAAAGCTCGCAAATTTTATCAATTGAGAGCAAATAAGCGCAAGATGAAAACTAAGGCAATTTGGGTTAGAAAAGATGATCTATTACCTCAGATGAAGTGTAATGTTGTTGTTACTGCTTTAAAAGCTGAACACACATCATCTGGTTGGTATTTAGACTCTGGATGTTCTAAGCATATGACTAGTGATGAAACTAAACTTTTAAACAAAACCAGCTTTGCTGCTGGAAAAGTCATTTTTGGTGATGGAGCTTCATCTCAAATCATAGGCAAAGGAACTCTCCAAGAAGATGGGCTTCCTATTCTTCAAGATGTTCTTTTAGTTAAAGGTCTTAAGGCTAATCTACTTAGCATATTGATAAGCACCCAAAAGTGTATATTTTATACCCCGAATAGAGGCATTTTAGTCGCTCGTTTTTAATAAAAATGACCTTACGTTCGTATTTTATCATTTTGCAGGTCAATACGCAGTTGCGGTACAAATAATGCTAAATCAGTACAATTGCGACTCAATAGCGATCAAAAGCGTGCAACGAAGAAATTCAAAGAGACGGTGAAGTGAGAAGTCCATTCTGAGCTTACCCCGATGTGATCTGATGCCCCGAATCAGTCCCGTAACCTTAACCTAGCCCAGACCATACCCCGAGCCGGTGTGTGTTAGTTTGTGACTTTTTATTATTTTTTTTTAGATTTTTAGTTGAGTCATTTTATTTTTAGGATTTATTTAGATTTATTTAGATTTTTCTAGGATTTCTTTTCTATTTTTCTATTTCTTTATTTTTGATTTTGAATTTTATTAGTTTTTAATTTTTAATCTTTATTTTATTTTTAGGAATTTATTTTTTATTAGATTTCATTTTATATATATATTTTTTATTTATTAATTTTATTTTAGTTTTATTTTATTAGAATTATATTTTTTTAGGTTTAATTGAGTTTTATTTTAATTTAGTGAGATGTTAGTTTTTTTTTTAGTTTTATTAGATATTTTTTTTAGTCTTTAGTTTATTTTGATTTGATTTTTAGATTTTTATTTCTTTTATAATTTGAGTTTTTTTAGGATGTTTTTTTTAGTTTTGTTAATTTTAATTTTTTTAGGGGTACAAATTAAACACACACAAAGACACACCCTATACACACTATCATACACCCTCACCCTCACCCTCACCATAAACCCCTACACCTCACACACCCAATACTCCCCCTTCCATCTTCAACCTACAACCCATCTTACTCTCTCTCCTCCATAACCAATAACATCCATCTAAAACTCCCCACTCCCATGGCAGCAAACCTAAACCAACCAACCACCTAAGTTTCTACCCCATTTACCAAGACCCACCTGAAACACGACCAAACCCGGACCCTGCCTCCACCGGACCACTGAACTCCAAACCCGACGGCGCCCAGCACACCTCCGGATCTAACTCTCACCCAACCAAAAAAAAAAAAAAACCACCAACCCTATCCGCCCCAGCCCATACCGAACCCGGATCAGTTGTCAATCCACAAGCTTAGGAGCCAAAATCGGACAACCAAATACTCTTTTGACTTACCCTTTTTAATCCAAATGAAATCCCCAAAAAATCTCACCATCCAAAACAACTTCGTGGGTTCTTCAAAGGAGCAAGACCTTCTCATTAAAAGGGCAGGGAACTCTCATTTAAAAAGGAGACTCTTGACAGCAAAAAAAAGGAGAACGCAGAGAGAGAAAACCATACTGTATATTATGTACAGTTAGGTTTATAAAAAAATTCCAAAAAAATTAGTTTAGTGTTAGAATAATTTTTAAGTTTGTTTTTTTATTATTTTTGGTGTAATCAAGTGCTGGATTAGTGAGAAGATTGAGACGCATTTTATGAACGCGATTCGACAAGGAGACTTGCGTATTGTATTCTATTTCTCTATTCATTTATGTCATCTTTTGATATGTTATTGAATGTTGTTTATGCACACATGAGAATGTTTGGCTAAACACCCTGTTCAAGGGATGCACTGCGTATGATGTTACTCTAATTAATTGGTTTCATTAATTTCATATTTCTAGGTAAATTAATTTTAAATGTCGCCAATTAATTTATGTAACGAGAGTTAGTAAATTAATTGAACGAATTGATGTTTGAATTTAGGAATCGAACTAGAGATAGGTTTTTCCGATATTTGAATATTAATTCAGTGTTGAAATTTGAGGATTAAAATTATTTTCGTTAAATTGATCCTAGCGGGTAATTTTCTAAAAATAGTGTAGTCCTAATTTTTCATTCGTGTGACATTTTTAAATTAATTTTCTGAAATTTTTTTTATTAAATTTATAATTTTAACGAGAGTTAGATTATCGATTTAATATTATCTCGGAATATTTCAAATTAATAAATTGAAAAATTAAAATAATTGAAAATGCAGTGTATTCCCATCTCTTGACCTTCTCACATATTTCACACTCGGTTGCACATTTTTTTATCATTTAGTCATTTTATAATTTTTAGCATTGTTAGTAAATTTTTCCCTTGAAATTATTTTTTTAAAATAAATAAAAAATAAAAAAAAATATTTTCATAAAAAAAATTGGAATTGCACGTTTTCACATTAATTGTTTCACTTTGAAAGTTGGATTGATACCCGTACTTACCGCAATACGAGTTATTTTTAGACAAGTTTTGTAGGTACTCAAGGGAATTTTGAGAGTGGCTTTGCACGACAACGACACATACGCAAAAAGCTTCTTATCAAATGGCGTCGTTGCCGGGGAGCTAAAAGCAACCTATCAAATGGCACGTTTACACATTAATTGTTTCACCTTGAAAGTTGGATTGATACTCGTACTTACCGCAATACGACTTATTTTTAGACAAGTTTTGTAGGTACTCAAGGGAATTTTGAGAGTGGCTTTTGAAGACAACGAATATACCCAAAAAGCTTCTTATCAAATGGCGTCGTTGCCGCTTTCTTGACGTGGAGACATGATTGAAGACTTGTAATTTTTTTTTCTAGTGTAGTTCTTCCTCCTCCTTCCTCCTTAGACTGGTTGTATAGGATTTTTAAAGCTTGGTATTTATTTTGGTGCATTTTGACACCATTTTTGTTTGTAATGATTATTCATATAAAAAAAAGCGAAAAGGGAAACCGGACAAGGTAGAGAGAGGGCGTCCAAGGCGAGGATTTTTGAAGCCTCTCTACTTTGGGTCGGTAGGACTCCCGGGGACGACTGAGATAGGCGAGATCTCCCCCCGGTCGACTCAACTCGGTCTTCACCCCACGTGTGTAAAAACCGTGGGAGGTACATTTCTTTATCCCTAACGAATCTTCTGTCAGCGAGTCAATTTTTGTGTGCTACTTGCTCCTATATGCTTTTTATTTTTGTCTCGCACTTAAATTGGTTGGTTTGATGAATTAATTTACCTAAGACCTGGACCCGGTCATTGCAACGAGAAGGGATTTCATCACCTGACTCACTCGCTTATCCATTGTGTGCTACCCTAGCTGTCATTAAATTTAAAATCAATCAACTAGCTAGCCCCATAGGCACACATTTTTGCAACAGGCGATCACAAAGATAAATTCCGTGCATTTTGTCGCCCGCGGACTTAATTATAATTTGACTACCCTTTTCACTAATTTCGAAGCTAATAATTGGCTACATGCTCGTTAGGATTTTATCTTGACTCGTGTGTGTCCAATTCCATTATTTCGGTAGTCGGTTTTAGTTAGTTCGCCCATATCAAGAGTCCATTTTCTCCCTTTTTCGAAAATAATCCCAAAAATATTTTCCTTTCTTTTTAAAAATATTTTCAAAAATCCCAAAAAGATTTTTTTTTTTCTTATTTAAAATACCAAAAAGATTTTGCTTTTCTTATTTTCAAAAATCATAAAAAGATTTTCTTTTCTTTTGAAAAATATTTAAAAACAAAACAATATTCCTCTTGTCATGGCCGAAGAACGTCCTTTACGGGAATACTTTGGCCATTTTCCATTCTCTCAAAGTTTGTTTGATGATAAGCTCGAATCGAACCTTCATTCATTAATTGATGGCTTTCACTCTCAAATGCCTACTGCAGATACTCGTGTGTCGTCCACGCCCACATCTCCTATTCCACCGCCTTCGGTGCCAAGTGTCAACCCATCCCATGCTTCACCGTGCACATACAACTTTCTTAGCGATCACTTGTCCCATGAGTGTCCATTTATATTCTCTCCATCTGAATCCACCTTCGAACATGTGCGTCCCTATGACACTGTTTTGGAGCCACCCTCGTCGTATTGTCACGACATATCTAATGTCGAGGGGTATGAGTACCCGAGCTATTCATGGAGGCCTGATCATCCTTCCATGCAATATGAATCACAACGCCATGTTGTGGATCCTTACCGTTTCCAACAGTCGTCATCGCCACCTCGTGCACCTCATACCTATCAGTCCCTTTCATATGCTCCTCATGTTGATCACACTTTTGTCCCTCACGGAGATGCTTCTCCCGTGAATGCTACACTTGACCTTGCTCCACCCACTTCCTATGAGTATTCTCCCCATCCTAGTGTTTCTAGCGAGTTGTGTCCACCTCACCCACCACCTTTCACATCCTCTCTCGAGAGCCTCTTGCACAAGTTCGTCCACAAACTTCAATCTCAAACTGAATCACTTCAAAGGCTTGAACAACGATTATATGATTTTGAGTGTGTGAACGAGACGGATTCCACCCCAAGTCAACCCGTTATTGCTCCCACGTGGACCGATGATGCGTCGTCTTGTGCAACTGATTTTGAGTGTGACCAACCCTCACTTCCTAAGAATATCGAAATTGAGACCACTCCGTGGTCCGGAACCCAAGTTGACAATTGTGTTGACGTATCCCTTATTTATGAGACTGATCCTACACCGCCTTACCTTATCGAACCCACCATTGCGGTTTGCCTTTCCCCTTCCATATAATCCTTACTTATGCCCGAGCCTACACCTATTGAGCCCACTACGTGTGTTCCCGAGGAACCACTTCATCCTAGGTTAGCTTCGGCTACGAGTGCTCACCATTTTCTTGATATCGAATCCGAGACGGTTTCTACTTCTCCAGATATGGATACTACCGCATCATATTTGGCTCCCTTTGAGCCGAATATTGATGTAGATTCATCTATCTCGGATCTTAAAGCCTCGTTAGACCCTTTCACGACCTCAGATGGTGACGTAATGGTGGCTAAGTTGATAATTCCCTCATTTATTTCCACACTTCCTCCCGCAAGTGCCCTTGAGGATCACTCCGTGACTCATGAGGCGTGTGTGTCCCCTACTCATGAGTTAGATCATCTTCCCCCACCCCTTGTGCCACCTGACCCACCCATTGTCCCTCCTACCCCACCACTTGGTTTGGACCTTGTTATTGCACCTCACCTGTTCCCATCTACGTATTTAGGTCCTCACCTATATCCATCATCCACCCTAGTACTCCACGATCACATTTGTGCATTTTTCATAGACCCCACTATCTATGAGAGTATTTGTGCTACTCTCCACTACCGTTACACCGAGCTTGTTACTCTATGCCCACCACTTCTTTGTGGTGCTGACTTTTTTCCTCCACAGCTCCCTAGCGTGTCACGACGTGACCATTATCATCGCCCATTTATAGAATGGTCGCGCACTTTCTCTGAGGCCCACCCCATCATTATTGCTAAACCATTTTGCCTCCCCCACCAACTTGAGCACCATTCTTATAGGTCCCTTGTTGCCCTCACATTTACGCTCAATAAGGCCCGTGATCGGTGCCTGTTCACCCTCACCCTTGCCCATCTTTGTCTTACCCTCCTACCCACCCGCCCATGGTCCACTGATGCTTTGCATCGAGTGATGCACTTTGCCATACAAGTGCACTGACCTCTTCTTTCGCCTTTATCCAACAAAACTGACGCTTCAGTCTTGTTTGGGGGTGATTCTCATCACCCAATTATTCTGCCGCCCAGCACTTTCACAGATCTAATCATTATGGTGAGAATGGTTCGGTCTGGCTGAAGACGTTAAACTTAGCGCTACCGGGAGGCAGCCCGTTGTTCATTGTTTCCGAGTATGAGTCTTACCCTGTTTGGGGGTGGTGTTTCACACCACCTAATGATTTTCACATGCTTTATAGACTTGTACGTATTTGTGCATCACATATGTTCTTCAGGTTTCATCTATGCCCCAGAATGCGGTACATTTCATTAGTGGTTCATTATGGTACTATCTTTCCTCCCTTGTTCTTTTCATTTTTATATATGGTTTTAAACATCGAGGACGATGTTCTCTTTTGTTTGGGGGTGGGAAATTTATCAAAATCGTACCTCTTTTGAAAATTTTCAGAAACAAGTGATTTTAAACTTTTTGTGCAGTTAAAAATAAATTTTTATGATATGATTTGTCTATCATCCCTCTTTTAGAAATCTCGGAATATCTGTGTTTGACCCAAAAATTGCGTTTTTTACAATAAATTAATTAATACCTCTTAAAAGCGTACTTGCACCATGAATTTCTAAACTCGACAATTTTACACTATCACGTTTACAATCAAAAGTTGAAGAGTAAATATATTCTCAAGAGATCCTTAAAAGATCACTAGTGGCGACTTAAAACCCGTGAGATTTGAGATTTTCACCTTTTTGAGGGTTTTTACGTATCTCAGAGTCACAAGTTGACTCAACTTTCTTTGGCTACCACACTTAGTCGTTGCATGATCTCATTATTTTTTTCAATTTTGGTTTATTCACTGAGAATGACATTACTTTCGAGTTGTAAGAAACATGTGTCTTGTAGTTTGTCCCGAGCACTAAACCAATTTTTTCATACACTTACCATTTTTCCTATCACATCATCATTCACCCATTATCATTTTCCATATTAACCTTATCCATGTGTCATTTCCCATCACTACCATAATTTTTGAGAAAAGAGTGTTTGAAATTTTTCATGTAAATTGTCTTCATTTGTGCTATGAAAAGAAAAAACGCATCGCAAAAAAAAGAAAAAAAGAAAAGTAAAGAAAAAAAGCGAAAAAAGCGAAGAAAGAAAAAAAATAAAAAAAAGGAAAAAGGAAGATGCGATCATAAGTTCAAATGATGAAGACAATATTCAGCCAAAGTGTGTCACACTCTTCTTAAAACACCCCATCATTCATCTTCTTCATTTCATTATCCCTACATACCTTTCATAGACCCCATTTTTTACCCTTGGTAAAGTGTTCGGGCAAACGAGAAGATTATATGGTGAATAACTCGACATTCTGGACATAGTGGTTAGCATTCCTTCATGAGATCATATTTCTTTCATGTATCCGTCCTTTCTTATAAAGTGTGTGAGACGTTTGAACTTGTTTACATTTACTCACATCCTCACACACTAGAGAGATACACTTACCCAATTCTCAGAGAGTTCTATTCAGAGAGATATATCCAGTGAGAATTGAAGTCAAAGCTTTGATTGTATAAAGGCAATCTACGAATTACTCTAATGATATTTAAGATTGTTTCACACTACACACGCTGAGTTTTAGGAAGGATTACGCTTTTGGTATTAAGTAATTTCTTATCTTATGTTGATAATTGAATACGGTGTTCCTTGATGTCCTCTTAAGTTGGGTTGTATAGCATTTCATCATCAAATCAGAAACTGCATTTAAATAAGTTTTGAATTTTGTGGGTATATTCACTGCAAACCCTCACGAGACACCACTCGTCCTGTAGGGCAACCTATAGGTTTAACGGCTTGTTGCACATGCTAAGTGCAATCGCCAGTGTCTGCGAAAGTGGCACACTTTTGGTTACTTATATCTGTTTTCTCTCTAATTTTTACTCGAGGACTAGCAATGTTCTGTTTGGGGGTGGTGTGATAAGCACCCAAAAGTGTATATTTTATACCCCGAATAGAGGCATTTTAGTCGCTCGTTTTTAATAAAAATGACCTTACGTTCGTATTTTATCATTTTGCAGGTCAATACGCAGTTGCGGTACAAATAATGCTAAATCAGTACAATTGCGACTCAATAGCGATCAAAAGCGTGCAACGAAGAAATTCAAAGAGACGGTGAAGTGAGAAGTCCATTCTGAGCTTACCCCGATGTGATCTGATGCCCCGAATCAGTCCCGTAACCTTAACCTAGCCCAGACCATACCCCGAGCTGGTGTGTGTTAGTTTGTGACTTTTTATTATTTTTTTTTAGATTTTTAGTTGAGTCATTTTATTTTTAGGATTTATTTAGATTTATTTAGAATTTTCTAGGATTTATTTTCTATTTTTCTATTTCTTTATTTTTGATTTTGAATTTTATTAGTTTTTAATTTTTAATCTTTATTTTATTTTTAGGAATTTATTTTTTATTAGATTTCATTTTATATATATATTTTTTATTTATTAATTTTATTTTAGTTTTATTTTATTAGAATTATATTTTTTAGGTTTAATTGAGTTTTATTTTAATTTAGTGAGATGTTAGTTTTTTTTTAGTTTTATTAGATATTTTTTTTAGTCTTTAGTTTATTTTGATTTGATTTTTAGATTTTAATTTCTTTTATAATTTGAGTTTTTTTAGGATGTTTTTTTTAGTTTTGTTAATTTTAATTTTTTAGGGGTACAAATTAAACACACACAAAGACACACCCTATACACACTATCATACACCCTCACCCTCACCCTCACACTAAACCCCCTACACCTCACACACCCAATACTCCCCCTTCCATCTTCAACCTACAACCCATCTTACTCTCTCTCCTCCATAACCAATAACATCCATCTAAAACTCACCACTCCCATGGCAGCAAACCTAAACCAACCAACCACCTAAGTTTCTACCCCATTTACCAAGACCCACCTGAAACACGACCAAACCCGGACCCTGCCTCCACCGGACCACTGAACTCCAAACCCGACGGCGCCCAGCACACCTCCGATCGCGCCCCACCCCTGCCAAAACCCATCCGGCGCAACCCCTCCATCTCCGGTCACAGCAACCTCCGACCCGCCCTGACCCGCTCTGAAACCCGAGCCCACCAACGGATCTAACTCTCACCCAACCAAAAAAAAAAAAAACCACCAACCCTATCCGCCCCAGCCCATACCGAACCCGGATCAGTTGTCAATCCACAAGCTTAGGAGCCAAAATCGGACAACCAAATACTCTTTTGACTTACCCTTTTCAATCCAAATGAAATCCCCAAAAAATCTCACCATCCAAAACAACTTCGTGGGTTCTTCAAAGGAGCAAGACCTTCTCATTAAAAGGGCAGGGAACTCTCATTTAAAAAGGAGACTCTTGACAGCAAAAAAAAGGAGAACGCAGAGAGAGAAAACCATACTGTATATTATGTACAGTTAGGTTTATAAAAAAATTAGTTTAGTGTTAGAATAATTTTTAAGTTTGTTTTTTATTGTTTTTGGTGTAATCAAGTGCTGGATTAGTGAGAAGATTGAGACGCATTTTATGAACGCGATTCGACAAGGAGACTTGCGTATTGTATTCTATTTCTCTATTCATTTATGTCATCTTTTGATATGTTATTGAATGTTGTTTATGCACACATGAGAATGTTTGGCTAAACACCTCGTTCAAGGGATGCACTGCGTATGATGTTACTCTAATTAATTGGTTTCATTAATTTCATATTTCTAGGTAAATTAATTTTAAATGTCGCCAATTAATTTATGTAACGAGAGTTAGTAAATTAATTGAACGAATTGATGTTTGAATTTAGGAATCGAACTAGAGATAGGTTTTTCCGATATTTGAATATTAATTCAGTGTTGAAATTTGAGGATTAAAATTATTTTCGTTAAATTGATCCTAGCGGGTAATTTTCTGAAAATAGTGTAGTCCTAATTTTTCATTCGTGTGACATTTTTAAATTAATTTTCTGAAAAAGATTTTATTAAATTTATAATTTTAACGAGAGTTAGATTATCGATTTAATATTATCTCGGAATATTTCAAATTAATAAATTGAAAAATTAAAATAATTGAAAATGCAGTGTATTCCCATCTCTTGACCTTCTCACATATTTCACACTCGGTTGCACATTTTTTTTTATCATTTAGTCATTTTATAATTTTTAGCATTGTTAGTAAATTTTTCCCTTGAAATTATTTTTTTAAAATAAAAAAAAATAAATATATATTTTCATAAAAAAAATTGGAATTGCACGTTTTCACATTAATTGTTTCACCTTGAAAGTTGGATTGATACCCGTATTTACCGCAATACGAGTTATTTTTAGACAAGTTTTGTAGGTACTCAAGGAAATTTTGAGAGTGACTTTGCACAGCAACGACACATACGCAAAAAGCTTCTTATCACATATCGCAATTTTGTGACTCAGATCATACTGTTACCTTTTCAAAGAACAATTGCAAAATTTTAAATGAAAAAGGTGAATGCATAATTACCGGATTCAGAACTCCTGACAATTGCTACACTGTCATGAACAATTCTAAAATCTGTAATGTTGCCAGAATGGATGACAATGAGATATGGCATAACAGAATGGGTCATATAAATTACGATAACCTTAGTAAACTGACCTCTCAGGAAATAGTTAGAGGAGTTCCCAAAATCAGACTTATACCCAATCTTATCTGTGGTTCCTGTCAGGAATGTAAAATTGTTAAGGCACCTCATAAGAAAGTCAAAGATATTCTTACCTCTAATCCATTATAACTCATCCATATGGACCTAATGGGTCCCTCCCAAACTGTTAGTCTCTGTGGACACAATTACATCCTTGTTATGGTTGATGACTTCACTAGATTTACCTGGGTAGCCTTCTTAAAACAAAAGTCTGAAACATTTCAAACGTTCCTGAAAATTCTTCTTAGGATTGAAAATGAAATGGATACTCAAGTGAATAGAATTCGTAGTGATAGAGGTGGTGAATTCAAAGACACTGGTATTATAGAATACTGTGACTATAATGGTTATAAACATGAGTTCAGTGCTCCTAAGACCCCTCAACAGAATGGTATTGCGGAGAGAAAGAATCGCACCCTTCAAGAGATGGCATGTGTTATGTTACATGCCAAGAATTTAACTAAATATTTTTGGGTAGAATCTATTCGTACTGCGTGTCACATTATAAATAGGGTATATCTTAGAAATAATTCCAAACAAACCCCTTACGAACTTTGGTACAATAAAAAGCCTAATCTCAAATATCTTAGAACCTTTGGCAGTACTTGTTATGTATGCAAGGATAGGGAACACTTATCCAAATTTGAGAGTCGGGGAGATAAAGCCATATTTCTAGGATATTTGCCTAACAGTAGAGCTTATCGAGTGTATAATCTTCGCACTAAAACCTTGATGGAATCCATAAATCTAATTGTTAGTGACACTACTGTAGAAAGCGAGACTGGTGAATTTACTATTGAGGAAGAGTCTACAAATATTTTAGAAAATGACTCCTCTGAAGTGGATAATTCATTACCTATTGAGACACCTGAAGTACCTAACTGGGTTTCTAAAGATCATCCCATAAATAACGTAGTCCGTAACCCTACTGAGCCAGTGCGTACAAGATCCCAACTAAGAAACTATGCACATTATGCATGTTTTGTTTCCCTTGTGGAACCAAAGAATGTAAATGAGGCATTGAATGACTCTCACTGGATTTCTTCTATACAGGAAGAACTTTTACAATTTGTCATTCATGATGTTTGGTATCTTGTTCCACGTCCTGATCACAAAAAGGTTTTTGGCACACGTTGGATTTTCAAAAATAAGACTGATGAAAATGGGATAATAATTAGAAATAAAGCTAGATTAGTTGCTCAAGGATACTCTCAAATAGAAGGAATTGATTTTAACGAGACCTTTGCTCACGTTACTCGTTTAGAATCTGTTCGTCTGCTTTTTGCTATAGCTTGCCACATGCATTTTACACTATACCAAATGGATGTCAAATCTGCGTTCCTTAATGGAATACTGGCTGAAGAAACCTATGTAGAACAACCTAAAGGGTTCATTGACCCTAAATATCCAAATCATGTATTTCATCTGAAAAAGGCTTTGTATGGCCTTAAACAAGCTCCTAGATCTTGGTATGAGCGTCTTTCCAGTTTTCTTTTAGATAAAGGTTTCAAAAGAGGCGGAAATGACCAAACTCTTTTTGTCAAACATTTTGACAAACATATCACTATTGCTCAAGTTTATGTTGACGATATTATATTTGGATCAACTTCTCCCTCAGAAGTCAAATCCTTCTCTGAAACTATGCATAAGGAATTTCAAATGTCCCTTATAGGGGAGCTACAATTCTTCTTAGGCCTCCAAGTCAAGCAAAATTCAGAAGGATTGTTTGTATCACAATCCAAGTACGCTTTAGAGATAGTAAAGAAATTTGGCCTCGAGAGTGATAAAGATGCTAAAACGCCCATGAGTACTAAGCTAAAACATTTTAAAGATGAAAATGGAAAATTTGTAGATCCTACTCTGTATCGTAGTATGATAGGAACCTTACTATACCTTACTGCCTCGCGTCCTGATATTATGTATGCTGTGTGTGTATGTGCTCGATATCAAAGTAACCCTAAAGAGAGCCACTTGAATGCTGTTAAACGTATCATTAAATATGTAAAAGGCACTCTAAATCTAGTACTTTGGTACACTAATGACACACCAAGATCTATAATTGGGTACACTGATGCTGATTGGGCTGGGTGTACTGATGATAGTAAAAGCACATCAGGAGCATGTTATTATATAGGTAATAACTTGGTAGGATGGAGTAGTAAAAAACAAAACTGCACATCACTCTCGATAGCTGAATCTGAATACATAGCCGCTGGCAGCTGTTGTGCTCAATTAATGTGGCTTAAACAAATGCTAAGTGATTATGGTATTCAAGAAAACCAATTGCATCTCTATTGTGATAATCAAACTGTGATTAATATTTCTAAAAACCCTGTTCAACACTCGCGAACAAAGCATATTAAAATAAGACATCATTTTATACTCGAATTGGTTGAATCTAAGGAATTAGAAATCAATTATCTTCCTACTGATCTACAACTCGCAGATATGTTTACCAAACCTCTAGATTATAATAGATTCATTTCATTACGTAAATCTATTGGTATGGTTTATGCTGACTAATAACTTTGATGTTTATCCAAGTTTTTCCCTTTGTCCATTTGAGACAAAATGGGGGAGAAATTTGAGTCTATTCAATTCTTACATATGCTAAACAGCTTGATCTTAGTGATTTATTGCACGTTCTTATTGTACAGTTACTCTCAACAGTTGTAATAGGGTATTCAATTGTGCTTATTTGAGTTATGTACTTTTTGATTTCTAGGCATTGGATAGATAGAATTTTAATAGGAATAAGTTTTTCTTATTTTTTTGTTGCCCTATGAGTCCTAGATGACTCAAAGGAGATTTTGTCTCATATTTCCAAAGGGGGAGATTGAAGCCCTTATGCTTTTGACTCACTTGAGTCTATATTGTATAAGTGCTCATCTAGTTTGGAAAATGTGACAAAATTATGTCCTCCCTAGAAACCAAAGAACCTCAGAAGTTGGTTTGCTACTTCATCTCTCTATCTTGTAGTAATCAAGAACAAATTGCCAACACTCACACACAGTAGAATTTATTTATTGCATATCATACTGCATAATAATGTGAGTATATATATTGAGTGTGTTGAAATCCCTAATTTTGAATTTTAATAATTTTTTGGGATTTTATAAACATTTTTTAAATAAGGTTTTCTTAATTAAAACTTGATTTAAAAGTTTTGTGGTCAATTTGTAAATATAATTTGTTGGGTATATTAGCCTAATGTTACCTTGGGTAGAATCCGAAAGCGGAGTAAACTTTAGGGTGTGGTTTTAATTACTTTAGGACGCGCGTTTCATATCCTGTTATTGTCCAACACCTGTCTTCATCTGATTGGCTGTGAGTGTGTTTCTTTACTGAGTTATAGACGCGTATGTTTTTAACACTTGGATAATTGGTTATCGACAATCTGCATGTTGTCTTGGTGAATCCCAGTACAACTCTTTAAACTAATCAGGTATCATTTAAGCACCGCGTTCTTAGAACCCTTCGATCAAAGTCAATTTAACTTGACTTAATCCTGGCCCTTGGTTTTGATCCAGTCTCTCGAACCTTCTCTTCACCCTATAAAAGGAACCCTATTCTCAGACTTCGAAGACTTTTGCCATTTTCATTTCTTCTGAGAAATAGAGAGAGAAGAGAGAAAACAGAAAGAAGAGAGAGAGTTAGAAACCCTAACCCTGTTCTTCAAAGCATCTTCCATCCAAACTCAAACACTTCTTCAAAACTCCATATCCAAAACACTACCCTGAGTGTTCTTGAGTGATTGAGAGTTTGATTTGAGTTTGTAATTGCTGTTGTAACCTCTTGTTTGCTAGATCTTGTTTTCAACTTAAACTTTTACTTAGATCTACTTTCTGATTTCATAGAAATTTCATATCTGAGTTATTCATGTTACATTACACTTAGTTTCATTCTTTATTTCTCATCTTGAGAAATATATTGTTGATTATTTTTCATAAAACGTTTGCTGACTTTGAAATCAAAAATAAATTCTTTCTGTTTCTAGTTCTTGTAAAACTAAACCTTTGACCTAGTTGGAATCACACTTGGAGGTTTTCAATCTCGAAAAACTTTTCTAAATTCTGAGATTGATTAAGACCTTGTCTGTTTTCCTAGAAAGGTATCCGTGGATTTTCGGAATGATTTAAAGGTCAAATAAGGTTCAAAGTTTTGTAAGAAGAAAGAAAAAGAAAAGATCACAGCATATAGTGTTACTGTAATTTGTTAGGACTGTTTGTACTTAATAAGTGTGTGTGTATGTGTGTGCATTCATGTGTTAGAGAGCACCTCCACAAACACTTTCACCCTACAACACAAAAAGTGTTGGTAATAAGATCTTGTGAACAAAGAGTCGACGTAAAGTGCTAGAACAAATCAAGAGTTAACAAACTGGGAGAACTACATCTACAATCAGAACTGCAGAGAAGTTATAAGGACACCAGAGGGTAAATTCCTAAACTTCTATAGGTCTGAGTTGTTTGCATGTTAGTTATATAGTTTGTAACTCATATATTTGTTTTAGTGGATTTTTCGTTTTACTCCGTAGAGGGAGTCGTGGATGTTTCCTCAATTGGTGAGGTTTTACCACGTAAAAAACATCATGAACATAATCTTTCTACATCTCCTCAGCTCATTCTTGGTTATGCTAAGTTTAAGTTTTTTAAACTTCTTTATAAACCTGTTATTCAAATCTTGAATAGATCTCGTACATACTGATTTGTTAAACACATCTTGTGTTCAAATAAGTTTGGTTTTTACGAAAAGAGTTTCCTAAAAAAACAGATCGGAGTTACTTAAATAGTTTATTTTTATAAATGGCCTTAGTAACATTTTTTTTCAAGAGTCCCAGACCATAATATGTGTATACATAAATAGTTGGGGTTGATTTACTATTTCGAACCAACTCTTACTTGGGGTCGATGAATCATTCCGATCCAAGAGTCCTTTAAGTGTGTTATACGGACATATTACTAATAACTAATATTTAGTATATGTCGTGCGATAAATGTATATTGTATGTATAATCTACTGACATGAGATAGTAGATAATTAAATGGACATATAACATTTTAGTAGTAATTAAGTAGTGAGACTTAATTATAAAAAGAATAAAGATAACAAGAGATGAATAAGTTATCTACATATATACCATATGAGATATGGTGACTATTAAAATACTACGTGGGTGATATGGGAACTTAGAGAGTAGATAAGTTCAATGGAGTATAAGAGACTAGTTAGCTTGGGTAGTATAGCTTGGTGGAGTAAGTACCAACGTATAGCATGCACTATAGGAGAGGGGTGAGGTAACTCGAGAGAGTGTGTGAAGTCTTAACATGTATAATCAATAACTCATATTTGTGATAACTTCTTGCAAAATATTTTTAAACGTTTTGAGTACTAACTCTTGCTATGTAAAATCTTTTTAAAAACCTTTTAGGTGCCCAGCCAAAGGGACACCCAACATGACTTCTTTCCAGTGATTTTGAAGTTGCAGCACATGTGGATGTTGCAGGGCTTTGCTTAGACGATTCTCTTTTCAGATCTAGTGTAGGATCTCAGCTTTAGTACTCTCAGTTTGGGACATGTTCTCCAATCTTTACATTTGCAGTTATTCTGATATATTGGATTTTGAGTTAGTTTTATTTCAGCCATGGTTTTAGGCAAGATTTTTGTATTCAGTTATTTATGATGGTTGGTTTTAGTACTCCTTAATTTATATTATTCAGCATGAGTTATTTTACCTGTTTAATAAAGATAAAATTTAACACTAGCTCAATTTCACTTAGGTGGTTAGTAGTTAAAAAGTTCAGACAATGATGCTAAGAATGGACCATTTAAGAAACCTATTTTAAATTACGCTAAGTATTTATCACCCAAGGTTTAATTAGGCGGGGTGTCACATGCGACTCCCCCTGAGTTAAATCCCCTAAACTAAGGTTTATATACCATTTCTATCCCTTTTTGTTCAGGCATAGACAAAGGATAAAGAATTGAAATATTACTCATTTCTCCCCTAATTAAAGAAAATACTATTTCTCCCCTTTAAAACTACACAAGGGATATAAAATATGGGAAAACAAGTAAAACAAGATGGTGCATAAAGTGATAAGAACATTAAATCATATGGGCAACATGAAAAGGTAACTAATCTGTACTCAAGATTAAATGATATCAACAACGATGCGATGGCAAAAATTGATACCAACTAAAATATATTCGACATAAGCATGCGATATCAACCAAAATTCGCAACAAGATGGATACAATTTGTGAATTAAAAGCACAAATGGACTAGCTATCATGGCAAAGACTCAAAACAAACACAATATCCTATGTATGTGTTCACAATAGTTACTAAATATACACAAGCATACATATATAAATATAAACACACAATGACAAAAAATGAAATAGCATACGTTTTCCACACTCTAATGCCATAAATGTGTCATATGGAAACTGAAGTGAAGGGGAGTGGACTAGATACCAATGAATTAAAACTCAATCACTTAAACATGTTCACGAATTTCTCATTTGATTGCAAAACTTTATAAACTAAGATTTAACCTTTTGTGAGAAGATAAAGTGAACTCTATGAATAAACAAGAACAATGCATACAATCCTAACATATTGATGATTCTATAAACCAATAAAGTCATGAGAACAAAAGCGTAACTAGGATAAAAGAACATTGTGCAAAACTGTTGATATACCATCCAAACTCCCTCAAACTATGCATATTATTCATTTCTTTTGAATGAATATATCAATCTAAATAAACTAGGCCTTGGCTAAATATTTTTCTTTTTAATGCCATATTCTTTTAGGCCAATATTTCTTTTAGGTCCATGGGAAACGGTAGCTTACTCGCAAAGGATAATGTTACCTTTCGGAGCCCTTCCCCGTGCACATTCATATATAATATATTTCTTTTCACACATAAAACTCACGTGCAATGGAATAACATGCCCAAATCCTCCATAGTCACAAAATGTGTAGATGGCTAGATTGGTAGGAGAAGACATCACAAAGCTCAAATATAAATGTGATGTTAAAAGTTCAAAAGAGCTCGTGCATGTGTGTGAGAAGGCATATAACAAGTGAATCCATTAAGCAAGTCAAATTCAAACTAATCCATGTAACCATCAAAAAGAACACTTTAAGAATTAAAATTCCTAACTAAAAGTTCTAGTCACATGGAAGCGGAACGATAGAATTCAAACACAAACATATGCCACAAAAGGTGTGTAAAATCAAAATACACGCACACAAATAAAATCGTTTTGAGCTTTTCAAAAATTTTAACCAACAAAAAAATAATTACTCAAAAGATAAACAAAAATCATTTGTATTTTTCATTAAGCTCAAATAACTCATAAAAGTAAAATAGCAATAATAAACAAAATCTTTTTCGAATTTTCAATTGATGCAAACAAAAATGAAAAGAATAAATACAGAAGATAAACAGGTCATAAATCTAGTAAAGCATATATAATGAAGCAAGGGCTAGAAAATGACAAACAAACATACAACTAGCATAAATATATAGTATGTAGTCAAAAATTTACTATATGTAAAATATGAAAGCAATAACTCATAAAATATAGCAAGTGAAGAGTCGTGTGCAAGCATGTGAGAACAATCAAAAAGTGGATATTTCAAAAAAAGGCATATCTTCCATTTTTAAAACTAAAAAGGATCTTAAACACAATAATTTAGCGATCCTCGCTCTGATACCAATTTGAAAAGTGGGAAGCCCCCAAACGTTTAAAAAATCTCTTTTCAATTAAATATTGATTTCCTTAAAGTGCGGAATATGATGGTTCAACACAAACAAAAAATTTAATTTCTTTCAAATTAAAATTAAACTAAACCAACAAGTGAAATTAAACAACTTTAAAAAATAAAGTTTTTTTTCTAAAACAAATTAATTCAACCCAAGTCCTAAAAATTTGCCTAGCAAGATTAATTCATTTTTCTAGTTAGGCCAAACCAAATTTTATCATATTAAATTATCTTGACTTGAATTAAATTAACTTAAATTCACCCAAACATATTTAGCACCAAATTAAACTAGAGTGTGATTAAACCCAATTTTATCTTACTTAACCTAAGCATGCATTATAAGGTGTTTAGAACGATAAAAAAATCACATCACACTACACATCGATGTACGAGGAAAACCCAAATGGGAAAAACCTCGGACGGCCCTGGCCAAACAAATACACTAAGTATGGAATTACAATTATAAGACAGTAGACTTACACCAACAACTTGACTCCGTCCAAGCCTTCAAGCTCCTTCTTGTAAACACCTTCGCCTAGTAGATAACATGGACTCCTCCATGGTCTCGGAATCCACCGATGGGGCTCTTGGACACCGTCACCCTCACGCGAAGCCTTTCTGTGAGTGGGAACTCCGCAACAACAAATTTTCTTCTTTATGGATGCCGAAGCAATCCTAAACAAACTCTTCAAATGGTAGAGTAGAACCCGGTGCCAAACACTCCAAGAAACAAATATCTATATATGAAGATACTTATATTTAAACTAAAACATATTGGGTATAAAACATGTGTGTTTTGGAAGTAATAAACAACAAGTAAACCAAACAAATAAAAGTGGAACTTTTCTTGGAAGATTATCTCTCTCAAAGCTCTCTTGAAAAGTGAAAAGTTCTGCTAGAAAATTGTTCTCGTGAAATAGTTAAAAGTAGGTACAAAAAGTGGGTTAGTGGGAGGTTACCAAAAACTCCTAGAAATTTTTCTTTCCTGCCAAAGTCGTTCGAACGACTTTCCCAGGTCGTTCGAACGACATTGTTCGAACGGGATTTCAATGGGCAAATAGGCCAAAATCTTGTTGGAAAAACTCATTCGAACGAGTTCGTTAGAAAGAAACTTTGAATGATAAAATCAGGATCAAATTGACAATCTCGTTGGCATAGTCGTTCGAATTCTCGTTCGAAAGACAATCTCGTTCGAACGACACTTCGAACGAAAATTCAGAATTTTTCAATTTTTCAGTTTAAGACCAAAACTTTTATACCAAGTTCTAAAATTAATTTCTGAAAAATAAAAGTCATATTAAATTAAAATTAAACCCATAAAATATTCCAAGTTTCCTACATATTTAAAAATTCATTCATACCTTTGGAGACATGGAATCCAATTGTTGTTAACGTAGAAACATGGTAATGACGAGGCTTTAAATTTTGGGTTGCTATGTCTTCAACAAAAACTCGTTATAGGATTGGATGGATACACTTTACACTCTATCCTATAACTCCAATTGTTTTGTCCGAAATTAAACTAATACTACAAATTGACTCGATTGGAAATTTGTCCTTACAAATCTTCCCCTTTGGCTATTCCGGGACAAAACCAGACAAAAAATCCAACAGGGCCGTCAAACACGTCTAGACACACATCCCACACAAATATAAAAATGCACATGCTGACTCGACCCAAGGATGCTTTGCCGCTTTAAATAAGTGTCGCTAAAAATAATAAATCCTGCACACTTAAGCAAACCATTAAACGCATAGGGAATATCAAATATTAAATGCCATTTTAATAAATACTAAATACTCCCCTTAACTTAATTCACCCCCTTTATCACATATGATCTACCTAAGAAGGTCGTGACTCCCCCTAAGTTAAATCTCTTAACCTAAGGTTTAAATACCATTTTTGCCCCTTTTTCTTCAGGAATAGACAAAGGATAAAGAATTCAAATATTACTTATATCTCCCCTAATTAAAGCAAATACTATTTCTCTCCCTTAAAACCACACAAGGGATATAAAATATGGGAAAACAAGTAAAATAAGATGGTGCTTAAAGTGATAAGAATATTAAAGCATATGGGAAACAATAAAAGGTAACTAATGCGTACTCAAGATTAAATAATATCAACAACGATGCGATAACAAAAATTGATACCAACTAAAATGTATTTGACATAAGCATGGGATATGAACCAAAATTCGCAACAAGTTGGATACGAATTATGAATTAAAAGAATAAATGGACACGCGAGCATGGAAAAGACTCAAAACAAATACAATATCCAATATATGTGTACACAATAGATACCAAATATACACAAGCATACATATATAGATATAAACACACAAATGACACAAAATAAAATAGCATACATTTTCCACACTCTAATGGCATAAATGTTTCATATGGAAACGAAAGTGAAGGGGTGGGAACTAGATACCAGTGAATTAAAACCCAATCACTTAAACATGTTCACGGATTTCTCATTTGATTGAAAAACATTATTAACTAAAATTTAGACTTATGTGATAAGATAATGTGAACTCTATGAAAAACAAGCACAATGCATACAAGCCTAGCATATTGATGATTCTACAAATCAATAGAGTCATGACAATGAAAGTGCAACTAGGATAAAAGAATATTGTGCAAAACCGTTGATATACCTCAATCTATGCTTATTATTCTTTTTTTTAATGAATATATCAATCTAAACAAACTAGGCCTTGGCTAAATATTCTTCTTTTTATTGCCATATTATTTTAGGCCTTTGGACCACGTATTTCTTTTAGGTCCATGGCAAACGGTGGCTTACTCGCAAATGATACTATTTCCTTTCGGAGCCCTTCTCCGTGCACATTCATATATAATATATTTCGTTTCACACATAACACTTTTTAACCAACAAAAATAAAATCATTATGAGCTTTTCTAAAATTTTAACCAACAAAAAAAAATAATTACTCAAAAGATAAACAAAAATCATTTGTATTTTTCATTAAGCTCAAACAACTCATAGAAGTAAAAGACCAATGATAAACAAAATCTTTTTGGATTTTTCATTTTATGCAAATAAAAATAAAAAGTATAAAATACAAAAGATAAACAGGTCATAAATCTAGCAAAGCATATATAATGAAGCAAAGACTAGAAAATAACAAACAAACATACAACTAGCGTGAATATATAGCATGTAGCACAAAATCTAGTGTATGTAAAATATGCAAGCAATTACTCGTGAGATATAGCAAGTGAAGAGTCATGTGGAAACATGCGAGAACAATCAAAAACGAAAAATTTCAAAAAAGGCATATTTTCCATTCTAAAACTAAAAAGGATCTTAAATGCAATAGTTTAGTGATCCTCGCTCTGATACCACTTTGAAAAGTGGGAATTCCCCAAATGATTAAAAAATCGATTTTCAATTAAATATTAATTTCCTTAAAGCACGGAATATGATGGTTCAACACAAACTACAAATTTTAATTTCTTTCAAATTAAAATTAAGCTAAACCAACAAGTGAAATTAAATAACTTTAATAAATAAAGTTTTTTTCCTCAAACAAATTAATTCAACCCAAGTCCTAAAAATTTGCCTGGCAAGATTAATTCATTTTTCTATTTAGGCCAAACCAAATTTTATCATATTAAATTATCTTGACTTGAATTAAAGTAACTTCAAATTCACCCAAACATATTAAGCACCAAATTAAACTAGAGTGTACTTAAACCCAATTTTATCTTACTTAACCTAAGCTTGCATTCTAAGGTGTTTTGCTAGATAAAAATAAATCACATCACAGTACACACCGATGTACGAGGAAAACCCAAATGGGAAAAACCTCCGGCAGACCCGGCCTAACAAATCCAATAAATATGGAATTACAATTGTAAGAGAGTAGACTTACACCAACAACTTCACTCCATCCAAGCCTTGATTCTCCTTCTTGTAAACACCTCCGTGTAGTAGATAACCACAGACTCATCTACGGTCTCGAAATCCACCGATGGGGCTCTTGGACACCGCCAGCCTCACGAGAAGCCTTTCTTCGAATGGGAACACCGCAGCAACGAATCTTCCTCTTTATGGGATGTAGAAGAAAACCCAAACAAACTCTTCAAATGGTAGAGTAGAACCCGGTGACAAACACTCCAAGAAATAAATATATATATGAAGATACTTGTATTTAAACTAAAACATATTGGGTATAAAACATGTGTGTTTTGGAAGTATTAAACAACATGTAAATCAAACACATAAATGTGGAAATTTTCTTAGAAGATTATCTCTCTTGAAAAGTGAAAACCATTAAACGTATGGAAAATATCAAATATTAAATGCAATTTAAATAAATACTAAATACTCCTCTTAACTTAATTCTCCCCCTTCATGACATATGATCTACCTAAGAAGGTAACGACTCCCCCTAAGTTAAATCTCCTAGACTAAGGTTTAGATACCATTTCTCCCCCTTTTTGTTCAGGAATAGACAAAGGATAAAGAATTCAAATATTACTTATTTCTCCCCTAATTAAAGCAAATACGATTTCTCCCCCATAAAAGTACACATGGGATATAAAATATGGGAAAACAAATAAAAAAGATGGTGCATAAAGTGATAAGAACATGAAAGCATATGGGCAACAATAAAAGGTAACTAATCCGTACTAAAGATTAAATGATATCAACAACGATGTGATGACAAAAATTGATACCAACTAAAATGTATTCCACATAAGCATGGTATATCAACCAAAATTCGCAAAAATATGGATGCCAATTATGAATTAAAAGTATAAATGGACTAGCTAGCATGGCAAAGAGTTAAAGAAAACACAATATCCTATATATGTGTACACAATAGATACCAAATATACACAAGCATACATATATAGATTTAAACACACAAATGACACAAAATGAAATAGCATAAGTTTTCCAAACTCTAATGGCATAAATGTGTCATATGGAAATGGAAGTGAAGGGGCATGAACTAGATACCAATGAATTAAAGTGAGTGAACACTTATATGTAAAATCATAAAGTCGGTTCGGAATTTCGGATTAGTAGACTTATACGCTGTGGGATTTCCATACAAAGTTAGCACATTATATATATGTATGTATTGTAGGTAACTTATATATATATATATATACTTATATGTAAAATCATAAAGTCGGTTCGGAATTTCGGATTAGTAGACTTGTACGCTGTGGGATTTCCATACAAAGTTAGCACATTATATATATGTATGTATTATAGGTAACTTATATATATATGTGTGTGTGTGTGTGTGTGTGTGTGTGTGTGTGTTGTGTGTGTGTGTGTGTGTATGTGTGTGTGTGTGTGTAATGATTTCTTGTTTATATTGAAAACCTGCTCGGTAGTGCTATCATTAAAAGGTTGCGCATAGTAGGCAATCCACCTTGGTGTTGACCATCTAGTGTTAGATTGATTCCCAAGGTCATAGTACTATTGCATGGCCACCATCCACGTGTGAGGATATCTATTGGTTTGGAGACCGGTTGCGTGCGATGTGGTCTGGTTATGACCCCCGGATTTATGTTTATGACCACTTCCATTTTTTTGTGTTTACATTGGGTTCGGTGATGAGATTATGACTCAGTGGCCCAGTTGTGGTTCATGGTATACCTAGAGCTCGATACCACACGAGGGATCTTTCCATGTTGTTCATGCTCTAAGGATTTGTCTTATATATATATAGTGAGTGATATATATGTATGTCTATAAGATATATTGTTTGTACATATATCTATATCACGTGTGTAGCCATATTATTATTCGTGAGAGTATACCTAGTGGGTAGTATGCACTTAGATACTGATGATTATTAGTGGGATGGGATTTGATAGCAGTTATTTCCTAGTTATGCCCGGTGGCATAATTAGTATAATAAAATGAATGTGTTAGGTGTGAATTATAGATGACAGGTGAGGTTACGTCTCATGTGAGTGCGACTGGTAAATTAATTGAGAAGCTAGTACACTACATTTTTTTAAAGCATTTAAATACTTTCAAATGCTTTTGGGATTTGACCCGCTGACAAAATTTGTTTTGTTTTCAAAACCCCCGAGTGTGTAGCAATAGTAGGGACAACATGGTTACTTCTTTCATGCCATTAAGAGCAGTAGCTGTGGATGCTGCGAGTTTTATTAGAGGCACTTCAATTTCTTTCCATCTAGATATGACTCATTTTCATTTTAGTATTTCCTTTTTGGTGCGTTGCCCGTTATTAGATAGGATTTTATTTATGTCAAAGATATTCCTTATTTATCAACTTTTATTTATGTTGGATGATTACTTGTAGTTACCGATGGTTTATTTAGTTCACTTTATTCTTATTTGTACTTATCAGTTTTCCTGTCTTTTAGTTGATGTATGGTTTTATTAGTTTTTAATTTTCACTTATTGCGACAGTGATGATAGGAATGAAATCGTACTGGACTCTTATTTTATTTTAATAAAGGATTGATCACCCAGTATTAGAATAGGCAGGGTGTCACAGTTGGTATCAGAGCATCAGGTTCTAGTTTCCTTTAGGATCTTTGTGAAATTGTTACTTTGTCAGCATTGCATTTTTCATATAAAGCCCTATGTCCATGACTGTTCTTTCATATTGCGCATTTATATTCTTCTATTATTTTACATATTTAAGTGGAATTTCATACAGTTTTGGTTTTCTTTCAAATGCCAAATTCCAAGAGAGGTAGACCAACATGTTCAGCAAGGAGGAGAGTAGAATGAAAGGCTCAACCAGAGCCACTAGGGATTGTTGCTGCAGTAAAGATCGCAACCATAATAGCACAGGTAGTTAATAGTACTATGATATCCATGGCACATCACTTCCCTAGGCATAATCATAGCCTTCAGTGGAAACACTATTATAGATTCACCCATTACCGTATGTATGGGAGCAAGTTAGGGAGGCCTTCTAAAAAGGTCATCCATCGAAGTTTCACAGTAGTGCTAATGTAGTAAAAATGATCCAATAGAAGAAGGTTATCGAGTGGCATCTTCCTATAGTTGAGTGAAAAAATTGTCAGAAGTAGGTACTAATTATGTTTAAGATAGTTGGGGCAACTCTATAGTGGCGAGAGTCAGTGACAACGCTAGAGGAGAGAGATTTTATGACGATTCAGGAGTTTTAGGTATAATGGCGAGGAGGAGATTTTTGAATCTCACGCACGAGGGCCAGGCAGTGGCCAAATATGAGGATGAGTTCACTCATATAAAAAACTTTATTCCAGATGTGATGACCACTGATGAGAAAAAAATTCTGAAGTTTATGGACGGGCTTACTTGGAGGATCCTCTAGCATCTATTTTGGAACCATGCATTGAGGACATATACTACTATCCTTAACATCACTTTGCTACACTCTCAGGATGATTGCTTTCGTCTTAGGTCAGTGACGATAACAGGATAGTCGAGCTAGCAAGGCAAGACTGGGGGAAATAGTTCTAGTAAAGCACCTCAGCAAGGTAAGTAGCAAGAGAGGGGTTCACATCAGGGGGACTCAAATAAGAGGTTTAAGTCGGGTAATAGTTATTTTAGGCAGGGCCATCGAGGCTAACATCATGCTCTTCAGGACTAATTGGGCCACGAGACCGAACTGAAGGCCAATAGGGTCATGGTTATTAGGACCATAGATTAGGGTAGCCTTGCTAAATCCAGTAGGTCCAGTGGACAAAAACTTTTATGGGGAGATGTTTCTTATGTGGGAAGTAGGGACACATACTACGTGCATGCCTAAATAAGGCTAAGGATCAGTATCAGGATGCCCAACAGGGGAAGTAGCAACTACAATTCTAGCCCCACCAACAGTTCCAGCATTACCACCTCCGTAGGGGCAGTTACAATTTGAACGTGTCTATAACGTCCGTGAGCTAATCTTGCGACCAACACCTCCACTAGTTGAGGGAATTTTTCCTATTCATGGGCACATGGGGTTGAGATTATTTTACATAGGAGCATCACATTCTTTTGTAAGCACTAGATTTGTGCAAGTGATGGGTTTAATGGATACATCATCCGATATTATTATGACCGTAGATTCACCGTTAGGTAGTGGGTCTCTCATTTATTCCATATGTAAAGGAGTGGGTGTGTACGCTGGGAGATTATTCTTAGTAGAGGATCTTCTCCTTTTAGAGTTTTACGTGTATGATGTTATGTTGGGTATGGACAACAATGTATAGAGCGATGGTGGAATGTTACAGTAGGACTATCATGTTTCCTATTCCAGGGTAGGATATGTTTTTTTTAGTGGTGCCTCATCACAAGGGAGGGTCTAGCACACATTTATATTATATCAAGGAGGAGACTTATGAGGGTATTCATGTCTCATTTTATTTGATCCCTGTGGTTAGGTACTTTTCTGATGTCTTTTAGGACATACCGAAATTACCATCGAATCGTTAGATTGAGTTTGTGATCGACTTAGTGCAAAGGACTAGGCTGATAGTTCGTGCACCATATCGTATGGCTCCTTTAGATATGTGGGATTTGAGAGCTCATATTCAGTAAATTTGGGGAAAGGGTTTAATTCGGAGGAGTATCTCACCCTGAGGTGCCCCAGTTCTATTTGTGAAGAAGATGTAACAACCCAGATTTTTTAAATGGGTATTTTTTTAAAATTAATTTTGGAAATCGGAGAAAAATAAAATTTTTGATTTTATAATTGAAAATTTTAGTTTTTATATTTGAAAAATAAATTTTCAAACGGAATTGGAATCAGAATTAAAATGGAGTTTTAACTGAATTTTTATTATATAGAAGAGTCCTCAAAACATAAAACTCTCTTAGAGTCCTCAAAACATTAACTCTAGTAATATTAATATTTTAAGAAATCTGACCGTCCGATCGAGCTGAATTTTTCACAGCATTCTTGTCTCACCATTCTCTACAACATACAAATATTTCAAGCCATTCTGACGGTCCGATCGTCCGTAATGATTTTTTCGAGTGTTTGTATCTGATTAGAACTCTTTTCTTAATCAAACTCTTAACCCTTTATATATCACTATAATTCGGGGATGGACTTTTAAAATCACTTTTTCACAAACTTTTCAACCAGAAGACCTCTCCAAAATTACTCCCTTTCATCTACAAACCATAGCCCCAAACTTATTCAAGATTTCAACCTTATATTACAAGCCTTATTTGGTGTTTTCTTGAGTTTGGGCTAGAAAGATATTTGATTATTTTTGTGAGAGGAATGTGATAGTGCGATCAGACTTAGAGGCTAATTTTTTTGTGATGATTTTGAGGTATGGGGTTTTACACAATATGCTCCTTAATCTTGCGAGAGTTATTCTCTTTGTTTTCTTGTGATTATTGACTCATATTTGAATTGCTAAATTCAATCGAAATCTGGAAATTATTGTTTGAATCTAATTTTGATTAATGTGGTATTATTATTGTGTTGACCATGTTGTCATGAGATTTTAATATGGCATTGAATTTGGGCACCCGCCAAGATTCCTGTTCCGGCTACTTGATAAAGTATGGCATAGTATGGCGAGGCCTGGTGACTCTGATTAATGTGTTATTGAAAAATTATATTGATAAAAATTCTTATGAATTTCCATTTGATTTGAATATTCGTACTCGTATTGTTACGCTTTATTCACCGCTAATATTTGTTGAGCATCTTTCCTGTCGTATAGTGTACTTCCCCATATTTTTCCTTTAGTGACAGGTTAGGGCGGATTTTGGGTGCTTTGGACTAATTTGGAGATGGATTTTTAGCATGGATTATTTTGGGAAGAATATTCGAGAATACAAAATGGGGAGATTTGAATTTATTTTTGTTGTATAGAGTATTTTATTTCAAGATAGATAGTTGTTTTATTTCGAAATACTTTTGATTGTATTTAATTTGAAGATTGAGATTAGTGGATTTTTTATATTGTGGGATTTATTTAGATGCTATATACCTTGTTGATTGTGGATTTTGGTTAGTTTTATCGTAGTGGCGCTCTGCTCGCTCTCCTCGGGCGGGCGGGGTGTGACAAAATGGTATCAGAGCATGGCCTTAGGTCTCATAGGTTATGAGTTCGTTTAGCTTCCGCATTGCCGATATTTGATTCCCTTTGTTAATTCGTACTCCTTAAGGTAGAGGGTATAACATACGTGTTAGATGTGTTTCTTAGAGATGTGAATTTTTGAGTTAAGAACGTTGTAGGCAGTGAGTTTAGAATTAGCAAGCTTGATGTGAGGATACTTAGAATGGATTTTGGAGACGATAATTATTTTAGAGATTTTAGTGCAGATGTTAGGTATCGTATGCATCGATTTTTGATGTTGAGATTTAATTTGAGGATGTTAACATTTTGATGACTTTCGGATATAGGATCGAGTGGAGATTTTTGGGAGCGTGTGGTACGCCATTATTTTCGTAGTTATGCATATGTATATAGGCAATATATATTATTTTATTGCTCGTGGGGGTAGGTGAGCGTAGAATTGGGTGTACAAGCGCCCAATTATGGCATCCTACGGGTAGGCATATTTGAGCTTTATTTTATGTTTTGCGATTTACGTTTGATGTTTATGCTTCGTCTAATTTCGAAGACGAAATTCTTTGCTAGTGGGGAAGTATGTAACACCCTGTGTTTTTATTATTTAATTTAATTAATTAATTGGAATATTTGAGAAAAAAAAATTGGATTTAATATATTTTGTTGGTTAAATATGTTGGTTATAATTTTAGAAGAATAAAACTTCAAGCGGAATCGAAGTGGGATTTAAAAGGAAGTTTTTATGAGAGTTTTATGTTTAGCCATAAAAAATAAAAAGGAAAAACATTTGTCACGGATTTATTCCTTAACTAATAAAAAATTTAATTTTTAGTTAAATGGTATGAAACGAAGGAGAATGGCAGTGGCGACGTACCTGTTCGATCGATCGATTGACCTATGGAGTCAATCGATCGACTCTGCCCAAATTTGAGGCGATGGGTCGATTTCTTTGTAGTCTTTGAATTGGATTAGGACTCCTAATTAGTATATAAGCTTTATTAATCGTGGGGGGACTTCTATAATCACTTTTCCTCAAGTTTTTCTCCAGATAACACTTCCAAGTAATTCTCCTCTCAACCATAATCATTAACCTCCAACACAATTAAGTTTTTGTCACAAGTTTTGGGAGGCTTGATTGGGGCTTAATCAAGATATATTCAAGAACACTTCTTTGCTAATTTTTTGAGAGGAATCCAGATTTCTAATCAGATTTTCAATACGATCTTCACATGCATGAATACTCTATTATTTTCCTTTAGTATTATGTGTTTTAAGTGTCTCCTAAATACTTAATTACATGTTTTCTTAAAAATAATTAGTAACTTAATTAGAAAAAGTGGACACTAACTATGGGTTTGTTTTTATAAAATCTTTTAATCTGAATAATATTCATAACCCTTTGGGTATGTAGGATTCATGAGTGATTTTGGATTTTATTGGTGCAGTTTGCATGTAGAAAAATACTAGTTTTAAAATAAATGGATTTGGGGGCGTATAACTCATGTAATTTGTGTTGAAATAATGAAATTAGAATTTTGATGTTTTAAATGATGAAATAGCGGTATATTTAATTTAAATAATTAAATGAGATTATTTGGGTATTTTTGACATTGTGATAATTTAATTGAATTGGACTATCATGCATAGTTTTATACGTTGATTAATTATTCTTGTTGGTGTGACTTGTTGGTATTATTATATTACCTTTATGACGACGGGTTGTTGGATAATTTTTCTCTCCCTATATTTTAGGATGCCTTCTAGGTATGGGACTAGTGGGTAGGCCTCTTGATGATTTACGCCTTCTAGGTATGGGACTAGTGAGGGTAGATTCTCGCATTTTTATCATGTCGGGGGTGGGCTGATTTTTATTAATTTATCATCGTTACGGGAGTCTAGGTATGAGACTAGGTTGAGATTTATATAGAAAATCCTCATGTACATAGGGTATCACGTATTGATAACTTGGGGACCCTTAGGTATGGGACTAAGGGGTATTTTGAGGATCTCACATCGATAAAAGGGTTGGGTAATTTGAAATTGTGAATTGAAAAATT
Source organism: Sambucus nigra (assembly GCA_949130495.1). Classification (NCBI taxonomy): domain Eukaryota; kingdom Viridiplantae; phylum Streptophyta; class Magnoliopsida; order Dipsacales; family Adoxaceae; genus Sambucus; species Sambucus nigra. Next base: position 194,723,833 of record OX422209.1, read on the forward strand.
TAAGAATTAATACCTAAGATAATAAGATGGGTATTAAAATATATTGGCGACATAATCAGCGAGGGCCAACAGTTTAAATGGGCCATCCGACATTTTATGTCTTGTCGGGTGTGGAACCTCATCAATCAGTGAGGGCTGACAGTTTAAACGGACCAGCCGACGTTTTGACAAGGGGATGTGTATTTTGGTGGAGAAATCACCCGAGGCGGGAGGACCGACATAATAAATTTAGAATATAAGAAGAGTTGGTTAATTTAATTAAAATAACATCGTGGGACATGGGAATTTAAAATCATATTAGTGTGGCTTTTTTTAATGGGAATTCCTTTGGGTAGTTAGTGATTTATATTTATCATGTTTAATTATCTCGCTTATTTAAGATACTCTATTGTGATATTTATTGCGTATAAGGCTATTGCCTGGATTCAAGGATCCTATTTGAGGGGAGTAGTGTATATTCTTACTCGGTGCTTTGGCTCTGACCCATGCGTTAACTAATCTTTTTCAGGATTAGAATTGGAGAAGTTGCATAAGTTTATCGAAGTTATCGTTTGGAGGTGCAACAGGAGCTGAATTACTTTATTTCTTTGTTTTAAGTTTAGACTTTCTTTTCATTTGTATTTCATTATGAGACTCAGTTGAGAGATTTATCAGGCCACTCGGTTGCAAAGTTGTTTAAGGATTTTCAGTTGGAGCATTTACAATTGTTTATTTATTCATATTTTATTTAATCACTATTAGATATTGGATTTATTCGGAGTTAGCATGTGATGGACCTTTTATTGCTTAGTTGTTTATGATCATTTGAGATTGATTCAATTATTTATATTATGGAATGATATATTTATGTCTCATATCTGTCTCATGCTAAGAATGGTATTTATTTAGTTCACGCCCGGCATAGTTCTGCGACGGTGGTTGGCTACCCCGTCTATCGGATTGTGCTGGGTGTGACAGATAATATCAGAGCTTTGGTATACGATCACCCTCGGGTCTTGGGTTTTGGGTCTAGAATACGGGTTAGACATATTTTTGGTGATAGAAAGTTTTGATGATAAGTCTTGTTATGCTTCAAGGTTAGATGTGAGGTATTTAAAGTTTAATTTTGAAGACAAGATTTATTTTTTGAGATTGTTGGTGTAGCCTGATTTTTTAGTGTTAGGCTTTGTTGAATTTCGAGGGCATAATTCTTTGCTAGTGGGGAAGTATGTAACAACCCGAATTTTTTAAATGGGTATTTTTTAAAAATTAATTTAGGAAATCGGAGAAAAATAAAATTTTGGAATTTATATTTAAAATGTTGGTTTTTATATTTCAAAAATAAATTTTCAAACGGAATTGGAATCGAAATTAAAATGCAGTTTTAATTGAATTTTTATTATATAGAAGAGTACTCAAAACATAAAACTCTTTAGAGTCCTCAAAACATAAAATTCTCCAGTGAAAATAATATTTTAAAATTTTGATCGTCCGATCAAGCTAAATTTTTCATAGCATTCTTGTCTCATCGTTCGCTACAACATACAAAAATTTCAAGCCATTCGAACGTTCCGATCGTCCGTAATGATTTTTTCGAGTGTTTGTATCTGATTAGAACTCTTTTCTTAATCAAACTCTTAATCCTTTATATATCACTATAATTCTTGAATGGACTTTCAAAATCACTTTTCACAAACTTTTCAACTAGACGATCTCTTGAAAATTACTCCCTTTCATCTACAAACCATACCCCAAACTTATTCAAGATTTCAACCTTAGATTGTAAGGCTTATTTGGTGTTTTCTCGAGATTGGGCTAGAAAGATATTTGATTATTTTTGTGAGAGGAACGTGATGGTACGATCAGATTTAGAGGATGATTTTTGTGTGACGATTTTGAGGTATGGGGTTTTACACAATATGCTCCTTAATCTTGCGAGAGTTATTCCCTTTGTTTTCTTGTGATTATTGACTCATAGTTGAATTGCTAAATTCAATCAGAATCTGGAAATTATTGTTGGAATCTAATTTTGATTCATGTGGTATTATTATTGTGTTGAGCATGTTTTTATGAGATTTTAATATGAAACCCGCCAAGATTCCTGTTCTGGCTACTTGATAAAGTATGGCGCGATATGGTGAGGCCTAGTGACTCTCATTAATGTGTTGTTGAGAAATTATATTGATAAAAATGCTTATGAGATTTTCATTTGATTTGAATATTCGTACTCGTATTGTTACTCTTTATTCACCGCTAATATTTGTTGAGCATCTTTCCTGTCGTATTGTGTACTTCCCCGTATTTTTTCTTTAGTGACAGGTAAGTGCAGATTTTGGGTGCTTTGGACTAATTTGGAGATGGATTTTTAGCATGCATTATTTTGGGAAGAATATTTGAGAATATAAAATGAGGAGAATTGTATTTATTTTTGTTGTATAGAGCATTTTATTTCAAGATAGATAGTTTTTTTTTTTATTTCGAGAGACTTTTGGTTGTATTTAATTTGATGATTGAGATTAGCGGATTTTTTATATTATGGGATTTATTTAGATGATCTATACCTTGTTGACTATGGATTTTGGTTAGTTTTATCGTAGTGGCGCTCCGCCCGCTCTCCTCGGGCGGGCGGGGTGTGATAGAAGAATGATGGTTCATTGAGGTTTTTCATCGACTACCGGGAGGTGACCAAGGTCACGATTCAGAACAAGTATATGTTGCCTCATATTGATGACTTGTTCGATCAGCTAAGAGGAGACATCGACTGATTGAATATTGATTTGATATCGGGTTACCATCAGTTATGTATCAGAGAGCAAAAAGTTCTTATACGGGTCTTAAGTGTTCAACATTATTCCATTTGGGATTTCCAGCACACCATCCATTTTCATGGATCTCATGAATCGAGTGTTCAGAGATTTCTTGGATTAGTTTCTCATTATATTTATAGATGACATCTTGGTTTATTTTCGAAAAAGGGTGAGCACGCAGAACATTTGGGTATGGTTCTTCAGACTTTATGGGACAACCAATTTTATGACAAGTTCAAAAAGTGTGCATTAGGATTACGAGAGGTGTAATTATTGGTTCACATATTATTCAAGAAAAGGATTCTAGTGGATCTGAGTTAGGTGTTAGCAGTGAGGGAGTTGGTCCATCCCACGACACCGATGGCAATTCATAGCTTTATGGGTTTAACACGTTATTACCGTCGATTTATCGGCGGATCCCTTGATGAATTTAATTCATAAAGGAGTACCTTTTTCAGAATTACCATTGTAAGTTGGATTTTGATGAGCCAAAGGACAAGTTAACTTCAGCACGAGTTCTCGCATTACGTAGGGGAGGAGTGGAGTAGTTTTTATTCACTGATGCATCTTTAAAAGGACTTGGGGGAGTTCTACAGTAGGAGGATCAGGCTATATCATTTTAATCTCTCCATCTCAAACCCATTGAGAGTAACTATCCCACGCATGACTTGGATTTATTGGCAGTTGTTTTTGCCTTGAGGATTTACAAGCACTATTTTTTGCAGGAAAAGTTTTGGTTGTTCATGGACCATAAGTCATTGCAGTATCTTTTCACATAGAAGGAGCTAAATATGAGGCAGTGTAGATGACTTTTTTTTGTTAAGTATTACCATTTTATTAGTTAGTATCATCTCAGAAAGTCTAACATGGTGGCAAATGCATTGGGACATATGTGTGCAGGGCATCTGGTAGTAATTGTAAGGCAAAGTGGTTTGAGCTTTATCACGAGGAGAAGGTTTTTCGGACCTATATAGTAGTAATGGCCATCACACCTGAGATCATTTTGAGGGTTGTGAAGGCACATGAAGGTGATTTTTCTTTTCGGGAGAGGATACAATAATTGTTGGAAGGTGGAGTGAGGTTTTACTCAGTCAGTTCTGAGGGTGGCTTACACTTCAACGGAGGTTGATTGTCCCAGACAACGAGGACTTACATTGTGCAATTATAGAGGAGGCTTATGTGTCTCAATACTCAATGCATCCTAGAGGGGGTAAGATGTTTCACAATATGAGTAGGAAGTATTGGTGGGCCGGTATGAAGTGAGATAAAGCAAAGTTTGTTTCTAGGTGCACCATTTATCACTTAGTGAAGGTTAATCATCAGAGACCAACTAGGGTTTTGTAGTTGTTAGAGATTCCGATATGTAAATGGGAAAGTATATCTATGGACTTCATCATGGTATTACCGACGTCTCACGTGGGTTAAGATTCGCTCTAGGTATGTGGGGACTTTTCCCATTATCGAGAAGGTAGGGCCGGTTGTTCATACGCTTGCCTTACTCGAGCATTTGTAACGAATTCACAATGTTCTCTATGTGTCGCTGCTGAGGAGTTCCCTCAAGAATGACATGGCTTACTGACATATAGCATTGGAGGAGATCTATTTGTAGCCAAAATTTTCTTACAAGTAGAGACATGTTACCATTTTGGGCTATAATGAGTGGAAGCTTCGGTAAGAGGTGGTACCATTATAGAGTGTGCAATGGGGACACCACAATGTCGTGGAGTCATTGAGAGAGCACGTGGATGACAAGTGGGAAAAGTATCTAGAGCTCTTTGTGGAAGGTACATTTGAATTTTGGGGACAAAATTCCGTTATTAGTGGGGAAGAATGTAATACTCTATACTTTTATGAGGATTATATTTTCCACATATACATGGATTTATTGATTTACTTGGGGAAATTAAATTGGCTTCGATAAATATTAGTTAACGAATTAAGGATTAATATTTATGATTATTATTTTTTACTTTCATGTGGTAAATAAATAGAGATGTGAATTATTATATTGTCATTTATGAGTAAAAGAGACGGTTTATTATAGTACGTTGATGGAGAGTTACATTGGCGGATCTATATAATTTTTAGACGATGCGTACCGTATGCACGTGTAGGGCCTGATTAATGATATGATCGTATATGTGTATTTGGGTGACTCGAATGACCTTTTTGAGTGCACCGGTGATTCAGAATGGGTTAAAATAGTCCAAAATAAGTACTTGGAGGTTATAATTGGGCCCTGTGGGCTTTTTAGGCATAGTATGGGCCATATAGGGGTATGGGTGTCTTTTTAACCTTAAGGATACATTTAAAAAGGGGATTAGGGTGTGATTAAGCAGTATTTAAGGTTTGGGAAGGTGGATGACCACCTCAGTTTTGGCCTCTGCATTATTGGTATTGAGGAAGAGATTAAAACAAGAGAAAAAGATAAGAAAATGGAGAAGAGAGGGAGAACATCTCCGGATTTAATTACCTAGTCAGGATTTCGCATTCGTATCTAGAAGTCAAGTGTTTACTTGATTTATATTTCATTCTCTATGGTTAATTATATTCTTCATTGATTAGGAGAAAATCTAAGATCTAAAAGATGAAAGCTTTTGATAATTGATTAAATGAAATTAGCTTGTGTTAACCTCTTATCGTAGTTAATGATGATTAATAATTAATAGTTAAGAATTTTGGGTTTACGATTATGAACATGAGAATAATGAAAGGTGTTAGAAATCAATAATATCAAGGTTTGATTAATTCTAAGTTATATGAATTGATTGATGTTTCGGAATAATAGTGTTTTTATGAAGGATTCGGGTTTAATTTGATCTTAGAAAGCTTCTGGGTCGATTATATATATATATATATATGGGATATTATTTGTGACTTTGATAGGATTGGGACCTCATTTAGCAGCCTAGCAAACCAAATCAGTTCGATCTAGCGAACCAGCTCGGTCTGCCATGCAAACTGACTCGATTTGTTGGCCTGCCCGTATTGTTATTACATGTGATTTCGATCCATTTGATCTTAGGGAGTAGACGTTTGGTCTTCCGGGGTAGGTTAGGACTACTGAGGAATATTAAGAGGGATTGGTATGTGCTTTAGGCCAATGGTTAGATGGGTTTGGGTGAGACGAATCTGAATTCAAGTGAGTGAACACTTATATGCATAATCGAGAAATCAGTTCGGACTTCGGGATTGGTAGACTAGTACGCAGTGGGATTTCCATACGAAGTCAATACTTTATATTTATACGCATTGTGGGTGACTTATATATATATATATATATGTGTGTGTGTGTGTGTGTGTGTGTGTGTGCGCGCGCGCGCGCTCTTATGATTGCTTATTTATATTGAACATACCTACATGTTCATGCTATATTAGGAGGTTGCGCGCAGTGGGTAGTCTAACCTGGCATTGACCAGCAGGTGTTGAATTGATTCCCCGGGTCATAATTATGTTTCATCGCCACTATCCATGTGTGAGGATAGGTGTTGTTTGGATACCGATTTAGTGCGATGTGGTACCATTCCAACCCCCACACGTATGTTTGTGATCACCTCCGTTTGTTTTTGTTTACTTTGTGTTCGGTGATGAGATTCAGACCTGGTGACCCAGTTTTGGTGCGTGGTATACCTATATCCCAATAGCACATGGGGGATGTATCCGTGAGGTCCTTGCTCTGGGAATATGACTTATACGTATATAATGAGTGATATATATATATATATATATATATATTTATGTGTATATGAGATATTGGGTTTATATCTATTTATATGATATGTTTAGCTATGTTATTATTCATGAAAGTATACCTAATCAGTAGTAAACACTTAGTTATTGGTGATTATTAGTGAGATGGGTTTTGATTTCGATTATTTTTCTAGTTAGACTAGGTAGCATAATTACGATAAGAAAATAAATGTGTTAGGAGCGCACTATAGATAAGAGGTGAGGTTAAGTATTATGTGAGTGTGACTGGTAAATTAATTGTTAATGTAATGCACTATATGTTTTTTAAAGCATTTAAATGCTTGGAAAATATTTTCAAACGTTTTTCAGGATTTGACCCACCCGCAAATCTAATTTGTTTTCAAAACCTTCAGTTGTTAAGTAGCAGCAAGGACAAAAGGGTTAGTTATTTCATGCCATTGTGAGCAGTAGTTGTGGATGTTGCGAGTTTGATTGTGGCCACTTCAGCTTCTTTCTATCTAGATCGGACTCAATTTCATTTCAGTATTTCCTTTTGGTCATGTTCCCATAGTTGGATATGATTTTATTTATGTTAAAGATATTCCTTACTTATCACTTTTTATTTATGTTGGAGGACTACTTGTATTGACCCATAGTTTATTCAGTTCATGCTATTCTTATTTATGATTATCTGTTATCCTTTCTTTTAATTGGTGTATGCTTTTATTGATACCTATTGGGTAGATATTTTTACTTGTTGCGATAGTGATACTAAGAATGGAATCATATTTGATTCCTGTTTTATTTTAATAAAGGATTGATCACCCATTATTAGAATAGGTGCGGTGTTCCAACATAGTAATATACTAACAACTTAAAAGAATGGAACTTTAATAATGCAATAATAACATACAAATATGGTACATCTAGACCAAAGTTATATTTTTCATCCTCTTTAGGATGATATGAATATTTTAATATCCCAAAGTAATAATCATGGGTATACTAAAATGGTGTGCTTAATATACGCTAAATCATGATAGGACTTTTAAATCCATTTAACTCATGGATCATTATTTTTTATTAAAATTATTTCCGATCTGGAGGTTGAGATTCATTTTTGAATTCTTTAATTGGGTATTTTTCATTTCAGTTGATCTCTTTAGGAGAACATACTTTTACGGATATTATTTGGCATATATAATTATTTTCATATCTTTCCCTAGACAAATATTTTCTAAGATGGTAGTACCTATATTCTTCTAAATTGCTTTAAGTTATATAATAAATGTCTTATTTGAATTGAGTACACACTCCTTGTCTTTGCTTATAGAAAAGAAAATCCAATCTGAATTTTTATATGCCTTCTTTATCTAAGACCTGTATATATAAGAAGATATAATATTCATCAATCTCACATATAACATATTTCAAACAAATCTAAGCTAGTTAGATGTCTAAAAAGTATTTACGGTCATAATAAGATGGTATTTCGTATATAATTAGTATGTGGTTTCTACACAAAACCTTGTGCGATAACTTTTGTATATTTTTAACAAGTTTCTCACCCATCTTTCTTATAAACATGCATTTGTTACCTTATGAGTTAACGTCTCATGGGGTTTGTAAACCAGTTTATATAGATATTCGAATTATGACATCATGGCATCTTCTCATTTGGGACGGTATATCATTTATGGGCATTCATTTATAGTATGTGGACTTTTTGGTATCATTGTCCTTCGATTTTTGTGTAGCTGCAATATATATAATTATGTCATCGATGATCATCTTTTGTGATCCCAATTTTCTCTTTTATATGTATAAAATATGGAGATTTCATTAATATTAGGTACTCTGGCCTACTTCAGGGGATTTATAGTCACTTAAGAGACTTGTATTTTTTCATGGATAGTGTATTCTTTAGGAGTTTTAGAGAAAGTAGATCGTTTGTTCACAACCTCTTCGATATCATTAATTGGACATGATTTTATTTACCTCCGCTACCAAGGAGTCAAGTAATTAGGACCTATAGTTTCCCAAATTTCTGGCCTGCAACAAATAAATTTATTTATTGGCGAGTTTATTTTGTCATGGAAGGACAATGATTTTGGCAAGCTCTTTTGCAACTCATCAATGTGCTTGTATTTATCATTTGAATTTTTGTATTAATTTGTTATTGAAATATAGTTTTCAATTTATTTTCTCATTGATTTATGCGGGGGATCACACGAGACAATAGTGAACGTATTCCATAATAATGTTCACTATTCTACGAGAATAGGCCATTCATGAGGAATAATTGTATTTTAGGTTCATTTTTCCCTCCCCTTAATAGTGATAAGAGTGTATCATTACAAAAAAAAATCAAAAAATAGGCAAAAAAAACTATATTTCAATGGTTCATATAGAAAGTGAATAATAACCAATATATACATACCCTTATTATAACAATAGTTATTATAGATTTTATGAAATAAATATATGCATCTAAAAAAATATAAATATCTTTTAATATTAAAGAGGTCAAGATAACAATTTTTCTAGAAAGGATTATGGAAAGCAATGAAGGTTACAAAAATGATCATTGTATAATATTAAGTAATTGAATTGTGGAGCTTCATGCTCATGAGAAAGTGAAATTCTATAATAATAATAATTATAAATTTTGTATATTGTAATCCCATGAATAATGAAATGGGTTTTTCTAGCTTAAGCTTCTTATTTCAAACACTAGAAGTAATGAAAAAGGATTTTTCAGAGTTTATTTCAATATGGTACCCATGTATTCTAGTGCCCATAAAATCACACAAAATTTTCAAGAAATTTCCCTCATAAATTCATTGAATATGAATGTGTGAGTACCACATAGCAACACCACATTGGTTCTTCTAAAGCCTTTACTAATTTTAGAAGGTTAAACTATGATTGAAACCTTAATTATAATATATAACAAGTGTGAAAAAACTTCTTGTTTTTCAGAATAGTTCAAGTTGGTCATCATCTTCCAAAACAAATATTATTATATAATGACAATACACAATTGTCAATTCTAATAGTAAAGTGTGTAAATTGGGTAAAAATATATAGAGGCATAAAAATACAATAACGGATTTCATTATCAAGTTATTTGTTGACGAAACCCAACCAAATGTAAGTAATTTAAAAAAATATGTCTTATAAAATAATTACGAGATATTCAAAAGATGGGTTACATAGAAAAAACTTCAAGTAATAATCGATCTCAGAATACTTAAAAATTTCAAAAGAACTTCATATTTCAAGATAAAGATCGTTAGATTATGAAAAGATGACAAAAGAAATAGATGTCTTTAAATTAAGGATTTTGATGACTTTAGATCATAACATATCATAATGTAGTTATTGTGATTCAATCAAAAAGACCTTCACTATAAGAATATGAAATCTAGATATAAAACTAAAGAAAAAATTACTAAATTAAAGTTAGAACTTCATATTCTTAACTAATGTATCAAAATTTATGTTCTTGATCATAGGTTAGAGACATCAGGCTCAGGAATAAGAAACTTTAGTTTTCTAATATATAACTATAATCACAAACATAATTATGATCAATATTTCGTTCAAAATATAACGAGAATTCAGGTTCGCAATTTAAACATTAGGTTGATTGAGTTAATGTCTAGAACTTCAAGTTCTAAATCTAATATTTTGGAACTTTAGGTTCTTAGTACAATAATTTAATACTTAAGATTCTTTTGATGGCATCACATCAATAATTAATGAATAATTTTATAACTATAGGTTATATTTACATCATTTGTATGCGAATCTACAGGTTTGTCTAAATAATAAAATCAAAACCTAGGACTACAACTCTGAACATATGAAAATGAAAGTGTCTATTCACTCTAAATATACTATAGGGGTGGGGGTTGAATAGGTTATAGCACACATTATGCCCGATTTTAAGTTTTCAGTTCACAAAACCTAGATCTAAATCAACTTTACAAATAAAAAGTTGATATACTGAAATTCCAATCGCACAAACACAATCAAGCAATAAAAAATGATAATCAACCAAACAAAAATGAACACATTAGGTATATGAGGATCCCAACCTATGGGTAAAAAAGTTGATATGACCAAGCATCTCATTAAATTTGAAAAGTCCCATAACACAATATAGGAAGATAAAGCAATCAATTGCATTCATAAGAAGTTACCGATGAATATCTCGACTCTCCCCCATTTCAATGTGAAATCTAAGTGAAGCTCCATCACTAGAACTTGGAAGTCCATTATACTCCTTAGATCCACACCATGCTCTAACTAGCATTATCTAGGACACCTCCATTTTAGATATCAGAGTATAGATCATGAAATTGAATCTAAATTCGGACGTAAACTTAGATAAATGTGGATTAAATTCTCTAAAATTAGACATCACATGTAGCTCTCATCCTGTATTTAAAAATATCAGAAACTCTCAAAGGATTTTTAAATTTTGAATCAGGGAGATAAATAAAAGTTCTCAAACATGCAAACTTTCTCACATAATGTATTTTGAAATGAGGGAAAAGGGTGATTAATAATTAGATGGAAACAAGGCTATTTGTAGAAATTTTTAAAATTCTATCTTCATTGTGTGTATGGTTGAGTTTTGACCTTAGACACGATGTTGGACAGTAAGGGCCCTTCTAAAAATAAAGCATGGCCTTTCATACTGTGCAAAACACTGTCATGTGCACGATTTGTCATTAATTGTGTGAACGGTTTAAATTCCCAACCGTGCCAATGGATAAAAATAAAAACCTTTCAAAAATAACATCAAAAAGATTTTCAAAATTAATACTTGATCCCATTTAATAAACAAATACACAACTTTGTAAATTATTTTTGAAAAATAATATTATGATAAATTCTCTAATTTTCAAAAATCATGAGTATGTGTAATAGGCAAAGTTTAATCAAACCTAGTAAAAGAATATACTTCAAATTTAGTAATAGAAGGCTTAAAACTTGAGTGGGTTTCATGTGTTCAAATTGCAATCTCCATCGGTTAAGGACAAAACTCATCTACTATAAATAAAGCTTTTGGGCTCGACCTAGTGCACAACTCAAATGTTTGGACGCGGGTGAATATTATATTACAAATGTTACATTTTAAATCTACCCGTTTGGCTATTTTGTGGAAAAAACTAAAAAACCAATAATATCTTGATTATGAGGGAAAAAACTCACTCCACATTAGATATATAATGAGAGAGGTTTGTTGCAATACATGAATCCATATCACAGACAAAATACTCCAAGGTAATCTCTATGTCCATCTATCAATGAGAGGAATCTTGCAAAATCTCAACAACAACAAATAATTATGCGGCATATGCAAATGAGGTAACTCCCCATGCTCGGGAGACCTTGCAAAAATAATGATCTCAATAAATATTAATGATTGGTTAAAGATATGTGATGAATAAATCATAATGAAATAAAACTCCCCCTCAATTATATATATACCCACACAACAAACTCTTAATGACAAATTTATGCATCAACACAAACAAACAAACATATCGAACTCCCCCTAAAGATAATATAACAAAGAATCAGAATCTACCTAAAGATTATATCCCCTAATCATAAAACAATACAAACAATAAGATATCCCCCATCATAAAACATTAATGATTAGCATGAAATCAGTATCAAATCATCTCCCCTTTTCTAGAACATAATCATCAAAACCATCGTCCCACGAATGAGAGGGATTTGAACTGTGCAAACGGTTTTCCTAGAAAATTTATCCCAAAAACTATAATTTACTCTACATCAACCAAAGAACTTACTGAGCAAGTGAAACTCCAACCTTATCACTCATTTTGAAAGGAATTTATCCCCTTAATCACAAACCACCACAAACAACTATACCAACTGAAATATGTAGCCACCAACATGCTCAAACACTAGAGATCAAAGAAATATCATTAGTTCAAACCAAAAATATGAGATTATAGGATCCTAGATATAACACGCATAAAGAAATTCAAGTGTATGGAAGAACCTATTTACTGTCAATGAGAGGTGAGGAAACACGTGAAGATGACTCACCTTTAGAGGTGGAAACACACATACCAACATTCAAAGTACTTTTCTTTTTTGAAATGGGGTTCTTGGGTTTAGTGAAAACCCTTTTCACAACATGAGGTTTCTTATTTAAATTAGGTATTTTTTCAAAACATTCGTTTTTCACACAATCCACACTTTTAACCAAATTTTCATAACCATATTTGTGAGAAGAAACACAAGTCAAGTGTTTACTTTTAAATCTCTACAAATTTTAAATCATTAACACTCTTCACAAGAACATTCAATTCATTTTTTAATTCATCACAAAAATCATGATCATATGAAGGTAAGCTCACAAGAGAATTCCTAAACATGGAGTAAAGATATCTAAGATGACTTGTTCTATGATAGTAAGTTCACACATACGTTTCATGATGAACCGCCTTAGAATGAGATTTCGGAACAACTCTTGACTTTCTTTTAATTTTAGAAAACTTGTAGTAAAACACTCTCAAATGACCCTTTTTGTGACAAAATGTGAAAATATAAGATTGGAAAGGATTTTTCAAACTTTCTTAAGCTCTTTAGAAACATTGACCTTTGGAAACATCATGGTCATTTTCTTTCACATTCAAAACATTTTGATAAAAGGACACATTTTCATTTAAAACTTGATTTTTATCACTTTCATACGATGAAGATTGAACCGTTTCATTATGTAACGACCCAGGTTTTTGAGAGACTATTTTATATTATTTTGCCCGATGGGCTAATTTTATAAAATAGGGGAAGTTGGAGGAAATATTATTTCCCGTGAGATTAAGGGATAATATTTACTATGTTTTGTCTATTTACCGTTATGAGAAGGTAAATAGCATAAAGTTGTATTTTATTGCGTCGTTATATGTAAAACGACGGTTATGATTTATATTTAAATCGGAGTATAATTTATAAATTAAAATGAATTTGGAACACAAAAATAGTTCACATTATTCTGAATGCCAAAATAGGGGGTGCAGATGCTTTTAGAATAGTCGAGATAGTCGAAATAAGTGCCAAGTTGTATTTTTGGGTTTCGGGCACTTTTGACGTGTTATGACGCAATTATGTGGATATGAGTCATTTTAATGGTGTATTAGCAATTAGAAGAGGGGAACTAGTGTTTTAAGACCCGTTTAAGTCTCCCACCCCTTCTATTTCCCTTATCTTACGTTAGAAGGCAAAGGAGATAGAGAGAGAGAAGAGAGAGTTGGGAGAAATGGAGAAAAAGAGAGAAAATGGAAGATTTGGGCTGGAATCCGTGGCTACCGGAGGAGGATCCGAGACTACAACCTCGAGGCAAGTTTCTTACTTTCTAGATATTGATTTAATGTGATAAATTGCATGTGTAATTAAGTTTTGGAGATTTAAACCATAAATGGATTTTTGTTGATTTTGGTGGTTAAACCCTTAAATCTTTGTTTTAATTTGATTTGAGGTAAAAATATTAGTTAGTAATTGTGTAGAAATTATTTGGGAACAATTATTGTTGTTGAGGTTGGAAGAAATCATGGATTTGAGGGTTTTGGGATTTTAGGGTTCACACAACCCGTGGCCCAAACTAGGCAAATTCACAGGGTCGAATCGATTCGGCTCCCAGGCGAATCGATTCGGTTAAGGGGTAGGTTACAGATCTTGGAGATCAAATCGATTCGGGTTAAGACCGAATAGATTCGGACATTTGTAGAATGTCAGTTTTTCTCACCGAATCGATTCGCCTTACGAATCGATTCGGTTGCCCTGTTTTTTGTGAGATTTTTCCTAGTTTGATTTTTTGCCCTTTTTCTTTTAGGTCCAAGGTTTAGGGACCTTTCTTTGGGAAGTAATGAGAGTCCTAGAGGGTGGTTTTGGGTATACTAATGTCCTAGGATAAAATGACGATAATTGGGCTTACCCCGAGGGCTAGTTTGATTAGGTTAATGTCCGTATGATATAGGAGATTAACCGAAAAATAAATTGCAGATAAAAGGTTAATGTTGAGACTTTTGGGAGATACTTCTTGAGGGAGACTCACCTTGAGGGTTTATGAAATTGTATGAATTCTTAGAGACTAGTTTGAGGATAATGACACTTCGGGTCTTAGGGCATTAATAAAATATGACTCTAAGAATAAGAAATTCACATTATAAAATGTGGTATTAAATGAATAAGTACAAATGATTTTTGAGAATGTAAAAGTGAATGTTTTCAAAAGGAAAAAAGTAATTATTTTTCATAAATGTTGAAATATGGTGTTTTCAAAAGGAATAAAGTAATGATTTTTCATAAATGTTGAAATATGGATACACACCTCTCTAAATCACTATCATAAGGTATGTTCGCGCGTGTGGTGAAGCTCCGTGGCTAGTGAATGCAGGCTGGATATAACCCTAGGCCATATGAGCATTTATTGTTTGTTTCTGCGCTGGTTAGGATATTCTGGGTGTGGTCATGACTATCCCGCAGGCATATGGCCGCTTCCCGACGTTTCGATAGGATCCCAGGTTATCTTGATGATAGGCCTTGGAAGATGATAGCCATTTAGGGGCGCGTACAGTGGGAAACCCGGACGGGCGGTATTAGATTGCGTTATATAATATGATATATAACTATGTTCAATAATGTGGGACTTTATTGGTATTAAAGCATTTTTTGATAATGAAATGCCTTTAATTACATTTTTCGAATGGAAGAAGGAAAATGGATGATATGATATGAAAAGGTTAAAGCATTTTTATGATAATAAAACTTGCTTTAAAGTATATATACATTTTCCGGACGGAAGAAGGAAAATGGAAAGTTATGAAATGAAAAGGTAAAGCATTTTTATGTTAATGAAACTTGCTTTAAAATATGTATTTTTCCTAGATGGAATAAAGGATAAAATTGGTAAAGAAGGTTTTGAAATAAGACTAATTGGTAAACATTTGATAAAATGTTATACCATTTATATATATTCCTTAAGAAGAAATAGGAATTATGCTTTTAGACGGTGAATGGGTTTATTTATGTATTCTTGAGTAGCTATAGATGAGACCCCTATACATACATACATATATATATACATACATATATATATATATATATATATATATATATATATATATATATATATATATATATATATATGTATGTATTAATTACGTGCTTATGGTCTAATGTATCTCGACGATCAACCTTGCCTAGTAGTAGTGTAGGGGGGGAGGGGGTTCCTTGTTTGGATTTCACTTTGCGAGACACCTCACGCACGAAGAGGGCATAGTGTTGAGACTGGGGAGAAGGTAGCCCTTAGTACTTGGGTTAACTAGAGAATTTCATTGATATTGCGTTAGGTTGTGCTTTTAGATTGAGAGGTGAGAAATATTATTGTTAATTGCGAGAGAATTACGCACTTAACTGTCATGCATTTTAGTCACATGGGAATCATATCAAACCGGGCCCTGACCCGTCTATATTTCTTTGTTTCTGCATATACTCCTTGCCGTACAGGTGTTCTACCGCATGGACACCCGTATTTATATTTCCATTCCAGTTGTCCTGGAGCTACGCCATATTGCGGATGTTGTAGGTCATTTGTATTTGACGTTTCTCTCACTTGTACTCTAATTTTGTTCAGTTTATTTATTCGGGCGTGTTGCCTAAGCTTTGCATTCCTTTATTATGTGTAATACTCGGTGTAACTATTTGTATTGGTCTGTTCACCGATATCTTATTCGTTGATTATTTATTATATTGGAATTCTTTATCCATTGGTTTTTTATATCCACCATTTTTGCAAATGGGATTGTCTAAAGTTTTTTTCTCTTATTTACTTAATTTTAAATTGATAGTCCATTTTCTAAAATGATTGGTGGTCATCTCGTACTATTATTTTAATCGACAGTGATGCTGAGGATGGACCATATATGATTCCTGTGATTATTAGAGTATTGGGCTCACCACCTATTATTTTAGTAGGCGGGTTGTCACAAATGGTATCAGAGCATTAGGTTCTAGAGTCCTTAGGAATCTGTGTAGACGTATTTCGCTTTCAGCGTTACTTCTAATTTGATATAGAGCTTTAGGATTAAGATCATTGGTTTCTCTTGTGAGATTTCATTCTTCTGCTATGGTATGAGAACCCCGAAAATCTTTTGCGTGTTCGTGTGAGACTCGTAAGTCGGTAGATGAAGGGCATCAAGGAAGACCTTTGTGAAGGCATCATGAGACGGGATTACTAAGAACTGGGAGCTGTAGTCGGGGATGAGGGCCTCTTTGGAGGTCTCTCCCTCCGTATCATTACCTTATATTGCTACCGTGACTACTAAGTATAGTAGATGTAGTTTTCTAAGTGGCGCTGCAAGTAGAGGGTGGTATAAAGCTTGGGATTCCAAGCGATGTTAATTTAAAGATTGAGGGGTCCTTGACGAGGACCACATGTTGAAGTTCGGTTGGTTGGAGGAAGTGTAACCTCGTTCGTTGGTAATATAAGTCCCAGGAGTTTTGGCCTAGAGTGGGGTATAGAAGTTCCCAGGTATGAAGATTGGAGGATAATCTTTCACCCATAGGAGTAAGGTTGAAGTGGCAAGAATGATAGTTGCTATATTTTGGTGTAGCAGGAGGTTTGCCCATAGAGAAACCCGTTAGATATTTTCAACAGCGAGTTTCTCTGGGATGTCAGGAGTGATGAGAAGGTAGAATTATCAAGTATTCACGTGAGGTTCGGTCAGAGGCCGATAGTGAAAAAAAGGGGTGTTACAGTTAAGAAACTGTACACCGAAATAAGATTGGTATAAGGCAGAGAGAGAGCCTTTTAATAGAATGATAGGCTCATAAGTAAGTGTTATTAGCACTTCTAGAGAAATGGTGTTCATGAGACCCCATCGGTGGACATCCACCCGGGGAAGACTCATTGAACTAAGGTCGGGGAGGCTAGTAGAATGTTTCCTTTTTGGGTAAGTTAAGGGAGCTACGCGAGAAATCGCCAGGGTAGATAGAGATGGAAGGAGATTGGTCTAGTTAAGACTAGAATGATGTGTCTAGGAGCCATTAGTAGTGGCCAGAGATTGGCATGATTGTTGGCAGGAGTTCCACCTTAGGTGAGGGTGGAGCATTTCCTTATGATAAGATGGAGTAGTATGATATTAACCCTAGATTCGAGTGTGTATATCGAGCTTGTGGTAGTGTCGATATTATTATAGTTAGTATACCTATATGACTTCCGTGGTAAGGAGGTTCTATATTTTCCTTCACTCGTTATGAGGCGGGTGATGATATTTTAAGTATATGTGTGGTATGTGCTACTTGTATTATATGTAATACACGAGTAGAGATTTTCTTAGTTTGGTGGGTGCGATAGCAAGCAAATAAATTGTGAGGCTATCCTATTTCTAGTTCTAGAGAAGGACTAGTTGTTCTATAATATCTCTCCTGGATACATGTTGAGACTTTATAGAGATGGTTTACGGTATGTAGATAGTTTTGATTACTTGCTTTATTTGTTTTGTTTAATTATTTTCTTGCTTTGCTTGTATATGATGTGCCTTATCTCCACGACCAACCAAGTTAAGTCGTAATTCATTGGAGTGGTTCCTTGTCTGGATTTTGCTTTTGCGAGACGCTCCACGCATGAACCTTAACGAAGTTTGAAGTGGAGAGATGCTGTAATTCCTTTCTCTTTCTTTCTTTTCTTTCTGTTGGTTGAGTGCTGGGTTGGAAGGTTTAGCCAAGAATCACGTAAATGAGTGATTAAGGGCTAAGTTGGTGTGCGATGTATGAGCACTGTAATAGTTTTTCCTCTGATCGATGTGGGGAAGACTAAGATATGAAAGTCAGATAGAGACTTATGATTATGACTTAATGAGAAGGCGATTTAAAAATATGTATGTATGTATATTGGGATAAAGCATTTGTGGCATCTTACAGGAAGTAAATGTTAGGTTAGTTAAATTTTCAGTTAATTTGAGATGGTAGGACATAGGAGTAGAAGTGTATTAGTAAGGTCACGAGTTAGGAATTTTAGTGATCCCAATCATGTGTCTTCGATCGTTACTTCTCGACGACCGACGATGCGAGGTAGTAGTGTAACGGTAGGGTTCCTTATTTGGATTTCGCTTCGGCGAGACGTCCCACGCATGAAACCGAGCGAATGTCGAAAGTCGAGAAAGGTCTTAGACACTAGGGATATAATTAGTATAATACTTATACTACTCGATTAGGATATAGATCGATTCTAGGATTATTAGGACGTAAGGCCCTTAGGGCATGCGATATGGTTTTAGGAAGGTGGTAGGGAGTTGACCACAATAGGTTTGTGGGTTAACTCTAAGTAGGATTAGGTCCCTAGAATGAAGATTTATGGTATCTCGAGTGATTCGGAATGTTAGGCCATAGATGGTGAGGCCTCTCGTAGATAAAGTGTTACGTTGGTAACTTAGTTTATGAGGATTTGAAGTATGAGTTGACTTTTACTCCTGCACTCGTGTTGTTAAGATCGAGAGTGGATTTAACGAACGAGTCTCTGCCAGAAACGGGAAGTATTAATACTGGAGGATGGACCCATTGCTTATGCGTCTCATAAACTTAAATTCTATGAGAAGTATTATCCCCAACTTGATTTAGAGTTCATAGCGGGTGTAATCGCCTTAAAGGAACAGAGGCAGTACTTCCTGGGCAGGAAAATAGTCTTTTCACGAACAGCAAGTTGGAATTCGTAAAATCTCACAAAAAACATCAAATGGGATATTCCCTTTCGCTAAGGAGATGCGAATGCCGTAGTTGTTGTGCTAAGTAGAAAACCGTCAGAGAGATCAGTTGAGGCATGGAATTCCAAGTGGAACGAGATTCACCGTGGGTACGTTATAGTAAGAGCGTTCATGTTCGTGAATGATCGATTCACCTACTAGTGTGAAGAGACTAGTGGTGGAATGAGGTAGGATTGGAGTAGTAGCTTTTATGAGTCGAATTTTTGTACAATAGTTCAGATCGTTTTCTACAAGTATGGTGCCGTGTGTGTGGCCTAGTGTAGTCGGCTAAGTAATTCGCCTGCTCGTTGGAAGGGAACCAACGGACAATATATTCCTTGGGCTTGGAGTGATCCGAGAATATTTCTTTAACGATTGGGCTCATTGATCCGCATACTTATAAGGGGCTATGCCAATGCGAATAGAAGTTAGTAGTCTTGGGGTTGAGTGATGTAGTGTTAGTGTAGTTATTCCCTGGCAAGGGTATGCCGTGATTTGGGAAGAAAGGTAATTGGTGCCGAGAGGTGTAGTTATCTCCTTCCGTAATAGAAAGGTAGGATCGATAGTTAAGGAGGAACGGTTTGGTGGAGCACGAAGAATGTAGACTGAGATCGAATAGCGATGACCTT
This sequence comes from Sambucus nigra, assembly GCA_949130495.1. Taxonomy (NCBI): domain Eukaryota; kingdom Viridiplantae; phylum Streptophyta; class Magnoliopsida; order Dipsacales; family Adoxaceae; genus Sambucus; species Sambucus nigra. Next base: position 194,743,732 of record OX422209.1, read on the forward strand.
AGTTCGAGTCCAATGGGGATGCCTCACTGCCAAGGGGTTTGTTAAGAATGATTGAACGATAGTTTAGTATGTATACCTTTATATGGCTATACGGTATGCCTAAATTTTGAGGGTAAAATTCCCTTCTAAGGGGGGGAGTATGTAACAATCCAGGTTTTTGAGAGACTATTTTATATGATTTTGCCCGATGGGCTAATTTTATAAAATAGGGGAAGTTGGAGAAAATATTATTTCCCGTGAGATTAAGGGATAAAATTTACTATGTTTTGTCTATTTACCGTTATGATAAGGTAAATAGCATAAAGTTGTATTTAATTACGTCGTTATATGTAAAATGACAGTTATGATTTATATTTAAATCTGAGTATAATTTATAAATTAAAATGAATTTGGAACACAAAAATAGTTCACGTTATTCCTAATGCCAAAATAGGGGGTGCGGTTGTTTTTAGAATAGTCTAGATAGTCGAAATAAGTGCCAAGTTGTATTTTTGGGTTTCGGGCACTTTTGACGTGTTATGACTCAATTATGTGGATATGAGTCATTTTAATGGTGTATTAGCAATTAAAATAGGGGAACTAATGTTTTAAGACCCGTTTAAGTCTCCCACCCCTTCTATTTCCCATATCTTATGTTAGAAGCCAAATGAGAGAAAGAGAGAAGAGAAAGTTGGGAGAAATGGAGAAAAAGAGAGAAAATGGAAGATTTGGGCTGGAATCCGTGGCTACCGGAGGAGGATCCGAGACTACAACCTTGAGGCAAGTTTCTTACTTGCTAGATATTGATTTAATATGATAAATTTCATGTGTAGTTAAGTTTTGGAGATTTAAACCATAAATGGGTTTAAATCCTTAAATCTTTTTTTTTGGTGGTTAAACCCTTAAATCTTTGTTTTAATTTGATTTGAGGTAAAAATAATAGTTAGTAATTGTGTAGAAATGATTTGGGAACAATTATTGTTGTTGAGGTTGGAAAAAATCATGGATTTGAGGGTTTTGGGATTTTAGCGTTCATACAACCCGTAGCCCAAACTGGGCAAATTCGCAGGGCCGAATCGATTCGTCTCCCAGGCGAATCAATTCGGTTAAGGGGTAGGTTACAGATCTGGGAGACTGAATCGATTTAGACATTTGCAGAATGTCAGTTTTGCTCACCGAATCGATTCGGCTTTTAGGAGAATCGATTCGCATGGGCGAATCGATTCACCCTCTAGGGGCGAATCGATTCGGTTGTCCTGTTTTTTGTGAGATTTTTCCTAGTTTGATTTTTAGCCCTTTTTCTTTTAGGTCCAAGGTTTAGGGACCTTACTTTGGGAGTTAATGAGAGTCCTAGAGGGTGGTTTTGGGTAGACTAATGTCCTAGGATAAAATGAGGATAATTGGGCTTACCTCGAGGGCTAGTTTGCTTAGGTTAATGTCCATATGATATAGGAGATTAACCGAAAAATAAATTGGAGATAAAAGGTTAATGTTGATACTTTTGGGAGATACTCCTTGAGGGAGACTCACCTTGAGGGTTTATGAAATTTTATGAATTCTTGGAGACTAGTTTGAGGATAATGACACTTCGGGTCTTAGGGCATTAATAAAACCTGACTCTAAGAATAAGAAATGCACATTATAAAATGTGGTATTAAATGAATAAGTACAAATGATTTTTGAGAATGTAAAAGTGAATGTTTTCAAAAGGAAAAAGTAATGATTTTTCATAAATGTTAAAATATGGACACACACCTCTCTAAATCGCCATCTTAAGGGAAGTTCGCGCGTGTGGTGAAGCCCCCTAGCTAGTGATTGCAGGGTGGATATATCCCTAGGTCATATGAGCGTTTATTATTTGTTTCTGCACTGGTTAGGATATTCTAGGTGTGGTCATGACTATCCCGCAGTCATATGGCCGCTTCCCGACGTTTCGGTAGGATCCCAGGTTGTCTTGATGATAAGCCTTGGAAAATGATAGCCATTTAGGGGGGCGCACAGTGGGGAAACCCGGACGGGCGGTCTTAGATTGCGTTACACAATATGATATATAACTTTGTTTAATAATGTGGGACATTATTGGTATTAAAGCATTTTATGATAATGAAATGGCTTTAATTACATTTTCCCGATGGAAGAAGGAAAATGGATGATATGATATGAAAAGATTAAAGCATTTTTATGATATTAAAACTTTCTTTAAAGTTTATATATATATTTTCCTGATGGAAGAAGGAAAATGGAAAGTTATGAAATGAAAAGGTAAAGCATTTTTATTTTAATGAAACTTGCTTTAAAATATGTATTTTTCCTGGATGGAAGAAAGGATAAAATTGGTAAAGAAAGTTTTGAAATGAGACTAATTGGTAAACATTTGATAAAATGTTTTTCCATTTATATATATATTCCTTATATATATTACGTGATTAGGGTCTAATGTATCTCGACGATCAACCTTACCTAGTAGTAGTGTATCGGGGGGGGGGGGGGGGGGAAGGTTCCTTGTTTGGATTTCGCTTTGCGAGACACCCCACGCACGAAGAGGGCATAGTGTTGAGACTGGGGAGAAGTTATCCCTTAGTATTTGGGTTAACTAGAGCATTTCATTGATATTTCATTAGGTTGTGCTTTTAGATTGAGAGGTGAGAAATATTACTGTTAATTACGAGAGAATTACGCTCTTAACTATCATGCATTTTAGTCACATGGGAATCATATCAAACCGGGCCCTGACCCGTCTATATTTCTTTGTTTCTGCATATACTCCTTGCCGTACAGGTGCTCTACCGCATGGACACCCGTATTTACATTTCCATCCCAATTGTCCCGGAGCTACGGCATATTGCGGATGTTGTAGGTCATTTGTATTAGAAGTTTCTCTCCCTTGTACTATAATTGTGTTCAGTTTATTAATTCGGGCGTGTTGCCCAGGCTTTGCATTCCTTTATTATATTATAATATTTAATGTGTAATACTCGATGTAACTATTTGTATTGTTCTGTTCACCGACAACTTATTCGGTGATTATTTATTATATTGTCATTCTTTATCCATTGGTTTTTGATATCCACCGTTTTTGCAAATGGGATTTTGTAAAGTTTTTTTCTCTTATTTACTAAATTTTAAATTGATAGTCCATTTTCTAAAATGATTGGTGGTTATCTCGTACTATTATTTTAATCGACGGTGATGCTGAGGATGGACCATCTATGATTCCTGTGATTATTAGAGTATTGGGCTGGCCACCTATTATTTTAGTAGGCAGGTTGTCACACATTAGTTCATGTGTTGAAATACTTTGCACACTAGTTGATCCAGATTAAAAGGAATTTGACTCAAATTTTTTAAACATTTCCAAACCATGAAAATCTATGTTCCTTCTTTTGACAAAAATAATTTCATTCATTCACCAAAACATAACCCTTTTAACCATTTTCACCACCTTTCATCAAAATACCATTTTTTCATTTCTGGTCAAACATTCTATCTTATATAAATTCACACAATGATCGTCCTCACAAAGTTGACTAATACTAATGAGTTTGAACTTAATCCCTTCAACAAAATGAATATTCTGAAGTGTGATTTGATCTGAATTAATCCCTTCACCATGACTATACCACTCATTCTTCATTTCTTTATGTTTCCAAATAAAATTGAACCACCATCCTAAGACTTGAGAGAATTAAACCAAATATTTTTCCCTCCATGTGATGTGAGGAACAAATATCATGATACTAATTATTCAAATTTAAAGAAATCGTGGTTTTAAAATTTTCAAAACACATGTGACTCTTTTTTCTCATCCATTTTAACTTCACTCGACTTCTTTTTTTCAAACCATTAATTTCCTTTTGAATTTTATCCAATTCATTTTCAGGTTTCTTGTTTACTCTAAAGTCGATTCTCCTTGAGAACTTTGAATGTTAATTTTAGTCATCCCTTTGAAGTTTATAACAAAAATGTATGTCCTCTTATGAAACAATGAACACTGAAAGGTTGAAATGGCTTAGGATAAAAAGTTAACATTCTTTTTGGAAAAATGTTGATCTTTTTGGTTTTGAAAAATTCTTTCCTTTTAAAAATAATTTGCATGATGCTTAAAGTGATGGTTTTATTTGTTAAAAACTTTTCCTTCATTCTCTTGCATTTGTGGTTTTTGAATAAATTTAGGTTGATTAGCATTCGAATTCATCATAACTTTATCAACCTTTACATTTGTACTCTTGATAGGCAAGGCATTCTTCTCAAGTTTCTTTCCCTTTGAAATCACTTTTTCATTTAAACTTGAGTGGAATCTTGTAATACCCCGTACTTTTATGTCACTTAAATTTGTATAATCATAGTAATTAATTACCTGAATATTGCTGAGCATGGCTACGTGGTGAAATTATATTGCACATGTTGGTAGAATAATTTATTTTCATGTAATTTGAATTATTTATATTATATGACTATTATAATAAAAATGTGTGATATAATGTGCACTTATTTAAGTAGGTTCCAAACTTATTTAAAAGCTCGTTTAGGTGTTTTAAGCATCCTAAGTTGGGCCTTGGGTATAAATATACCTTTATGGGAGATTTGGGACCATTTTTGACTTATTTAGGGGCCCAAAATTAAGCCTTATGGGGAGATATAATATTATAGAGAGTTTTTACAATATAAGTCAAGCTAATTAGATTTTTCATCCATATGTAATTAAACCTAGCATACACAAATATTTTGGAGAAGTTAACAAATTAGGAGAGGAGCAAAGGAGGAGAATATTAAGGGAAGAACCTTCTTTCATATTCTAAGGCAATAATTTTCTTACAAAATCTTAATAATATGTTTTTTAATTTGTAAGCTTCCTATCATTCAATTTCGGATCTACAAACATGTTGGGGGATTGATTTATATATTAATTATGTTTTAAACGCTAAGGAGTTTAGTGAGAAAACCTGCAATTAATATCATATAATTAAAGAAAATTTTATTGTAATCCATTTGAAATGATTGAATTATATTTCTCAATTAATACCATGATTTAATTATAATACTATAAGAATTTGTAATGAGAATTTTGAATCTTCATTAGTTTAGACAAGTTATGGTTTTTATGATTAAATCCTTTGAATTCTAGGAGAAATCTTGTTTAGATTTATTAGAAATAAGTATAGATATGTTCTTTCAATTGTTAGAGATTCAATATTTAGAATTGAGTTCTATAAAGCTTTGAACTCGTTAATGAAAATTAAGGGAGAAGATCCGTTTTAAAAATAAGGCAAATTTAGTCTTATTCTCATTCCTGAATCGATTCGGCCTTAGGAGCGAATCAATTCGATCTAGGAAAATCGATTTGTCTCCTTGGCCATAATCAATTCCAGTCCTGCACACGGGTCGGGTTAGACCAGGAGAAATATTTGTGGGATTTTTACGAGATCATTTGAGCATGTGGTTGGTTATCTAAGTGAGGGTTGACTATTTTAATTGAGGATTAAAGTTGTTAACCATTACATAAATTTTTTGATAATTAACTAAGGTGTTGATATTTGCGATAGGGAATAGTATTTTAAGGATTTTGAAATCATGTTAAATTGAATTAACACATGGAAGGTACGATCACTTATGGGGAAATTACATATGTATTGTGTGCTATATATACGAGATGTAAACTTTTTGGGGCATGAATGTGTTCATGGAGACTCTATTGGTTGGGGGTGTCATTAGGCATCGGGATCAAGTAACATGCGCCAGATGGGATGTGCTAGGATTCAGTGGAGGTCGTTAATTTAGATCATATGTTCAGGGTAACTTCTTCATGATGAGATAACTAGGATGATCAAGTCCATCTATATAGTCGGGGTATGGGTGTTAGGTGGTGGTGTTGTGTAATGATTGCCCTACTTATGCATGTTTTGTTTAAGTCTGTTTGACGAAGGACTCCTCAAGACTTTTGATAGATGCACGAGGTGAACACCGACGTTAGATTCCTTCGAGTGAAATATATATATATCATCTATAATACTTATGCAATCTAATGAAGTAGACAATTGTTAATAGATAATACTACATAAAACACATTATGTGATGTGACTGTATTTTTGTGGGGGTAGTATTGTGGGGGTTAGTCCTTGTGATTGAGATCGTATACATTTAGGTATTGACTTTGTTATCATATGATGGTTAGTTATTATTAGTTAGTATGGTTGTGTAAATACCACTTATCATGTTATCACTTGGGTTGGGAATGCGTATAGTATTGCACTTAGAAGAGAAGTGACATACTTATTGCATGTGAGAGAAGATGGGTGGCATGTATTTTGAGTTAACTTCATTATTATCTATTAGTTTTAAAAGTTAATTCTTCCAACTTAAGGGCTCTAACCCAAATTATCAAATTATTTTCTAAGTTTTCGTAGATAGGATTAGCAGGGCTCGCGGAGGATCACACTTATAGTTTCAGTTTCTTAGTGGATTCATCTATTTGATTCTACCTTAGGTTTCTACTCCTTTCCCATTTCAGCCATTTACCTTTACCTTTCAAACAATGTATGGGAATAAGACAAGGATTTATTTTTTGTTCAGTCGGTTTATATCCAGTCACGTTATGCTGACGTTTTATTTTAGTGAGAGTTGGTACTTTTGTATTTATTCAGATCATTATTTCTTTTCCTTCTTGCATGCGTGGATGATTTGATTTGAAGTTTTATTCTATAGATTGATGCTAAGCATGGTATAAATTGTTTGATATGCCCCATCCTTAGTGTATTATGTTTGGTCAACCTTTACATAAAAAATTGGGGTTGTGACAAATCTACTTTTTTCATCATCTTTATTCTCACGCACAAATGTAATTGTAGAATTAGAAGTAGAATATAAATAATCAAATCCAATACCTTTTATATCATTCAGACTCATGGATTTTTCAAGAAGTATTTTGTTCATCTTTTTCGATCTCTCCTCTAAAGAAAGTTTCACCTTTAAAGCATTTGATGAATAATTTTTAAGAGAGATAGCCTCCTTTTGATACTCTCTTTCCTTAATTTCAAGCAATTCACGCTCCTTTTCAAGTGCACAATTCATTTTATGGACTTAATATTTTTGAACCTTGAAAGACGAATTGTGTTCATTAACACGTGTTAATTCATGTTTGAGTTGTAAAATCATTTCATCTTTTTCTTTGACCAAACCACTTTCTTCTTGAAAACCTTTGATTGTATTTCCCAAGTTTTTGTTTGACTTTTTCTACCGAAGTAACTCATGATCAATTTATTGTTCACATAATTAATTTCACTCATTTTCTCTTCACCACTCACATTAATTTCATTTTGAGTAATTTCAAAATTAGACACACTCAATGCATGTGAAGTTTTTTTAGAAAATTGGGAACTTGAAGAATAGTGCATATTGTCTAGACTCACACATAATTCATAAAAATCTAAAATATTTATAGATAACACACAAACAAATAAAAATACATAATCAAGGATCTACTTTGGATGTTATGCCTAATTGTGCAACATTCTGATACCAATTGAAAAGTCATATGTGTATTCATTCTAAGTAACCTAGGGGGTGAATATGTTATAACACAAATTATGCCCAATTTTAAGTTTCTAATTCATAAAACCTAGATCTAAATGAATTTTCCAAATCACAAGTTGATCTAGTGAAATTTCAAACACACAAACACAATCAATCAATCAAAAACGATAATCAACCACACAAAAATGCACAACACTCAGTATAAAAGGAAAACTCCTAACTTATGGGTAAAAAACCTCAATGTGACCTATCATCTCATTAAATTTGAAAAGTAACTTTGTACACTACAATAAGGTAAATCAATCAAGTGCGCGATGAAGAATTTATCGATTAATATCACGACTCTACCCTATTTCAATGAGAAATCCAAGCGATGATCCATCACCTGAAAATGAAAGTCCATTCCCCTCCCTAGATCGACACCAGGCTCCATATGTTACTAGCTAGAACACCTCCATTTTAGATCTCAGAGTTTAGATCATGAAATTGAATCATAATTCAGATGTAAACATCGATAAATGTGGATTAAAGACTCTCAAATAAACTTTCAAATGTAGATCTCATCCTGAATATAAAAATATCACAAACTCTAAAAGGATTTCCATTTTTTGAATTAAAGAGAGAAATACAAAATCTCAAATCCGAAAACTTCCTTAGATAACGTATTTTGAAATGAGGAAAAAGAACAGATAACAATTTGAGGGAAACAAGGCAAATTATATAAAAATAATATATAAATTCAAACTTCATCGGGCTCATGGTTGTATTTTGCTCGTGTGCAAGATTTTGGACAATAAATCCCCTTCTCAAAAATGAGGTAGGTTCGTGCGCACAATGGTAAAACATTGTTGTGCGAACGATTAATCATTAATTGTGCGAACCATTTAAGTTCTCGACCGTGCCAATGGATAAGACTAAAAGCCTTCAAAAAATAACATAAAAAAGATTTTTAGAGTTAAGACTTGATCCCCTTTTATAAAACAAATACACAACTTAGATATGTATTTTTCAAAACTAATTTTATGAAAAATTCTATCACTGTTATAAACCATGAGTGTGTGTAATAGCCAAAGTTTAATCACACTTTGTAAAAAGATATACTTCAAATTCGACAATGGATGGCTTGAAGCTTAAGTGATCTTCATGTCTTCAAATTGCAATACCCTTAAATAAAGGGGAAAGATACTTTCACTCATCTATTGTGAATCAAGATTTTGGACTCGATGTAGTGTGTGACTCAAATGTTTTGACACTAGAGATAGCAAGTTATATTATATTACAAATGTTGCATTTCAATTTGAAATAATTCACAAAGCGTCTGGTGTGAATTATGTGAAATATATAACCTTAAGATTTATTATTTGTAGGTTAGGATTTTTGGTTCTATACAAATAGTTGAACATCAGGTTCAATATTATTCATGTGTAAGTACATAAAATTATCTACCTTTCTGCATCAAAATTTCAGGTTTGATTACGGGTAAAAATGTTAGATAATCTTTCATAATAGTGTAATATATATATATATATATATATATAGAGAGAGAGAGAGAGCGGTTCTCATGCATACCCCAGTTTGCATACCGCTGGCGCGGACCAATTTTGATAAAATAGTAAAAAAAATATTTTTGATGTAATTTTTTTTTTATAGTTTCTAAACATTTCAATAGGACCATAAAAAAAAATTCAACTCAAAATGAATTTTTTTGCTATTTTAAAAAAATCGGTCAAACTTTGTGAGTTTTTAACAACTTAAAAACAACTTAAAAACTGACAAAGTTTGACCGATTTTTTTAAAATAGTAAATAAATTCATTTTGAGTTGAATTTTTTTTTATGGTCCTATTGAAATGTTTAGAAACTATAAAAAAAAAATCAGCCCGAAATTATTTTTTTTACTATTTTAAAAAAATGGTCCGCACGGAGGGTATGCAAACTGGGTATGCATGAGATCCTTTCTGTATATATATATATATATATATATATATATATATATATATATATGTGTGTGTGTGTGTGTGTGTATATTAAATTATCTACATATTCTGAAGACTCAAAAGTAAAGTAAATGATTAGAATGTAAAAGGAGTTAAAAATACCATTAAAAAGATAATTTAATAGTTAAATTATCTACATACTCTCATTTATAAGTTCTCTTTTTTCTCTCTCAACGAAATGACGATTCATCAACAACACACTTTTGTGGAACCCTCTCACCTACCGAACACTTCTAGGATCAATAGTATATATATACTCACACATTTGCCCAGAAAAGGTCCTCCCGTCATTCTCTATTCCCTCCGGCATCCCAAACTCCAGACCAACATATACTCATGCCTTCATCTCTTCATTTTACTTCTTCAGGTTTGTTTTTTTCATCTGCAACTTTGAGATCAGGTCTAACTTTTTTCTCACACCAAAAATTCCTTGAATCCTCGTCTCAATCTCTATTTTTACCAGAAGATTTCGATTTTCAGACTGATAGTATAGTAAAGAGGACAAAAATTGGGGATCCAACAAACAAAAAATAAGTCTTGAAGGTTCTGAGGCTCAAGTAGGGGTTAGTAATTCTCCCCATCTGAGGCTCGCGTTCTCAGTGATTGCGATGCTCACATTAATTTTGAACCAAAGACTTTCGTCTACTATATGCCACCGGTGATGCCTTAGATCGATTGACTCAAAGTAAAACACAACTTTCATTATTTGTCTTCTTTATCTTGAACTATTGAGGCTTGATGACCTGCAGTGTTTGCACATGCTACTATATAAACCACTTTCATTTTTAATCAATTTTTTCCAGTCATGATTTTCACGTGAATTTGAAGACTTGCGGTGGCGAAATGAACTAGCGGTTTGTGCAATAGCTGAGAGTTATTGAGGTTATTCATAACAGATTTCCTGAACCCAGTTTTTAGGCCGAGACAAGTTCTCCTACCAAATGTTGTACTATTGTTGTTTTGTGTGTTTGAGTTTGGAAATGGTGGGTAAGATGGGGATTATAAAGAGAGGGGAGGGTTAGAAAAAGGTGGGAGTGGCTCACCTCAGACTGGGATAAACCCATGTTATCAATAATTCTCAAATCTTATTATATTGATTGAAACTTTATAGGTATAGACGACATTGATTAGGTGGGGATGCTTACAATGTCTTGAAATAGTGAACTTCGATTAGTTAAATGAACTTTAAAAATTCATCACATATTTTAATAATATCACCCCAAATGATTTGGTAGAGATGAATAATATCATTCATGCATAATCAAATATCCATTACATTTTGTGTGGGTTTGTATTTTTATAATTGTTCATCTGAATCTTCAGATATGTTGTATGCGTAATAACAATACTCTATAGAAGAGTTGCAATTTTTCTGGTAATAATAAACTATTTTTTTTTCTTTTTGTGCTAATAATTTTGTGTTGTAAATTTTCCATTTTTCATCGGTATTATACTTATTGATTGATTGATCATATTTACTAACAATGTCAATTTTTTTCGTACGAAAAATAGTACTATAAGTTAATTGTGATATTTGAATGTCTATAGATTTATGTTAAAATGTATAAAAATTATCTGTTACAGATAATACCTTTTGAAGTTTATGTTAAATTGGACTTCCATTTTCAAGTAAAAATAAAAATAAATAGAAATTAAAAAAACAACCAATAATATGCCAAATAATCAAGGGACTATAAATTGCCACATAATCAGCGACGACGTATTGATTCTGACTTCAAATGGATTCTATATCTCAAAGAGGCAACTCAGTCGGATCAATTTTGTAAAATATTTCTTGAACATCATATAGCGGTGGTGGACGTGATCGTTGGTTGAAATTTATTTTTGATATAATGTGCTTTAACCTCAAGAGTATTATGCCAACTTTTTCCTATCCGGTCCTATCTTCATTCAAGTTATAAATATACAAATAATTTTATAAAGCATATTATTTATTTTATTTATTATACTCATTTGCAATTTTCAGTACATTATTTAGTAGTTTATATTGTTCACCGTGGATTGAAATTTATAAATTATTCAACCCTAAGGTTTGCAATTTTTCTTCATGGTTGGTTCTTTATTAGATTAGTTTACAAATGAGTAGATTCTTTTTAAGAAATTCTATAATGCGCTCGTGCATCGCGTGGGTTACATGCTAGTGAAAAGAGTATACGAAAAGATATTTCATTTAGTATAAAAAAGAAAAGTTAAGAAGTTAAAAAGTCATACTTTAATATTTAATTTATTTGAAACTATAATCCTAGCAAAAAATATATTTTGAGCTTCAAATCCAAATTATAATTAATTATTTTGATAAATTTCCATATTCATACCATATCATTAATTAAAACTTCAAATTTTGATTTATGGTATATTTTTGTTTGAACTTCAGGTCCATATATTTTAAATAACTTGAGAACTTCGGGTCTTAAACTTATTTATAATAATTTGGAAAAACTATATCTCAATCACAACTATTAATTAGTGAGCTTCCTATCACAATAATGATTAGGGATTTTATTAGGGGACATCTAGTCCATACTAATTCAATTAGCCAATAAAAACTTCAGGTTTGATAGTGATATGTTTTTTCTTTAACACTTTAGGTACATATGTTTCAAGTGTTTCATATCCCATATTTGAATCATTATCGAGCAACTTCATGTTCCAATATTAGATATTTAGAGAGATTTTTGTCTATATATTTTATCATTTAGGAACTTCAAACCCCAAATTAAATTACTCTATGAGACCTTTATGTCCAAAATTTAAAACAGTAATTAAGAACTGAAAGCTTCATTTTTAATTAGAGAGGGAACTTTGGGCCCCAACTCTGAATGATAAGTAGGAACTTCGGGTCATAATAAAAAATATGAAACTTTTGATTCCATTTTTAATTTTACTGTAATTTATAAACAAAAGATATGACTCATAAGGGAATTACTAAAAATTTACGAGTCGAACTAACAAAATGCACTGTTTTTAGGATTACAATGGGTTAATATGAAAATAATCAAAGTTTAACAAATTAACACTTAGCACCCAAAAAGAATTTGTTCAATTTATAAATATGTAAGCCATAAATAAAGATATGTTATAATTAATAAAATAATTAGAATTTATATTCAATTAGAATTCCTAAAAATTTACGAGTCGAACTATAAAAATGCAATGTTTTTAGGATTACAATGGGTCAATATGAAAATAATCAAAGTTTGACAAATAAACACTTAGCACCCCAAAAGAATTTGTTCAATTTATAAATAAGTAAGCCATAAATAAAGATGTATTATAATTAATAAAATAATTATCATTTATATTCAATTAATTTTCCCATACTTACCTATCATGTATGTATAAGAACAGGAAAAGTTATCACCTTATGAGGACAAACTTGAAAAGGTGCTTATTATGCTTTACATCTCAAAAAGCACCAAATAGACATCTCTTCAAATTTACATAGCTAAAAAAGAACCAACAAACATTTATTTTCCTTTGATTTTAAAAATCCCAAAACCAAGAGATGAAAATCTCTACCAAATATATGGAAGCATTTGCGAGTAAAGTGTTATAAAATAAGAGAGCAGATGTTTTACTCAAAAATGCATAAATAATTGGAGGAGGAGGAGGTGGTGTCTATTTATACACAATGGTTACCTACTCACTTGTCTCATAAAACCAATGTGGGACAAGTTACAATATCTTTTACATGTGCCCATCCATCAATAATATTATTGATAATAATATAATTGTTTTTCAATTGAAAATAATGAAATTACTTTGTGTGCATAAAAAGTACTCCCATAAAAGGAGGGTCAAATGTGATATAATATTTTAACTAAATATTAGGGCTATTAATATATTCTAATAAATCATTTTGTGTTTTTGCAAATATGGGATTTATGAAAGTACCCTGTAAAATGAAATCATTTGGTGTGCATAAAAAAATACTCCATAAAAGCCTTTTATAGTTTTTCAAGCATGGGATTCGTGCAAGAGTTTCATGTTTATAACACACACACACACACACACACACACACACACACATATATATATATATATATATATATATATATATATATATATATATATATATATATATATATATATATATATATATATATATATATATATATATATATATATTGTAACCCCCCGTATTTTTGGAATATTTAACTTTAGTATTTTAATTTCACTTGTGCTAATAATAATATTACTTCATTGATAAATATTAATTAGAGAGAATGAAATTAATATTATGTGCGGAGAAAATTTACTAAGTGTGGGTAGTAAATTAAATTCGATAAATTATTAGTATGTCGTAGTGGGTAATAACGATGGGTATCAATGGTATCTCAACCGGGGCATTTGGGTAGGTTATTTTTAGCTCGAGATAGAATGTTGATGTTCGGTGACTCGAATGGTGATTTCGAGTGCACAGTTGATCCAGAATGGGTCGAAATAGTCAAAATCAAGGATACATGGGTAGAGATCGATTACCGGGAGCTTTTTAGAGTAATCAGGGCCCATTCAAGGGCATTTAAGTCATTTTATATTAAGGTGTCAACCTAAATTTGGGATTAAGAGGTTTAAAGATGAGATTAGGGCTAGGAGGCATCCACTTAATAGACACAAACCTATGAAAGTTCTTTTGGGGAGAAAAGAGGGAGAAAAACACAAGGGAGATTTAAGGAGGCTTGATTTTGAGGCCAATCATTGGAGTTCCTGACTTTATCCACCCTGTAAAGAAGAAGATCCATGATTATTCTGAATACAAAGGCAAGTGTGTAAAGTTTCTTTATGTTTTGTTGAGTATTATAATTCAAATCAATAGAGGTAGACAAATAAACCAATTTTGGTGGTGGGATTTATATGAAAAACAAAGGGGGTTTTATATCAATAAATTTGATTGTGTTATCTTGATCTTGTTGCATGAAAAATATTAGTGATTAGATAAAATCATGAATAAATGTTAGATATATGGATCTTGATTGTAAATACATTATATTGAATTGAAAAGATGAAGCCTTAATTATAAATTTTGGATTTTTATTAGAAATTGTGACATAAATGATTCTGGACAAAGAATGATGCAAATTCCATAGGTTAATATAGTTATGATGATTTCGGGACAATTAATATGTATATTCACGTTAGTATTTGATAGGGTTAGGGTATTTTATCTTGGGATTATGATTAGAAACACGTTGGAATGGAAAAGTGGGGAAAACTCTTATCAATTGTAGCAGGTTCGTATCAAACTTCCAAGGGCGAACTGGTTCACCCCTGGACGAACTGGTTCGGTTCCCCTACAACTTCTAGTTCTTTTGTTTAATTGTTATTTAAATTCATTTGGATTTTACAAAATTTTAGGAGGTTCATTAATGGAAATAGGAATTTTGGGAATTTATTCTAGACAAGGATTTGACATGAGGAGGTGTAGGAAAAATTCGGAGTGACCTAGGAGGGGCGTTTGGGATGAATATTGCATGGAATATTTAACCTATAAACTCGTGAGAAACTCGAGTAACAAAGGATACGGTCTGTTTGAGAAGGGATTAGTATCCAAAATTAATAATCTACGTGTTTAATCAAATTAATAAGAGATTATGTATTTTGTAGTCAATATAGACTTGGGATAAGTATACTACTGCTTTGGGGGAGAGGCACGTATTAAACAGACTTTGTGATGATATATATATATATATATATATATATATATATATATATATATATATATATATATATATATATATATATATATATGTATATATGTGTGTGTGTGTGTGTGTGTGATAATATACGAGTGTGTGATATTTATGTGGAACATACTCCTCTAGTACTACCAGTGGAGGTTGTGCGATGTGGGTGATCTTCCCTGGACAATCACAGCAGGCTAAGTATCGACCCCAAGTTATAGTGCCATGTTTATGTTTGTGTGATTTATATTCGCTGTGAAATAATTATTGGTAAGGTTATGACTCACCGTCAAAGGACTATAACCGCCTCCAATATGTTTGTGATTTTACCGAGTTGATGTGAGATTTCAACCTCCGGTTACCAGGATGATGTGAGCATGCCCTGGATAATGATAGCATTGTAGAGACCCGAATCCAGCGAGTTATTACTCCGAGGGATGACAATTATACGCGACATATGTGTGTTTGTTATAGTATAATATTACTTATATTTCTATGTAGACAAATATACTAGTTAATGGAAAGTGGTTACGATTTAAATAACTAAAGACAATGATTGAAAATAAAGTAATAAATTATGAATGTGATTGTGATTATGATTGTGAAATGAAATAACTGGACTAAAGTTAAATATTAAATTGTGATAATTTAATGAGATATTAATTAAGAGATTGTGCAAGATAATTATTTAACTAAAGGGAGACATTATAATCTGGTCAGGGTGGTATAACATTGATGTTAGTGGAAAGGCTAATTACATGGGGTAGCATAATTATAAGGGTTAAGAGTATACATTGGGTGCACACATTAGATGAGGGGTAAGGATTATCTCATGCGAGTGCGCTGCCAATTTAAATATGAAAAGTTTCTTTACATATTCCTTATTTCAATATATACACTTGCTAAATATTTTCAAAAAATTTTGGGCTCTATCTCGTATCAAAATATTTTCCAAAAACTTTTAGGTGTCCAGTCACAGGGACGCGAAGGATAACACTTCTTTTCAGGATCACGTAGTTGCAGCTGATGTGACAGTTTGCGAGATTTGGAGTAGACTCTTCCATTATTTCTATCCTGGATTTGGATCTCTCTACATTTATTACTTGGACATATTGTCCCATTATTATACTTATTTATTGTTAGCTTGATTTAATTCAGTGCAATTGATTGTAATTGATTTTAGTAACCGATGGTTCATTTGGTATTTAATTTTAATTTACTTCTGCATTTAGATTCTTTGCTGGTGTGTTTGATTATACAGTTTACCGCATGGCTCTAGGTTTAATGGTTTTATGGGGTATAATAAATTCAAGATTAAGATTTGGCCTAACTTGTTTATCAAATAGGTGGTTAGTAATTAATTTAACTTCAGCGGTGATGATAAGAATGAGCCATACAAGACTTTTGATTTATTTTAGTAGGGGGCTGGCTACCCATTTTTTTAATAGACAGGGTGTCACACACACTCACACACACGCGCGTATATATATTGATTAATGTAGTAAATTTTCATTTTAAGTTTGTCGTGTTTGTTATTATAAAAAACACAACAGCCCTATTTTAAGTTACTTATAAATTTCTTCATCATGTATTTTTTAATTATAACATATATTATTTTTCTTTGTAGAATGATAAGCTTGAATTTCTATAAAACCTCACATGACTAAAATCAGTATTCTATTTGTGGAAAAGTACTTGGAAAGAGACCGGGGTATATGAAGGGTCTTTGTTTTGCCCCCGACCCAAGAAAATATTCCACTTTAATCAACCTAACATGGATAAGAAAAATATAGAAATGGATATCGTCGATTTAAAGAACCTTATCCAAGTTCTTGTCTCGGAGGTGGATCTCATGAAGAAGGCCTTATATACAGAGGGAGACATGCCTATTGAGAAATATTTGTCCCCCTTGGATTCACATGCAACATCTGTTGATTTTATCTTTTTGTGTGGAATATGAGTAAAACCGCATAAACACATTTTGGTGAATGTTAAGTCTTGTTTTTGTTAGTTTTTATGCTTCAATGTGACATTGTGAACCACAACTCACACATGTTTTTAATATAATGACTTGAAATTTAAATTATACATATATTCAAATTTCTTTGTTAGTTAATTTTCTTTAAATTTTACTATTTAAAAGAAAATCCTTTTAAAAATTTCTAATGTAGTAGGAATACTTTTAGGCAAAAAAATTTAATTTTATCAAGGAAATTATTCAAACAAAATTTTTTTTTATGATGAAATTAGTATTTGTTGCAACAAATATTTATTTATGGTTGAATTCACACTTTTTCAATAATGAATTGCAACCATAACAAGTTTTTGGAAAGGATTATATTTATCATAAAAATACATTTAGCAATAAATTTAATAATTTCATAAAGACAACACATCTCATGTGGACGTTAAAAGTTACCATGGTGTATCGTAAAACACCACATCTAACGCAAACATTCAAGATGCCCCAGACATTATGAAGACAGTCAAGCAAGCACTACAATCCTCACATTATAATCTGAAAGGAATGTTCATAAAAAAGATCACTTCAAGGGAGCGTAATTCCCTAATTTCTATCCAAAAATAAAAATTTCACCGCATTCACAGAACGGGTGTCTTTCTTTACAACAACGTTTGCCCAAAAGTGAACTATGTTGTTAAAATGCTCTATAGACACCCCATTATGATCCATAAATATAAAACATATTATCATGACTTACCCAAGGCCCGATAAATCCTAAACCTCAAGATATCCGTAAAATACCACCGGCCAAAAATAAAACAAAAATCAAGGAAAATTCTCGCTTGGATAATCAATCCTTGTGCATAGTACACATGCCCGATCCATCCTATCAGAGGACCCATTTATCCTGCGCTCATGTAGGTTGCCTATAATAAGGCGCCCTCACCTTTAGTAAGCATTAACTTGACTCTTAAATGATGTATTGCTTCCCATAAGTGTTTCCTCTAAAAAATCCCCAAAACTCTTCCATTTTTTTTCAAAACCCTTTCCAAACCTAGATCTAGAGTAACAACCCAAAGTCCTAACTTATTCCTTCTCACTTAAACCCAAAGTTGCCAAAATACCTCATTTATCTCATACTTATTCCATATTCTTTTAAAGGTACTTTACTATAATAGGTACAATTCATCTCACTCTTTTATTTTTAAGTCTTAACATAAAAGGGTGGTGGTGTGCTGCAAAACCACCCGAAGTTCCTATTATCTTCATCTCTTTCTTCTTATAGATATGACTTTTATCTGAATGTCATGTCCAAATTACGTTGACTTTAATTTTGCCTACAGTGGATACATAGGGGTATTTATAAAGACCGATCTCTAAAACTCAAGACGAATTTTGTACATATCCATTCATTTTCACCTATATTCTCACAAAATGTCCAAAAATCGAACAAAAAGTCTCTATGTCCTGGCATACATCCATACAAATTAGGGTAGGGAATCACTAGATCCAGGGATTCTACTTATTTTTTTATTCTTAATGGTGGAAGTTTAGTCATTCTCTCATCATCAAAGTGACTTCATGAGTAAATCCATATCATTCAATTTATTACATGAACATAAATCATTTATTTCTTCAGATTAAGTCTTGTTTCACTCTAAAACACCTTGAAAAATCAAAGAAAGTATAGATCTCTTACATCCAGCCTCTATAAGTGGTAAAATCCCTATTATTTCAATAAGAAATATGTGGACTTTAAATCACGTCGTGCAAGTACATAGGCTCAGACTACCCCAAAATACACATTTAGTAACAGACCAATTTTTTTATTACGAATAGTATTTTACTGTTACTAATTTCTATATATATATTTCAATTACTAATGTAATAACCCGTACTTTTGGGGATAAATTAAATTCCATAATTGGGTATAAATTGTAAATCTATAGAATTTCCCGAAATAGTAATTTTTGAAATCTTTAAGGATTAGATGACTGTCGATCGGTGATATATTTACCTTTGGGATTAAGTAAATATGTTAGAGTATTTTAATTATATGTAATCATTGAGTAAAGATTTTAATTGGAAAACCTGCATTGAGGCGTATTGGGTTAAATTAGTGGGTTGCGATCAAGTGCCTCGGATGGAGATTCTGACTGCGCGATGAGTCTCAAAATTGCCGCGATAGTCAGAATACCGTATCCAATAGTCGAAATTGAGTTTCGGTAATTTTTAGAGTAAAAGAACTCGTAATTGAGCAAATGAGTCATTTTTAGGTTTAAAAGGAATAAACCCTTTTTCTACCTATATAAGGAGGGAGAGGGGGAGATAAGAGAACTAAAAGAGAGAAAAGAAAGAGGAGAAGAGAGAGAGGAAGAAAGGGGAGAAGAAAAGGGAAACTCCGGCCAACCTCTGCGGGATTCGACTCGAGATCGTCGGATTATATCCACGAGGCAAGTGTTTACTTGCTTTATTTACTTTTAAGCATAAATATCATATCAAATCTTGCTATTAACAAACCCTAAAGATTTTGGGTTGGGTTTTCGAGGATTAAACCGGTTTTCGGGAGTTAAAACGAATAAACCCCAATAATTTTCCAATTCGGGTAACTTAGGATTTAATCGAAATTAGTTGTTGGTTTTGGGTTCTAGGATGTTTAGAAACCTTATTATATGTGTATATGTTGTTGGTTGACATTATAGGCTGTCGGGAGAGGAGACAAAAGCTTGGGAGAAGCTTTAATGGCCGAAACAGTCTCGGAGAAGATGATGAGCAGTAGCCAGCGTCCTTAACGAATCGATTTGGCCTAGAGGCGAATCGAGTCGGCTCTTGGTCAAAAAATGAAAATTGTAAATATTTTTTATATGATCACATGGGTATTGACCGCATATTTGTTTGATTTTTTTTTGGATTTATAATAATTTTTCTACGGAAGGCTATCCTAGATCGAAATCGTTAGTTAGAAATCAAACCTGATATTGGGAGAATTAAGGCTAGAATTGTTTGGAGATAAATATTAGGGGTTCCTAAATATAGAGTGGGTACCTATAGATCACTATTTGAGAGAAATGTAGTCCTTGGGTTCGTGGAAAAGTAATCCACAACCTATTAAATTTTAGGGTATTCGGGGACGAATATCAATTGGGATAGTTTTAGTAGCCATTTTAGCCTATATGATTATACATGTGGGATAACATAATTATGTTGATGATGGTTGAGGGAATCCTATGATATTATTATGATGAATTGCAGAATATACTTATTTAGTTAAGTATTAGTGTGTTGGAGGGGTTCCTTGTTTGGATTTCACTTTGCGAAATGCTCCACAAATGAACCTTAATGACGTCGGGAGTGGAGAGATGTTATGAGATGCAAGGATGTTGTTTTTTTTGGTAAGTTACCTTGTGTAGAGAAAACACTATGGACTAAAAAGCATTGAAATGTTGTTCCTCACCACAAGTATGTGGGTGAGGAAAGGTGAAAGAAAATTGAATTGAGGCTTATGGCCAGGCCTTGTGTAGAAGGCAAATTTTAGAGTTAATGTGTTTTGGGTAATATAATCGTAACATCTCGATAGAGAATAGGCGCCCGATTGATAAAATGATGGTGCTTGAAGAATGTTAGTTAGGTTAGCGAGGTAAGATTTAGGACGTCCCGCTGATGTGCCTCAGGCCGTTATATCTCGGAGACCGACGACGCGAGGGAGTAGTGTAACAGGAGGGTTTCTTATCTGGATTTCGCCTTGCAAGACGTCCCACGCATGAAACCAAGTAAATCTTAAAAGTTGAGAGCGACCTTGGGCAGTAGGAATATAATTAGGATTATACTCATTTCGTGTGTGTAGGATAACGCATAGATCGTAGGATTATTAAGGAGTAAGTTCAATAGATCTAGTGGCGCCGATATAGAAACTTTGGTTGATTAACCCTGAGGAGAATTGAACTTCGTGGGTTGGGAGGACCCATATGTGAGTATTACACCGAGGAAAGGAGGCCCTTATTTAGAGAGAGTGTTACGTGTCGAGCGTTTACAATGGTTGTGCAGATGTGCATGGGTTAAAAAGGTGTATGGGAACCTTAGTAAGTTGGTTTTATATACTGCTTGAAATAGAAAAGTCATTGTATATAAATTTGAAGTTTATGCTGTAAGGCAGTCACAAATGGATTTTGGAGTATGCTGGATGGAACGTCGTGCCCAAGATAAGAAAGGACACAAACGAGAGTGGTAGAGCGTTAGAATAATTTATTTTGGGGGGAAATTAGATATCCAGATATTGACGAGCGAACATTTAGAATCGTGTTTGGACGTTAGTGCGGCAGCTGTAGGCCTGTCTTTCTACGCGCGGCGCTAGAAATGATAGGTGCGATGTGAGGTTATTGGAGTCAGTTTACGACCGTGGTAGCCGTATATTGTATCGTTGGGAACCATTGGGTTAGTATCGTTCCCCTTGAGGTATTAGGATTTGGAGCGATCCTAGGTTAGTACTGGTAGCATCTGAATTTCAAGGACGAAATTCCATTGTAAGGGGGAAGTATATAACAACCCGTACTTTTGGAGATAAATTAAATTCCATAATTGGGTATAAATTGGAAATTTAGGAAATTTCCCAGAATAGTAATTTTTGAAATCTTTAAGGATTAGATGATTGTCGATGGGTGATATATTTACTTTTGGGATTAAGTAAATATGTCGGAGTATTTTAATTATATAACGTCGTTGAGTAAAGCGATAAAGGTAAGATTTTAATTGGAAAACCTGCATTGAGGCTTATTGGGTTAAATTAGCGGGTTGCGGTCAAGTGACTCAGATGGAGATTATGACTGCACGGTGAGTCTCGGAATGGTCGAGATAGTCAGAATAGTGTATTCGATATTCGAAATTGAGTTTCGGGAATTTTTAGAGTAAAAGCGCTCGTAATTGAGTAAACGAGTCATTTTTGGGTTTAAAAGGTATAAACCCTTTTTATACCTATATAAGGAGGGAGAGGGGGTGATAAGAGAAAGAAAAGAGAGAAAAGAAAGAGGAGAAGAGAGAGAGGAAGAAAGGGGAGAAGAAAAGGGAGACTCCGGCCAACCTCCGCGAGATTCGACTCGGTATCGTCGGATTATATCCACGAGGCATGTGTTTACTTGATTTATTTACTTTTAAGTATAAATCTCATATCATATTTTGGTATTAACAAACCCTAAAGATTTTGGGTTGGGTTTCGTGGATTAAACGGGTTTTCGGGAGTTAAAACGAATAAATCCCAATAATTTTCCAATTCGAGAAACTTAGGATTTAATTGAAATTATTTGTTGGTTTCGGGTTCTAGGATGTTTAGAACCCTTGTTATATGTGTATATGTTGTTGGTTGAGGTTGTAGGCTATCGGGAGAGGAGACAAAAGCTTTGGATAAGCTTTAATGGTCGAAACAGTCTCGGAGAAGACCACGAGCAGTAGCCAGCGTCCTTGACGAATCAATTCGGCCTAGAGGCCAATTGATTCGGCTCTTGTTCAAAAAATTAAAATTGTAGATATTTTTGATAATGTCGCACGGGGATTCACCCTCGTATTTTTCTGATTTTATTTGGATTTATAATGATTTTTCTACGGAAGGCTATTCGAGATCGAAATCGTTAGTTAGAAATCAAACCTGATATTGGGAGAATTAAGGCTAGAATTGTTTGGAGATAAATGTTAGGGGTTCCTAAATATAGAGTGGGGACCTCTAGATCACTATTTGAGCAAAATTTAGTCCTTGGGTTCGTGGAAAAGGAATCCACAATCTATTAAATTTTACGGTATTCGGGGACGAATATCAATTGGGATAGTATCAGTGGCCATTTTGGCCTATATGATTTATACATGTGGTATAACATAATTATGTTGATGATGGTTGAGGAAATCCTATGAGATTATTTGGATGAATTGGAGAATATGCTTATTTAGTTAATATAAATTGGTATGTTTGGAGATATCCACTAAATCCTTAGATGGGAATAAGGTATTTATTATTTATCAGAGTGAGGAAACACTTTGGGTATAGTGTCATGAGTATGTGAACGTGTGAATATGATTCTTTGAGAGAATCTTTGGGATTATTGGTCATCGCTAGATGTGATTGGCATTTATGGCCATTTATATATGTTCAAGGCGGAATATATAGTATGTATACTATGTGATTAAAGTATATATAAAATATGATACGGATGTGTATTATATAGTATATTCCTTATGCATGAGAACAAGGTAATATATATGTCTATGAGAATATAATGATTCTCAGTCCGAGAGATAGATCCGGATGTGTATAGAGATTCCCAGTCCGGGAGATAGATCCAGATCTGTACAGAGATTCTCAGTCAGGGAGATAGATCCGAATGTGTATTATATATTATATTCCCTGTGAATGAGAACAAGGTAATATATATGTCTATGAGAATATAGAGATTCTTAGTCTGGGAGATAGATCCGTATGTGTATAGAGATTCTCAGTCTGGGAGATAGATCCGGATGTGTATTATATAGTATATTCCTTGTGCATGAGAACAAGGTAATATATATGTCTACAGGAATATAGAGATTCTCAGTCCGGGAGATAGATCCAGATGTGAATTATATAGTATAGATAATCTCAGTCCTGGAGATAGATCCGGATGTGTATTATACAAATGAATAGAGAATGACCTCAATCCGGGAGATATATCTGGATGTACATTATAAAGATGAAATCCGGAGTAAACCTTAGTCCGGGAGATATTATCCGGATGTATATTGTAAGATGTAGATGAGAATTAATATAATATGTATATTATTATATGAATATGTTTATATTTTTTTTGTACGAAGGTCCTAATGGATCACGGCCATTGACACTGCCAAGTAATAGTGTATCGGGGGGGTTCCTTATTTGGATTTTTCTTCACGACACACCCCATGCACGAACTTAGTGCAGTGTTGAGAATGGAGAGAAGTTTAGCCCTTAGTACTCGGGTTGTGGTGGTTCTAGCAGACGGGTGAATTAGTTTAGTTAGGAGGGGTAGCTTATCTAGAATGTTTCAAACGAGTGAGTTAGGTGCGCACCATTAGAAGAGGGGTGAGGGGTATCTCATGGGACTGCGATACCAATTTAAATATGAGATCAAACGTATTTTTCAAATAAAGCATTTATGCACTTGCTAAATATTTTTCACACTCGGGCTCTGACCCGTTTATCTAGTTTTCCTCTCTTACTATATATATATATATATATATATATATATATATATATATATATATATATATATATATACATACATATATATATATATATATAGGGAGAGGTTAACAAGTTAACCTAAAAGATGAACTTTTTAATGAACCTAAACAAAAAATACTTGACAATTAATTAATTTTAATTCCTATGCTGTAATTGGTCTGCGCTAGCGGCAACGGACAGGTGTGTTGATTGATCCCCAACACCCCCACCCCACCCCACCTACCCCGGCGGCTCCTCGGCCCCCACCCTCATGGAAGTCCTGCTGCCATAAGGGCTGCTATAAGGGTTTCCATGTTGATGGTGGTGGTTGGGGTGGGGATGGGGGTGGGGGGGTGGGGTACCGGGGGGGTGAGGTACCGGGGGGGTGAGGGAGTTGGGATCGATCGACACGCATGTTCGTTGCCGCTGGCGCGGACCAATTACAACATAGAAATTAAAAGTAATGAGTTGTTAGGTGTTATTTTGTTAAGGTTCATTAAAAAGTTCATCTTTTAGGTTCACTTGTGAACCTCTCCCTATATATATATAGGTGTCCAGACACAGCGACGCTTGGATGACACTTCTTTCGAGTCAGACGTCTGCTGCGGCAGCTGTGGATGCATGCAGGTTCTCGATAGATGCTTCTATCCTTGTAATCTAGATATGAGGTATTGTATATACATTCGGGCTGAGAGCCCAACTGTTGTTATTTATTCTTTTACCACCTTTTATGCGGATTCGATTTGGTTGTATCATATTTGAACCGAGTGTTCGGTCATTTGATTTCTTTCCAGTTTCATTTACATAAACTGTGTGGATGTTTATATCGTGTAATTTTTTAAAAAGAGTAGTTAAGTAATGTTTTGACGCTAGCCTAATAGGTTATTAGTAATTAAAATGGAATTTCGACCGTGATACTAAGAATGATCCTTATGCGACTCCTATTTTAATTTGATATAGGAGTGATCGCCCGGTATTTTATTAGGCGGGTTATCACAGATGGTATCAGAGCATCAGGTTTTAGTGTCCTTAGGAATCTGTGCGGACGTACTACGCTTTCAGCATTGCTCTCGATTTGATATAGAGCCTCGGGATTAGGATTGTTGGTTTCTCTTGTGAGATTTAGTTCTCCTGCAATACTATAAGATTATGTATCTCTTTTACATGCTCGTTTGAGATTCATGTGCGGGGATTAGATGGCAGTAGGAAGCAGGGCTTAGCTAGAGCCGCTGGTAGAAGTCGAGGACGAGGACCGTAGTAGAGGTCACTTCCTTTGTAGTGTTTGCTAAAGATTGTTGCAATGACTACTAATGTATAGTAGTTATGAGTACCGAAGTACCGCCATGGTTGAGAGTGGTACTAAGGTTGAATTTCCCGGTGACGATAAGGGTTCGAAAGGAATCTTACGGATAGTTTTAACCGCGAGTCCCCATGATTTAGCAGGAATGAGAAGAATGCAATTTCTGAATTATTCACATAAGGATCGTTCAGAGGCCGATAGTGAATAAAGAGTAATATGGATAAGTGAACCTTGTACCGAGGTGAGGTACGTATAATGAATAATGAGTCCTTTCGAAGAATGATAGGCTCACTAGAGAAGTGTCGCTAACACTTATGGAGAATGTGTATCTTCGAGGACCCCATTGGTGGACATCCACCAGGGGAATTTATTAAAACGGGGTTGTTGAGGTCGGTAGAGGAATCTACTTCTAACAAGAAGAAGCTAGGGGGAATTAGTAAAGTGATTGTCAGGATCACGGCAATGGAGTCCAAGATACTGATAACTTTATCATAGTCAGGAAGGCCAGTGATGAAAATAGTGAGTGCGAAGCCGCACGAGTGTTTTTTTTCCTGATAGGAATAAAGGATAAGGTTAAGGTGCCTAGATGGGGCATTTATTAAAGTAATTTTGGTTCAGTTAGGACAAGTGTACCAGGTCTGAGAACCAATTAGAGTAGATAACTACAAAGTTATTGTTATGAGTTTCACCTCAGAAGGAAGAGGTATAATTGGCGTGACTATATAAAGTCACGGTGTTTCGTTAGCCCCAGACTCGTGTGTGTACATTGTGCTTCGTGGTGGTATCGATAACATTATCTAATATAGGCCTATGTGTTTTTCGCAGTAGCGGAGTTATTTTTTTCTTTCATTCTCTATAAAAGCGGGTGTTAATATTTTGAATATATATATCTGGCTTGTGATGCTCCTTTTATATGTGTTATACGGGTATGGTAATATTGCGAATATGTTATGATTAATTGTTATTCGGAGCGATAGCAGGCTAATGATGGTAAGACTATCGTGTCCGCGGTTCCAGGGTGGAACGGGTTGTGGTTGCGATATGTCACCTGGATACAGGTTGAGTTCGCCTTAGTTAATATGGATATATGGAACTTCGGTGAGCAGATGTTTCATTATCGTGATTCGAGTATGTGGCGATCTTATAGATATGATTTAAGGTATGCAAGGATCATTGTCGAGAAGTGAGTTTAAGCTCATTATTGTTTACGCAAGCACTTAGGGTTAGTACGATCGCTTGGTGATGTGGATCCTATATAGAGATATGAGTTCAAACCACCTTTTGTTGGATGAGGGGTGGGATTATCCCAGTTACATATTTGAAAATAACGGACCTCCATGACCGAAAAAGTTAAGTAGTAGTGTGTTGGAGGGGTTCCTTGTCTAGATTTCGCTTTGCGAGACGCTCAACGAATGAACCTTAATGACGTCAGGAATGGATAGATGTTATGAGATGCAAGGATGTTGGTTTTGTTGGTAAGTTACCTAGTGTAGGGAAAACACTATGGACTAAAAATTTCAGAAATGTTGTTCCTCACCACAAGTATGTGGGTGAGGTAATGTGAAAGAAAATTGATTTGAGGCTTATGGCCAGGCCTTGTGCAGAAGGAAAATTTTGGAGTTAATGTGTTTTGGGTAAAATAATCGTAACATCTCGATTGAGAATAGGCGTCCAATTGATAGAATGATGGTGGTAGAAGAGTGTTAGTTAGGTTAGCGAGGTAAGATTGAGGACGTCCCGCTGATGTTCCTCAGGCCATTATATCTCGGAGACCGACGATGCGAGGGATTAGTGTACCGGGAGGGTTTCTTGTCTGCATTTCGATTTGCGAGATGTCCCACGCATGAAACCAAGTAAATGTCGGAAGTTGAGAGAGGCCTTGGGCAGTAAGGATATATTTAGGATTATACTCGTTTCGCGTGTGTAGGATAACACATAGATCGTAGGATTATTAAGGAGTATGTCCAATAGAGCTAGTGGCGCCGATATAGAAACTTTGGTTGATTAACCCTGAGGAGAATTGAACTTCGTGGGTTGGGAGGACCCATACGTAAGTATTACACCGAGGAAAGGATTTAGAGAGAGTGTTACGTGTCGAGCGTTTATAATGGTTGTGCAGATGTGCACGGGTTAAAAAGGTGTATGGCCACCTTAGTAAGTTGGTTTTATATACTACCTGAAATAGAAAAGTCATAGTATATAAAGTTGAAGTTTATGCTGTAAGGCAGTCACAAATGGATTTTGGAGTATGTTGGATGGAACGTCATGCTCAAGATAAGAAAGGACACTGACGAGAGTGGTCGAGCGTTAGAGTAATTTCTTTTGGGGGGAAATTAGATATCCAGATATTGACGAGCAAATGTTTAGAATCATTTTTGGACGTTAGAGGGCGGCTGTAGGCCTGTCTTTCTACTTGCGGCACTAGAAATGATTGGTGCGATGTGACGTTATTGGAGTAACTTTACGACCGTGGTAGTCGTATAGTGTATGGTTGGGAACCATTGGGTTAGTATCGTTCCCCTTGAGGTATTAGGATTTGGAGCGATCCTAGGTTAGTACTGGTAGCATCAGTTGTATCTGAATTTCAAAGACGAAATTCCGTTGTAAGGGGGAAGTATGTAAAAACTCGTACTTTTGGAGATAAATTAAATTCCATAATTGGGTATAAATTGGAAATTTAGGGAATTTCCCAGAATAGTAATTTTTGAAATCTTTAAGGATTAGATGATTGTCGATGGGTGATATATTTACTTTTGGGATTAAGTAAATATGTCAGAGTATTTTAATTATATATAATCGTTGAGTAAAGCGATAAAAGGTAAGATTTTAATTGGAAAACCTGCATTGAGGCGTATTGGGTTAAATTAGCAGGTTGCGGTCAAGTGCCTCAGATGGAAATTCTGACTGCACGGTGAGTCTCAGAATAGTCGAGATAGTCAGAATAGTGTATCCGATAGTCGAAATTGAATTTCGAGAATTTTTAGAGTAAAAGGACTCGTAATTGAGTAAACGAGTCATTTTTGGGTTTAAAAGGTATAAACCCTTTTTCTACCTATATAAGGAGGGAGAGGGGGCGATAAGAGAAAGAAAAGAGAGAAAAGAAAGAGGAGAAGAGAGAGAGGAAGAAAGGGGAGAAGAAAAGGGAGACTCCGGCCAACCTCCGCGAGATTCGACTCGGGATCGTCGGATTATATCCACGAGGCATGTGTTTACTTGCTTTATTAACTTTTAAGCATAAATCTCATATCATATTTTGGTATTAACAAACCCTAAAGATTTTGGGTTGGGTTTTCGTGGATTAAACGGGTTTTCGGGAGTCAAAAAGAATAAACCCCAATAATTTTCCGATTCGGGAAACTTAGGATTTAGTTGAAATTAGTTGTTTATTTCGAGTTCTAGGATGTTTATAGCCCTTGTTATATGTGTATATGTTGTTGGTTGAGGCTATAAGCTGTCGGGAGAGGAGACAAAAGCTTGGGAAAAGATTTAATGGCCGAAACAGTCTCGGAGAAGACGATGAATAGTAGCCAGCGTCCTTGACGAATCGATTCGGCCTAGAGGCGAATCGATTCGGCTCTTAGTCAAGAAATGAAAATTGTAGATCTTTTCAATACGGTCACGTGGGCGCTGATCGCATATTTTTCTGATATTTTTTGGATTTATATTGATTTTTTTACGGAAGGCTATCCGAGATTGAAATCTTTAGTTAGAAATCAAACATGATATTGGGAGAATTAAGGCTAGAATTGTTTGAAGATAAATATTAGGGGTTCCTAAATATAGAGTGGGGACCTCTAGATCACTATTTGAGCGAAATGTAGTCCTTGGGTTCGTGGAAAAGGAATCCACGACCTATTAAATTTTAGGTAATTCGGGGACGAATATCAATTGGGATTGTTTCAGTGGCCATTTTGGCCTATATGATTATACATGTGGGATAACATAATTATGTTGATGATGGTTGAGGGAATCCTATGAGATTATTAGGATGAATTGGAGAATATACTTATTTAGTTTATATAAATTGGTATATTTGGACATATCCACCATATCCTTAGATGGGAATAAGGTATTTATTATTTATCAGAGTGAGGGAACACTTTGGGTATAATGTCATGAGTATGTGAACGTAGGAATATGATTCTTTGAGAGAATCTTTGGGATTATTGGTCATCGCTAGATGTGATTGGAAATTATGGCCATTTATATATATTCGAGGAGGAATATATAGTATGTATATTATGTGATTAAAGTATATATAAAATATGACACGGATGTCTATTATATAGCATATTCCTTGTGCATGAGAACAAGGTAATATATATGTCTATGAGAATATAGAGATTCTCAGTCCGGGAGATAGATCCGGATGTGTATAGAGATTCTCAGTCCGGGAGATAGATCCGGATGTGTATTATATAGTATATTCCTTGTGCATGAGAACAAGGTAATATATATGTCTATGAGAATATAGATATTCTCAGTCCGGGAGATAGATCCGGATGTGTATAGATATTCTCAGTCTGGGAGATAGATCCGGATGTGTATTATATAGTATATTCTTTGTGAACGAGAACTGGGTAATATATATGTCTACGAGAATATAGAGATTCTCAGTCCGGGAGATAGATCCGAATGTGTATTATATAGTATAGATAATCTCAGTCCGAGAGATAGATCCGGATGTGTATTATACAAATGAATAGAGAATAACTTCAGTCCAGGAGATATATCTGGATGTACATTATAAAGATGAATCTAGAGTAAACCTTAGTCCGGGAGATATTATCCCGATGTATATGAGAATGAATATAATATGTATATTATTATATGAATATGTTTATATATTTATTTTTATACGAAGGGCCTAATGTATCACGACCATTGAAACTGCCAAGTAGTAGTGTATCGGGGGGGCTCCTTGTTTGGATTTTGCTTCACGAGACACCCCATGCACGAACTTAGTGCAGTCTTGAGAATGGTGAGAAGTTTTGCCCTTAGTACTCGGGTTGTAGTGGTTCTAACAGGCGGGTGAATTAGTTTAGTTAGGCGGGGTATCTTAGCTAGAATATTTCAGACGAGTGCGTTAGGTGTGCACCATTAGAACAGGGGTGAGGGGTATTTCACGGGAGTGTGATACCAATTTAAATATGAGATAAAACGTATTTTTAAAAATAAAGCATTTATGCACTTGCTAAATATTTTTCACACTTGGGCTCTGACCCATTTTTCTACTTTTCCTCTCTTGCTATATATATATATATATATATATATAGGTGTCCAGACACAGGGACGCCTGGATGACTCTTCTTTCGAGTCAGACGTCTGCTGCGACAGCTGTGGATGCATGCAAGTTCTCGATAGACGCTTCTATCCTTGTAATCTAGATAGGAGGTATTGTACATACATTTGAGCTGATAGCCCAACTGTTGTTATTTATTCTTTTACCACCTTTATGGGGATTCAATTTGGTTGTATCATATTTGAACCGAGTGTTCGGTTATTTTATTTCATTTCAGTTTCATTTACATAAACTGTGTGGATGTTTATATCGTGTAGTTGTTTAAAAAGAGTAGTTAAGTAAAATTTTAATGCCAGCCTAATAGGTTATTAGTAATTAAAATGGATTTTCGACAATGATGCTAAGAATGATCCATATGCGACTCCTATTTTAATTTGATATAGGAGTGATCGCCCGGTATTTTATTAGGCGGGTTGTCACAACCAATTCATTATAACCATTAGTAATGTTAGATTACAAAATAAAAATAAAATAAAACACTTTCCAAAACAAAAATAGGTGCACGTAAGTTTTCTCTTCTACTTATTCTCTCCCAAATGAAAAGTCCTTAATTTCACTCCCTCTCCATATTTCTTCCAACCTAAATAAAGAGCCCCAAATGAAAGGTTCAATGATTCTCACTCTTTAACTTTTGTCAATCACAAGGTTAAATGTTTGATTATTACTTCAATTTATTTGAAATATTTGATTATTAGTTACTGAGTTGTGCCCTAGAAAAATGATTTAGACAAATCTTCTCAACAATGTATTATTAAGATCGTGGATTTGAAGTCATCTTTTCATTGAAACTCTCAAATAGTATACTCCATTTGATCCCTAGAAAAATGAATTAACATTACCAAGCTAACCCTATCCTCTCAGTCTCTCAAATGTAAACCCTAGAAGTGGAAATATATGGTTTAAATTAATTAATACAAAAATAGTTGTATGAAACTACCTATTTTTATTTCTTTCTTTTTTTGTGGTAAAATGGTTTTGTTGATGAAATTCCTTTTGATAATTGTAGGATGATCAGATCTTGAAGGCTCATGGGATCCAAGAGGAAGACATGCTTTTCTGTAACATTCTCTGTAATTGTATTCTTTATTTTGTCTGGGGGAATGTTTCCACTATATAATTTTGGTACATAATTATATTCCAATTTTATGAATTACAATTTTTTTACTGACAGGATTTGTGGTTAGGCCTCTCTAGTTTGAAATAAATTGGCCCTTTTATTGACAGGATTTTTATTGACAGAATACTTTTCTATAACATTCTCTGTAATTGTATTCTTTATAAGTTTTCTCTTCAATCTCATTTGCATTTAATCAATTTGTGTATTTTACCAATTATTTTATTACTGTTGTGCTTGTTATTTCAACTAAATTATCTGCATGTTTGACATCATATTTGAATATGTTCATGATAATTACTTGGTTAGATTATCATGGCCTTTTATGCTAGTTTTTCTTATTAGGTGTTATTTGAACAAAATTTTAAGATCAATTTTTTTGCTTCCATGAAAAGTTATGACGTTAATTCATAAAATTATTAAAGATAACTAATGAAAAAAAAGTTTATTATAGAATTTGTATGAATTATGGGAGAAGACTAAAGAGAAATATATGCATATTTATCGACATGCATTATGTTATTCAAAATGAACAGTGAGGTTGCTTACCCATATCAGCTATATTATTGTGAACATTCCATTAATTATTGGATATTTGAGAATTTATGGTACCTTGTATAAAATGTAAATTTTGAATATAGCGTCTTTTTTATGTGAAATTTTTTGTATATGTGTCTTTGGATTTGAATAGTGTGGCAAGCACAACTGAATTTGTTTAAATTCCGGACACGATACCGGATCCTGAAAAAATATATATTTTTTAAAATACGTATTAATATTACTAATGGGCTTTTATCGTTACAAAGTCAGACAAAAGAATTACAAAACTTGTGTAGTAAGGTAGAAAGTGTAACAAAAAAGTTCTTATCTAAATCTGATTAGTAATTGTAAAATACCATTGGTAAATCCATTACTAGTAATAGTAAAATACCATTGTTAAATTTGGAATCAATAAAGGTAAATATATGTTACTAATTTTACCCCCTATGCTTTTTTCAAACAAAAATAATTGTTACTAATTATTTCTGTAACGGTAAAATACCGACACCAAAAGCAATTTTGGTGTATTTTCACTCGGACTACCATCCGAGCAAACAAGTATGACTTTGTATATATTTATCCTTTGTCTACATTAACTACACAGAGATCCCACACTACACATCAGACTTATAAGTCTATAGAAAACAAATAAATAAAAGGAATCAAAGATAGGCAACACGAAAGCTATAACGAACTCAAAACCCTCGAGACCTAAGACCATGCCCTGATATCTGTTGTAAAACCCTGCATATTCTGACATTGAGGGTGATCAGGCCATGATGCCTAATTATGCACAATATATATACATACTAACAATGTTCATATTTTATTTCTTTTTACACTGTAGCATTCTAATATAAATAGTTTATATCTACATCGAAAAGCGAAAGGGCAGAGCGGGTTCCTAACACCTTACCAATCCGTAATCCAATTTCCAAACCTTTGACACTCTGGTTAAACACACATATTACTTTCCATCACTAAGTCTCTATGGAGATCTACCCCTTCTCTTGTTTATTTTGTGTAAAATAGATTGTCAACTCCATTTTTCTTTCAAAAGCGAATGATGTGATGACCGTGAATCAACACTAATGACCCCTATCATCTATATTTTATCCTAAAAGAATGCACGCGTGCAGGGGGCAAGAAGGGAGGGGCACCACCTAAGGTCCGGGTTCTCACAATTACCCACTAAGATAAAGAAATATTTTAATTATATACATATTGACACATTAGTTCATTGTTTAATACAATCAGGCCCATTAATTTATTAACATTTATAAATATCCCATTTAGTAAATTCGTTATGACTAAATTAAAATTAAGATAAGAAAATCTTTACAGGCCCCAATGATATATCTTATTTACTTAAATTAATGGGTCTTAACTGGTGATGGGGGTCGACACTAACCCCGCTTGTTAACTATCGTGTCTTATTGATTTGACACCGATATGACTAGAAATCATTAAGGGTCGACCCATTAACTTATAACTTTGGGTCAATGCATATCATGTTGTCGCGTCATTTTCATTTTTCTAGGTCTAGTACGAATTTCCTTGACCAATTATTTTTCATTATGATACAATTCAAAAATGAAATTTAGCAAGGAATTTTAGTTGTGCCAAAATATCTTTAGCAACGAAATATTAGTATATGTTGTAACAAAATATTTGTTGTAAAAACACTATTGTTGAGCATATGAGAACCTTTCTGCGAACAAAAATATATTATTTTGCAACAAATAAAATGGTTTCAAAATATTGTTTACAACGATTATAAGATTTCTTTCCAAAATACCTATGATAAGGAGGTTAATGCAACAAAATCTATAACAAAATTATTTTGTTGGTAAAGGTTTTGAGAAACACGCGATTATCTTTTGCAACAAATTTTTCCTTGATAAAATCCATCTTTCTTGTAGTGACTCTGTAAGGACATAATTTTATAAATGTTCGGGATTGAATCTAAGAATTTTCTATTTTCCCTATATCAAAGTTTGTATGTATGATACCATTACATTCGACACGTTATCACGTTCATCCACGACGGCCTCTATCCGAATCCATACATCCATCATCTTCACAAGTGCATCATGCTACAAGTGACGTGCTGCTCAGCTGTTTCCCACTACTCCACTACGCATTATTGGTAAAACGATTTATTGGAGTTGTTTATATTTACATAAATATATGGGAAATTATTCAGAAAATATTTTTTTCCGAAGTCTGATTTATTTTTATAAAAAGAAAAAAAATTCTAAGTGGAGAAGCGGAGTGCCTCGGTCGAAGAGCTCGTTCAAACGAGACAGTAGTGTCGTTCGAGCAAGATCAACATCTCGCACGAAGTCGTTTGAGCGACACATGTCCTTTGTTCGAGCGAGATGCCAATCTCGTTCGAGCGACGCCGCCGCCTTGATTTTTGTATAAATATCAGTGTACCTTATACACGTTTTTCAAGTCTTTTTGCAAACACGAATTCTACATAAACGGCCGAGATTCAGACTTCACCTTTTAAGGTTTTCTTAAGCCTTTTTATTCACATAATCACTCCCATTTATATATGTGAACTGTTAAACCTTCAAGAGGATCATTTACTCTTCTGGAGTACTTTGTGGAGAAGCCTCTCTCTTCTTCATTGCTTCCCACCTGGAGTTCCTGCGGGAGATTCCAGCCGACAACATCAGAACCAACACCTGCAGGTATTTCTGTGTCACACTTATTTTTATTATAATCCGTGTAACCGTATCTTACAATATTACAGTGAAAATAAAAGATTTTGCCCCTTTGGGGGATTTTTCCTCACTTGTGTGTGTTTGAATGTTCTTGCATGATTTAATCATTTTCAATCACACCTAAATGCATGTTTATGATTTAATTGAAAAACTGAGTTAATTAAATAATTTCTTAATTTGAACGCAAGCGCACTCTTCAAATTGGTATCAGAGCCAATTACACAATTATACCGTGTAATTTTCTGCAAAATTTTCTAAAGATATCAATTTTCTGAAAAAATGATTTTTGAAAAAGGGCGTGTTCAATGGAGAAATTATATAATAAAATGCCAGTTTTTATGGGACAAACTGTGCATACTCGAAAGCCCGCATGAGATCTGCATTAAAAGCCATTGATGGACGTGTCTGGATTTTGGTTAAAAGAGGGTGGACACGTCCCTCCGTCACTGTTGAGAACGTGAATAGTTTAAAACCTGACACTACATGGATTGAAGAAGAATTTAAATGGTCATCTTTTAATTCTAAGGGTTTAAGTGCTATTTCTGGATCCATCACACCTGACGAGTTCAAACGGATAATGACGTGCAACACGTCAAAAGTGGCATGGAATGTTTTGCAACTTACCCATGAAGGAACTAATGCTGTGAAAGAGTCTAAACTGGGAAATTTAACAACTCAATTTGAAACAATCACCATGCTTGAGTCTGAATGTTCTGATAAGTTTTATGCTAGCCTGTCTGATATTGTTAAAATTAGCTTAATCTTGGTGAACACATTCCGAATGCTAGAGTTGTTAAAAGGATTCTTAGATCATTGTCTAAGCGTTTTATTCCTAAAGTCATCGTGCTAAATTCTATGGGTAATTTAAATACGCTTAAATTGCAGGAACTTGTAGGAGACTTACAAACGTATGACATTGATATGTTTCCTAAATCTACTAAGCCTAAAGATAAGTTAATTGCACTTAATTCCCAGGAAAGAAAGAGTGAGGGGTGGACAAGAAATAAAGTTGAGTCATCTAGAAAAAAGGAGATAGAAACGTCAGATTTTGAGTGTGACCTTGATTTAGATGATTTGGCCTTGTTTGCAAAAAAATTCAAGAAATTCTCAATTTCAAGAAAAATGGCAATTTCAAAAATGAAAACAATTTTGAGAAGAAAAATGAAAAACATTTTGAAGACCCTCCTAAAAAAGGCAGTGAGAGATGCTATGAGTGCTACAGTAAAGGTCATAGAGATTTTGAGTGTTCTACTAGGATGAACGGACTTGCCAAGGAAAAGGGAAAAACTGTCCTTAATGCTATCCTTAGTGACAACAGTGAGGTCGAGTCTATGGATTCTGGAGATGAGTCGCCGCATGAATGCAACTTCACCGCATCCATGTCTAGTCATGTGAGTACTTCTAGTTCTCCTCACGATGATGAGGATGTTGATTCACAGGGACACCTCGACAGTGAGAGAGATGTGAGTGAGGTGGAGGTTGATGCAAGTGAGAGCGAGAGTTATCTCCAATGCACTAATGTTGAGTTATATATTGAGTCATTTAAAGCTAAAGAGCGTAAGAAATCATTAGTTCTTAGCATCACCGCTTTAGAGAAAGATTTAAAACTGTTTGGAGAGAGAGAAAGTTGTTGTGAGAATGAAAAAGAGAGAAAAGACAAACTTGATAAGATAAGATGTTTTGAGTGTGATGGTACAGGGCACAAGAAATTTGAGTGTCCCACTAGACTTAGGAGAGAGGGAAATAAAGTTGTCATGCCAGCTACACTAAGTGATAGTGAGGAAGAGAATGGAGATGAAAGTGTGATCCGAAAAGCTTTTAAAAAGTTATTTATCGAGACCATGGAAATAAAAAGGTCAAATAGGATCCTAGGTCTTAGTATTTGTGAGTTGAAGGAAGAGAATGATGAGATAAAAAGGGAAAAATGTGACCTAACCAACAGGGTGTCTAGTCTGGCGACACGTGTATCCCATCTCGAGGATTATCTCAAGCAAGCACGGGAGGTCCAACTCTCGTTAGAGAACGCATCTGAGAAGGTTGATAAGATGGTTCCCTATCCCGTTTTGAATGATGTTGGAAAAGGTAATGACAGTGCATTCACTACTTTTAATGCGCCCGAGCCTATATCCACTTTGGTGAGTGAGTCTCATGGGTGCCCGTCAAGGAAAACTCATCCCAAAATTCTTGATAAATTAATTCCTAGACCGATTTATGTTTTCTCCCACTGCAAGAAGCGAGGAAATCTTAGGGAGTTTTGTTCTAAGTTGGGTTTTATGCCATATCATGCAACTTCACACGTCCCCGCAACTGCACCCATTCATAATACCTTGCTTGCAAATAATAATAGAGAGTTTGCACATATTCACAA
Organism: Sambucus nigra; assembly: GCA_949130495.1. Classification (NCBI taxonomy): domain Eukaryota; kingdom Viridiplantae; phylum Streptophyta; class Magnoliopsida; order Dipsacales; family Adoxaceae; genus Sambucus; species Sambucus nigra. Next base: position 194,781,476 of record OX422209.1, read on the forward strand.
GCAAGTGAAGTTTTTTATCAAGACCACACATGATCTTATGGAGTTGGTTCAAAAGATGTCACTATCTTTGGAAAACTCCACCGCTTTTCCCGGTTGAGGTCTTGACATGTTTGCTAGCATAGGGTGATTTACATGATGTCTCTTTTGCCTATTGCTAGTATGTTTGTTTTTATTTTTGCTTTTTATATTTTTTGAAAAAATGAAAAAATATTTTCTTTTTATAAAAAATTTAGAAAAGCAAAAAAAGAGTTTTGTATTTTATTTGCACCTTTTATGGATGAGCATTTAAGATAGCCAAGTCTCAAAATTCATTCCATTTATCCATGTGACTGTTTGATAGTGATTAGAGACCCTACATCATTGCATCCATGTGATTTACATTGTTTGGAGTATTTGAGATGTGATTAGTGATATCTTTCTACATGTTTGTCTCCTTATCTCCTTTATTGTACACATGCACGATTTCATTTGATTATTGTACTTGTCTATCACATATTGGCTTGAGTGTTTGCATCTCAATTTTGTCTATACAACGAACCACATGCAATAAAACTTGACAAGATTGGAATGCATGTAAAAACCATTTGGTGAGATTATGTTTTTAAACGATGAAGGTCTACGAAAGGTTCTTATCTAGCCTTTGCAATTAAGCCACCGCTAAATCGGACCTAAAGAATTGACGAATTTTATTATTCGGGGTCCAAAGAGGTTAAAAGAGCCCGAAAAAATTTAAAGGCAATAAAAAGAAATTCATTCCAAACATGGGCCATTTAGGTTGCACCATCAATTATCCAAAGTTTGAGAATTTAGATCACCTCTAGTCAAAATATAAATGTGAGGGAGTTTGGTTGGAGAATTTAAACGGGTTTGCACTTCCTTGAAAGTCCTGAAAAAGCATTAAATCGTTTTGGACGTTATTCGTGTGGAAATCATTTTTGAGCTTTGATTTATTGATTTGATTGAGTCAATGTCTCTTATATTCTTCTTTTTACACCTAAGGAAGATGTTGATTATATTCGTTAGGAGTATCCGATATTTATCGTGCACATATGTCATGTTTGTATGCATTGATTTTCCTATCGAATTTGATCACACCCCTACATTTACGCTATCATCGACTTGGTTGTTTTTGTGTTCTTTCATGATTTGATTCTTTTTTGTATATTTCGTGAGAAACTTTTTGAAACATTCGAAAATATATTTTTTCTTACCATGTGACATTTTCCATATTTATGCCTCTCGTATCTGTCTATTTGGGGACAACATAAAAAGGGGGAGAATGAATTATAAGGGAGATTTGTTTGGTTGATTTATCAATGATTTGCTTAAGATTTATTGATCTTTCATTTTAGCATATCATTATATTTCAAACTGTTGCTTGTCACGGGTATCTGCTTTATCTCATGTGTCTAGGTACAAAGTTGATCTATTGGATTGCACACCCTGATGAGAAAATCTTTGGGAGTTTCTGAAGAGCTGGCGATTTAAAGATGTTGAAGTTTGATTAAAGACATGTCATTTAGTATTCTCAGTTTGAGGGTTTAATGGGTATATTATATTATATGTCATTTGTTTTAAGGAGATTGCATAATTCAGATTTTTTATGTATGTACCGGCATAGACATAGGGGGAGATTTGTATGGACATAATTTTATAAATGTCTGAGGTAGATTCTAGGAATTTTCTGTTTTACCTAGATCACAGTTTGTATGTCTGATACTGCTACATTCGGCACGTCATCACGTTCATCCACGACGACCTCTATCCGAATCCATGCATCCATCATCTTCACAAGTGCATCATGCTACAAGCGACGTGCTGCTCAGTTGTTTTCCACCACTCCCCTATGCATTATTAGTGAAAAGATTTATTGGAGTTGTTTATATTTGCATAAATATAAGGGAAATTTTTTAGAAAATATTTTTTTCGAAGTCTGATTTATTTTTATAAAAAGAAGAAATTGTTCTAAGTGTAGAAGCGGAGTGCCTCGGTCGAAGAGCTCGTTCAAATAAGAGTGCACTGTCGTTCGAGCGAGATCAACATCTCGCGCGAAGTCGTTCGAGCGAAATGTGTCCTTCGTTCGAGCGAGATTCCTATCTCGTTCGAGCGTCGTCGCCTCCTCGATTTTTGTATAAATACCAGTGTACCTTATACACGTTTTCAAGTCTTTTTGCAAACACGAATTCTACCAAAACGACCCAGAATCAGACTTCACCTTTTAAGGTTTTCTTAAGCCTTTTTATTCACATAATCACTCCCATTTATATATGTGAATTGTTAAACCTTCAAGAGGATCATTTACTCTTCTGGAGTACTCTGTGGAGAAGCCGCTCTCTTCTTCATTACTGCCCACCTGGAGTTCCTGCGGGAGATTCCAGCCGACGACATCAGAACCGACACCTGCGGGTATTTCTGTGTCACACTTATTTTCATTATAATTCGTGTAACCATATCTTACAAAATTATAGTCAAAATAAAAGGTTTTGCCCCTTTGGCGGATTTTTCCTCACTTTTGTGTGTTTGGATGTTCTTACATAATTTCATCATTTTTAATCACACCTAGATGCATGTTTAGGATTTAATTGAAAAACTGAGCTTAATTAAATAATTTCTTAATTTGAACGCAAGCGCACTCTTCAGACCCTTTTTCCACCTATTTGAGCAATTAGTTCACAGCCACCCAAGGTCCTAAAGGGTTATTTCTAATAGAACAATGTGTAAACCCGCGCGATGCGCGGGCAAGGAGATTTCTATAGTCGATGCACGCCTTAAGTGTATACTTTTTGTCTTTGATATTCTTATATGTTACAATGTTGATTACAATCCTGTCACTATGTTTGAAAAAATCTTTAATTTAAGATATTATTTTCTTTAAGTTTCCAAATAATATAAGATTTGACTAATAAAAATTGGAGAAAATTTGAACATAAATTAGGTAAAAAAACAAAATCATAAACAAAATACAAACTAAATAAGATCACGGCCCTCTTGAATTTACAAATTGAACTTATAGTCAATATCCTTAACCATTTAAACAATGTCCATGGGAATGTTTCGCTTTTTCATTAGTCCATCTAGATTAACTTCAAACATTAGAAAAAATCCATATATTACGATTCATAAATATTAGAGAGGAAAATATTAGTAAAAATCCATATATTACGTTCAGGGCCGGTCCTAAGATTGGGGGCGCCCTGTGTGAAAATCAATTTAGGGCCCTTGTAAATAAATATTGTATAAAGATATTTAATACCTAAAATAGGCCCCTAAAAATTAAACTTACTTTTTAGGGGCCTATTTTAGTTGGGTGAGATTTTTGGGTAGTTGAATCATTCTTTGTACAAATTATTTTTGGATAGTTAAAAAAATGGGCACCTAAACTTATTTAAAAATTGACATTTTTAATTTACATAAATTATTTTTGGACCCCTATAATATACATATATAGGTGCATACTATAAAATTGGCCCTGTGCCATTATCCATTTGGCACACGGACATGGCCGACCATGATTACGTTTCATAAATATCGGAGAGGATGATAAATGGTAATGATCTGTCAATCGGATTCACACCAAGAGCCTCCCAAAACAACAAAAAATTCACCCAGCCCAAAAAAAGCAAAATTTTCATTTCTATCAGCACAAAGTTTAGATCATTTAATTACAATATCTTAACACAAATCATCTAATCTATATGATGTCAGGTAGAAAAAGAAACTTAAATAAAAAATATAAAACTAATAAGATTTAAATTGGACCATGCTTGAAATTTTACCTTGAACGCTTGATTTTGTCATCAAATTCCAACTGATTTTGGGTTATGCTAAATTTAATCAAACAATAATAATATCGCATTGATAAAAAACAAAGAAATCAAAATATATATTTTTTATTAATTAATTAGTTATAAAATATCATTAAATTAATACAGCTATCTTCTAAACTTGAACATAAACAAATGACAATATTGATAAGAGCACAAGAGAACAACAAAGCCACGTTTCAAATATATCAAGAAACAATCCATATGGGTTTCTTAAAACACGATCGTTTTGGGTTTATGAGGTCGGATGATTGGATTTTAGGGGCACAACTACTACAACCATTTGATTTTGGCTGTGGATTATGACCGACCCGAATCAATTATGTAGTGAGGGATTTGAGACATGGTTTGGATGATGGGGTTCCAATCATTTTTGCATTGATTCCGGTGTAGACTCAGATACTCTATTGACCGTTAGTAACATCTTCTCGCTTGTCGGTAGGTTTTTGCTGATTGGTGTTTATTAGAATACAGTCTGCAGGCCCATTAATAAAGGCCCAACATATTGGGCTAGCCATTACTTAGTGTTGTCCATCTCATTTAGGCCTTTAGTTCACAGACTTATTTTCTGTATTTAAAGGCTCTTTCATTCATTTTCTAAATATCTAAGAAAGTTCAGCAGCTATTACAGTTTGGTTTTCTCTCAATTCTCTCTCTATCTCTCTCTCTCTCTCTCTCTCTCTCTCTCTCTCTCATAACTTTCATTTATGAATATTGCTATTCATTCATGGTATCAGAGCTATTATATGAAGATGACAAACGTCACTCTTATGATCCATGGTTTATTCTCATATTACTGAATATTTGATATATTTTTTTTAGATCCGATCTCTTCGATTTGTACTCTTTTTGATTTTTTTTAGAACATCTCAATCCATGAAATGTTTCTAAAAGTATATAGACACATTTTTTTCCTGGTCATTTGCTATTAGTTTAGATCTGTTTTCATTCTCGTTGAATAGATCTAATAATTTCTCTATTTCGTATTGTTCAATTTGATGAACCCTAGCTAGATTCGTTTTGATCTATGAGCTTGGTCACATTTCTGCCTAGATTTGGCTTCATTTATTTTAATATCTCTTTAGATCTAGCCAAACACTGAACTACATCAATCGGATCTGTATAAGTGATTATTTGTTCCAGATCCGGTTCATTTTGTAGCATATTTTCTTGTTGTGCATTCTCTATGTCAATGGACACTGGCGCATCGTCATATCTCAATATGACAGTTTCCAAACCTGTGACTATACTACCAGCAAATTTATGGACTTTAGTTTCTATTAAACTAGATTCTAGCAACTTTGTGGCTTGGCGCTATCAAATTGAAGCTATTTTGGAAGCTCAAGACCTTTTTGGGTATTTGATGGTAGTATCCCTTACCCCTCACAATTTTTCACTGATTCTAAATGTGAACCAACTACCGAGGTAAATCCAACCTATTTGCATTGGCGTAATCAAGATCGTGCATTATTATCTGTTCTGATAGAACTCTTACATCTACTGCTTTTTCTTATGTGATTGGTTGTTAAAATTACCGAGAGGTGTGGTTTACTCTTGAACAACGTTTTGCTTCCATGACACGGTCTGACATTTTGGAATTAAAATCTAAATTACACAACATGAACAAAGGGACTGACACCATTGATCTTTACTTGCAACGCATTAAAAATATCATAGATAAACTTGTTGATGTCTCTGTTCATATTGATGATGAAGATATTTTACTATATGTGCTTGATGGTCTGCCAAGTGACTACCAAGGTTTTAAAAATTCTATTCGGACTCATAATTACCCCCTTAGCCTAGATGATTTACATGCTTTATTAAGGGCTGAGGAGAGCTCTCTATCTTCTCCTAATAAAAATGCTAGTTTTGTACCTATTGCGATGACTGTGCAATATCGTCCTAATAATAGTTGGAATAATTCATCACGTGGTAGAGGGAGAAATAACGGGGGATATGGTAGGTTTGGGCGAAATAATTGGAGACCAAATTTAAATAATTTTAGCCAGTCACCATACAATAATGGATCTTTTGGTCCTCGGCCTTCCAATCCCACACTCCCTCAATCGGGTAACCGAGGACAAAATCCAAACAAATCTCTTGTGATCTGTCAAATTTGCGAAAGCCTAGTCACTCTGCCTTGGACTGTTATCAGCGTATGAACTATGATTTTTAAGGACATCCTCCTCCTCACACACTCACTTCTATGGCTACTACATGTCCTTCTGGACCAAACAATTCTAATGTTTGGCTCACTGATACAGGGGCCTCAAATCACTTGACTCCGCATCTTGATCAGTTCCATAACTCTATAGAATATCATGGCACTGATCAGATCACTGTTGGAAAATGGGCAGGTGTGCCTATTTCCAGTATTGGTGAATCAAGCCTATCTACTACCACACATAATTTTGCTCTACATAATGTCCTTTACACTCCTTCCATTACATCAAATCTATTGTCTGTATATCAATTTTTTGTTGATGATAATTGTATTTTTGTTTTTGATGCTGATTATTTTCAGATACTGGATCGAGCTTCTCGGAGGGTATTGTTCCAACATTGGAGTGAAGGAGGCCTATACCCTATTCATGCTACACAAGGCTGTCCTCCAAGGGATATTTCTTTGCTTCCTATTAGTGATTCTGTTTGTAATAAATTTTCCTTTTCTTGTGTCTCTTGTAATAATTCTATGGTCTGTAATAATGCACATAAGTGCAAGTCTTCATCTGTTTGTCAATCATATGTCTTGTGGCATGAGATGTTAGGCCATCCATATTCACCTGTCATTGGAGATATGCTCCAAAAGTCAGGTATATCGTCACCACTTACTCAACCATCCTGTTTGTGTTCACATTGTATGCATGCCAAGATACATCAATTGCCTTTTACTCATTTTGAATCATCTTCCTTATTCCCATTACACTTGGTTCATACAGATGTGTGGGGCCCTTCTCCACAAACCTCTCTTGATGGCTTTCGATTTTATGTTTCATTTGTTTACCATTTTTCACGTTATACTTGGATATTCCCTTTGATTCATAAATCTGATGTGTATGCTATATTCACGAAATTCAAGCCTTTTATTGAAAATCAATTAGATTGTGGCATCAAAATTTTAAGAAGTGATGGTGGGGGTGAATTTTGTAACATTCCTTTATCCCAATATTTTTCTTAAAATGGTATACATCATCAAAAATCTTATCCATACACACCCCAACAGAATGGGGTTGCTGAAGAAAAACATCGTCATATAATTGAAACTTCTTTAGCTCTTCTCTCTCGTTCTGGTTTTCCTCTTTAATTTTGGTATCATTCCTTTGCAACAACAACCTTTCTTATTAATATAATGCCCACACTAGGCCTTAATGGGAAATATCCTTTTGAAATGCTTTTTGGTAGAGCTCCTGATTTATCTGGCTTACGTGTATTTGGTTGTCTTTGTTATCCTCTACTTCGTCCTTATTCCAAACATAAGCTAGATTATAAAACTAAAGCTTGTGTTTTCATTGGTTATGCTTTGGACTATAAAGGCTATTTGTGTTATGAACTTGAAAACAAAATAATTTTTGTCTCGCGCCATGTAATGTTTGATGAATCTCATTATCCGTTTCTTGAAATAAAAGATTGTAATCCTCACCCACTACACATACTCCCAATAATTTTTGGGAACCTCAACCTGTTTTCTTGGGTCCATTCATGTCTGTTCCAAGTTCAATGGGTATATGACCTTCGACCATTCACCTTCCGACAAGTCCTCCAGCAGCTGCACCAATTTCATTACCTCAATAGCCTTCTCCCACACCTACCAATATTCAACCCTCAACTCCCCTAGACCTGACTTCCTCCACTTCCTCAACCACCCACCCAAACAATCTTGTCCCTCTCCCCGATTCACCAAATATGGTTAATAGTAACATTGTTGCCTCATCTCCTATTGATGATCTTCCTGCTGTCTTTGTTACATCAGTTCATCCTATGAAAACTCGATTTAAATCTAGTATTTTAAAGAAGAAAGTGTCCATGGCAGTTGAATCATCTTCCGAGCCTAGTACATTTAAAGAAGCTTCTACACATACAGAATGGCAACAATCTATGGTTGATGAATATTCTTCCCTTCAATCTCATCATACTTGGACACTAGTCCCTCATCCTTCTCATAAGAATGTTGTTGGATGCAAATGGGTTTATAAGATTAAACGTCATTCAGATGGGTCCATTTCACAGTACAAGACAAGGGATTCCTTCAAGAAGTTGGTCTTGATTATGATGAGACTTTTAGTCCTATTGTGAAGAAGCCGACTGTTAGGTTACTTTTAGCTCTTACTGCTCAGTTTGGATGGCCATTAAAATAACTTGATCTCAAGAATGTGTTTCTTCACGGGGTTCTCAAAGAGGAGGTATATATGGTCCAACCTCATGGATTTGTTGATCCAAAGTTTCCAGAACATGTTTGTCTCTTGCACAAATCAATAGATGGTTTAAAGTAGGACCCTAGGGCATGGTTTGATTGGTTCATGTCTCACTTGACTACTCTTGGATTTACATCTTCTGTGGTTGATACTTCTCTCTTTATAAGGTCTTGTGGGTCTTTAATAATAATTTTGCTGTTATATGTCGATGATATTATTTTGACCGAAAATGATCCCAAATTCATTACTCAACTTACTGTAAATTTGAGCAGCACCTTTGATATGAAGGATCTTGGTGAACTCCATTATTTTATTGGTCTTGAGATTGATAGGTCTTCATCAGGTATTTTTATTCATCAAAATCGATATTTAGTTAATCTTCTTCAAACAACAAAAATGGTAGATTGTAAATCAGCTAACACTCCTTGTGCCACTTCTCGTCTCTTACATACTGTTGGCACTCCCTTAGTTGATCCAACGAAATAAAGGCAGATTGTAGGGGCATTATAATATTTAACATTTACTCAACCGTACATTGGTTTTGCTGGTTTGTATGTCTGTCAGTTCATGCATTCTCCCATCGATGCTCATTATTCTGCTGTGAAGCGTATACTTCGTTATCTCAAAGGTACTGAAACTTGTGGTATTTTTTACTCTCCTAGTAAACTTTATGTCACTACTTTTAGTGATGTCGATTGGGCAGGTGATCCAAATGACCGTCTCTCTACTACTAGGTTTTTCCTTCTACTTGGAAATAACCCTATCAATTGGGGTGCAAAAAAACAAACTACAGTTTCTCGATCTTCAACTGAGGCTGAATACCGTGCATTGGCATCAACAACTACAGAACTTTCATGGTTTCGTCAACTTTTATGTGATCTCCAAATTTATCTTCGCTCACCTCCCCAAATTTGGTGTGATAATGTTTCTGCTTTGGCCTTGGCATCTAACCCTCTATATCATGCCCGTAGAAAACACATTGAAGTTGATTACCACTTTTTTCGTGAAAAGGTGCTTCTGAAGGATGTCTTGGTTGACTTTATACCATCTTTCGATCAATTGTTGATGTCTTCACAAAAGGACTTCCCACAGACCTATTTCTTCATCATCGGAGCAAACTCTTGGCTCATTCTCCTATGAGTTTGAGGGGGGATGTTAGAATATAGTCAGCAGGCCCATTAATAAAGGCCCAAAATATTGGGCTAGCCATTACTTAGTGTTGTCCAGCTCATTTAGGCCTTTAGGTCACCGACTTATTTTTTATATTTAAAGGCTCTTTCATTCATTTTGTAAATATCTATAAAAGTTTAACAGCTATTACAGTTTGGTTCTCTCTCTCTCATTTAACTTTCATTCATGAATATTGCTATTCATTTAGTGTACTGGGTAAGTATTTGAGTCAGCTTATGGTTTGTGCCACTAGAATGAGACTATGGTGTTGGCTTGTCCCAATATTAGGTTACGATGCTATGGTTGAGCGTTGATGGTGTTCTCAATGTTGGAGTCTTCTGACGGTTTCTCCGTTCTCTTCGATGACTGTTTTACTATGTCTGTATTAGAAGGAGATGTTGACAGTAAATGATTACAAAATATTACCTATTATCTATGGAATGAGTTGTTGACGGTAAATGGTTACAAAAATTAATGGTTCTCCAGATGAGCCGTGGAAGTTTATTTTTTCTGCAGAAAAGAGAATAATAGGTTAGATGAGAGTTGGTTGAGATTGGGGCTCCTAGTGGATGGGGCAGATGTTATTTTCAGGAGCAAGTGATTTTTTGCCTTCTTCTCCATATCTATCTCTGTCTTAGTAGGGGCTCAGCTGTATTTCAATTTATTATATGCTTTAGATGTTTTAGTTTCTAGGGTAGAGGAATGGTAAAGGTCAAATTGAGAATGAAAGAGAAAAAGGATACGTGTCTTATTACGTGGTATGTGTTCTGGAATATGAGGGGGTAGAGAGAGGAATATAAAGATTTCAATGTGAAGATAAAAGGTTGCTTATTCATGTAGGAAGATGAATGGTCTCAAATTAGATAGCTTTGGAATCAACTTAATTAATCAGCTTTTGCTTATGTGCTTCGTTGATAAGGAATTTAAATGCTTGTAAAGCATTTTATAGTATTATAAAGATATCTAACAAGGGGAGGTGTAAGAGGCCCCCAATCAGACTTATACAATGATCATGTTTGTCGTCGTGGTACGAAATATGAAACTCCTCGGGTAGATGAAAACCTTTCATGAAACGCATCTCCAAGGCAATTTACATTCTTTACCATGCCATTTATTTTGTCTTTGGGACTTTTTCTTTTTAAAACCTACCGCATTCCTTATCTTCTTCCCAACGTTAATATCGAAAAGGTTGCAACCAAAAAATGTATGGAAAGAGTATAATTAATAAAAATGAACTCCAGGACTGGTGGTGTCTATATGTGAAAATGTGTTACATGCCCACTAAATTTAGTTGAAAAAAGGAAATCGTGACTTATAAACTGTAGGTTTAGAAATTGATGTATCTAAAAAGTTAAACTCCGATAATCAAGGAAATTGAATGCCAAAGAAAAGATTATGGGAGAACCAAGAGGAACCAGAGAGGGTGTCAAAATAAAATAAGGAAACTACGATTACGATGATTAAAAATGCCAAAGTGAAAAAAAATTGCTAAAAGGGATGCTCTCTCTCACTCTCTCTAAAGTTTTATTTTAGTGAAAATGATAAAGAAAATGCAATCACAAATTAATGAACAAGAAAAAAGAAAAACAAATGGGTTATAGATATGAGTCCTACTCATGGTGCGCATATACGTGTATGTTCCCTAAGAACTCAAAACAATGACCAAACTAATAATTAGCCACAATGCCCAATGTCGATCATAACTAGTCAAATGAGTTAATAATCCAAATACCCTTTTTTCATGATAATGCCATCAGATTTACTTGAGAAGTCTGAAAAGGTATAGGTTCGCTGTCTAGGATAAATTACACCCCTCTTGGATGAATGCCCAACCAAAGGCCTCAGGATATTCGTGAACTTGCATGTGAGAAATTACTAGTGTTGGAATCAGACTTAGAATTAAAATTGGCATCTGCTGAAAATAGAAACCCCATTTTATATAATGATCCATTTTTTAATTCTCCATTAATAGCTCCACTACCAGCAACCCCATTAAGAGCTCGGTAGTCACACTAAATTCTCAACCACCGGCCCACTAAGGATTTGTTTAATCCTATAATCTTCTATCTCAAAGCCTATATAAATAAGTCATTTCATTGTAGAAATACATATCATAAATCAAGTGAGAGAAAAATTAGAGAGAGGTGTACAACTAAGGTATTTAGTTATAAGTCAGTGGAAAAATTAAGATCATTTTGTGAGTTCTTGCGTGAGGGCTCCTATAATATTTTGAGTTGAGTGAGTGTTCAAAAGTGTGATTGATTGCGTAAAAAATATTCTCCTATAGTTAAACCTCGCCTCTCCTCTAATGGACATACTCAATTTTGGTGAACCATGTTAAATATTTATGTCTCTAAATTTATATAGTGGTAATATGTTTATTTCATTTCACAATTGTATTAGTAAGTTGATTTAGTAGGTTGTGGGATAAGGTATTGGGTTGTATTCCGCAGAACCAGCAAGAGGTATATTGAGGCTTTTCAGAATTCATGCGAACAACTGGTGTCAAAGCTACATTTGCAAATTGCACCTGTAGAATGGTTCGAAGCATTCAAGAGTGTTCAAGAACAAGCCCATGATTTTTTCCTAATGGAAAAAATTAAATCAAACGTTACTCCTAATGTTGATTCTACGAGCACAAACACAAAGAAGTGGGATCCTGGTTATGGATCTGGTGGTATCATGAAATTTAAAATTAAGCCGTATGACGAAAATATCAAATTTGGCCTATGGAAACGACGGATGCGAGGTGTTCTAGTCAAACAGAAACTTTAAATAGCTTTGTTAGGGATTCACAACAAACCAAAAGGCACATCTGATGTGGAGTGACTTGATATTGATGGACAAGGAACTTATTTTTAATGAAAAATACATCACTGATGAGGTGTTAAATAACATGGTGGTGGAGATGGGAAATTCTTACCATTACTTTTAGAGATTCATGATTGTGACAACTTGCTTAGAATAATAACGGGTGGACATCCCTATACTAAAATAATCAGGAATCTCAAGTGGATCATTCTCAGTATCTATTTACGATTCTAAAATAAAAACGGTTAACTACCCATTACTACAAAAAAAAGAGGGTGTCAATTTTTTTTTTTAAAACATTTATTTACATTACTAAAACCAACTATGCAACTACTAACCAACGACATAACATTTAAATTTGATAAGAGACATACATGCTCAAATGAAATAAAGAGATTAATACAAGAGTACAACAAAATCTCTAAAATGAAATACCCGAATATGTTGTCGGGTCACAGACAATACAATAATCTGAGAAAGAAAATATAAAAGTGCTACACTACAACACTTGGGTATAAACCCGATATACAAACTGAATCCTGATCTAGATACACGAAAGTTAGGAATCGACTATATCAAAATACTACAATAGTCCGCTACTGTCACAGCTCCATGAATACACTGGATGGATATCATTAATGGTGTCCTTGCGGAGGAACACCTAAAATAATAGAATATATACATGGCACGAGAAAAATATAAACGGATCAGAGCCCGAGGTGTGAATTTTTTTTATAGAAAGTTCATTAAAATGCATAATAATTATAAATGTATTATTACATGATTAACATGGAGTCGCACTCTCCATAAAATTCAACTCACCTCTCAACTAAAGCACGCAACTAAACGTATGCATATGATCTCCAAATAATTGCCCAAATTTATCTAGGGGTAAAGTGATCTAACTTACTCCCAATTCATACTCATGTAAAATCATTCTAAATCATATCTCTCAACTTCAAATATTACTACTCTCAAATATTCGCCCACTTTCTAAACCTATAAAATATATATAAACATTCTCTTTTAGTAGAATTTCTCATATTCTAGTTATTGACATAAATATATATATATATATATATATATATATATATATATATATATATATATATATATATATATATATATATATATATATATGAGTTATTAACATCCAAGTGCTAACGACTAAACTTCTCCCAATTCTCAATATAGCACTGCGTTTTGTGCGTGGGACGTCTCGCAAGCGAAGTCTAAACAAGGAACCCCCCCGATGCACTACTCCTTGGCAGTATTGATCATCAAGATTCATTATGTACTCAATGCATGATGCGTATAACCCGAATTCTTATTACTAATTAATTTATAATTCTCAATTCTCAATAGTGCACGGCGTTTCGTGCGTGGGACGTCTCGCAAGCGAAATCCAAACATGGAATCCCCCGATACACTACTCCTTGGCACTGTCGATTGTCGAGATATATACTAATCTATTAATATGAGCACTAAGGAATAACTTCTCCCCACTCCCAACATTACACCGCGTTTCGTGCGTGGGACGTCTCGCAAGAGAAATCCAAACAAAGAACCCCCCCGATACACTACTCCTTGGAAATGTTGGTCGTTGAGGTCTATTATGCCCTCGATACACAAAGTAATATGTATACTCATATAACTATCTACTCTTAATTTTATCATAATTGATTCAAGCAATCTTCTTAAGTCCGGTTAAAATCTCCCAGAATGAGATTCAAGCAATCTTCTTATCCCTTTACTCTAGAGACAAATATATGAAATCACATAATCATATACAATTAATATACTATTCACACAAGTATAATAATAACCATCCCAGTGAGCTATAACTCAAGGATGCAGGTTCTCAATGCTATCATCTAACAGGGAATCACTCACATATCATCCTGGGTACCAACGGTCGGAATCTCACACCACCTTGGTAAAAACCATATCACAACGTACGGGAAGCGGTCATAGTTCCTCCCCGAAAATGAGACGAAACATACCCACCATGTCTCACCCCTAATCAAAATAATCACACAATAATAATGGACGCTATGACCGGGGGACTATACGCGCCCTGCTCCTCAAGCCAGGGGCCTCACCCACATTGCGCAACTTCCCATGATAGCATAGAGGGGGTATGCTTCACTTATATATATATATATATATCATTCACATGATATACATACATCATCACATCATATAAATGTATACCATGATATACATACATCATCACATCATATAAATGTATACCATCACACAAGGTATATATATATATATATATATATATATATATATATATATATATATATATATATATATATATATATATATATATATATATATATATATATATATATATATCATATTATTTACATACTCTTATTACGCTCCTAGGCGTAAATGAAATAATATCATTATTTAGTATATTTTACTCTTGATATACTATTCGTCAATAACTCACATAACTTCCCCACTTTGTAGACACTATACTATTTCTCACTTGAAATTCACACTTCAATTCTATTCGTATGAATCATCTCCCAATTCAATTTACGTTAAGGATATTCTCTCAAAATAAGTCCATAGGACCCCAACAATTTATTATAAGGAAAAACTTCCTAAAAGTCTCCAAAACATACTCTTCGTAAGTCATATGGAGATTACCAATCGATAAACTCAAACAAAACGGGTTGAAACTCACCCTAGAAAAATATCCCCAAATCTACCCTGTTTTCGAATCGATTCGGGCCCAATCCGAATCGATTCGGCCTTCAAGGCGAATTGATTCGGGTCAAAAAACTTGGGCTGCTGTCTTAGGCCGAATCGATTCGGCTTGGGTCCGAATCGATTCGGTCACTCAGACCTATCAAGCTGGAATATTCTGAATCGATTCGAATTGGGGCCGAATCGATTCGTCCTGTTCAGCAGCTACAAAAATGGCATTTTTTCTCAAAAAATACGAACCTCCATTTAAATTATAACTCGGATTTATTTCTACGAACCTAAAGTTTTCATATCTCCTCGAGTCCTTTAGAGGTCCTAACACTCTATTTGGGAACCCCTAATATTTATCTCCAAATAATTCTAACCTTAATTTCTGACTAACGATTTTGATCTCGGACAGCTTTTCGTAGAAAAATCATTATAAATCCAAAAACATTTAGAAAAATAGATGGTCAACGTCCACGCGACTGTATCGAAAAGATATACATATTTCATTTTTTGACCAAGAGCCGAATCGATTCGCTTCCTAGCCGAATCGATTCGGAAGTGACGTTGTGTCACTATTCAACTTCTTCTCCAAAATTCAAAATTCATTTTTATCATCTTCCAACCATTTATCTTCAACCCAAACATATATATAACCTCAAAACTCAGTATATAACTTAACCCAACTAATTTACAACCTCTAATTCATTACATACACACCAAATATAAGACTTTACCCAAAATCTAGGTTTTGACATTTTATCCCAAAATTCACAATTTTTATCTATAAATCATGAAATAAATGATACACAACAATTATTTATCAAGTTTAATCACTTGCCTCGAATTTGTAGAGCTGATTCGCCCTCAAAATCACGGATTGACCAAAAATCCCAACTTTTTTCTCTTTCTCTTCTTCTTTTCTTCTTCTCTCTCTTTCTCTGTTTCTTTCTCTTTCTCTTTAATGATATTTTATCCCTCGTAGGCTTAATAAGACTTAACTCCCAAAATGCACAACTTTAAATGATAATACACATTTTAAATGACTCGATCACTTTAATTCGAACCAAATGGACTTAAAATATTTCGGAACCCAATTAAGTCCCAAGTACAGTCATTTCGACTATCTCGATCCTTCCGGAATCAATCGCACCCTCAGAATCGTCATTCGAATCACTTTATAACATCTTCAAATTCTGACCTCAAGTGCCAATTTAATTATTCTCCGAATAAAATAATATTTATTTCTCCCAAAATAAATAAATTATTGTTCCAAAATTCTCGGGGTATTACAATGATTTTATCATATGTTCGCTCCAAGCATAATTTTGTTGTAAAAATAGAAAATTTTCAAAAATAATTTCTTTCCTTTTTGCCCTTTTTTGGGGCATTTTCCCTTTGTTCACAATTTTCATTTTATATGTAGCTTTCTTTATTGTGGACATGTGCGTGACATAGTTTTCATTTTCAATTTCTCTTTATGCTCACATGTCCCGCGTGTATTAAACACATTTTCATAGTGATTTCATTTATTGTGTGTAAACACCAGAGAGGATTGATATCTGTGAACACTTTAATATTTATTTGATTTATAAAAATTTACCAAATCAAAATATTTTTATGTGCTCGCTCTTCCTCCCACTTTTAAGGTTTCAGTTCTATGAAGTTACTCAATTAATGTCAATGTTAAATAACTTCTTCAAATCATTTTCTTTATTCTTGAGCATGTTGCATTAGTTGTTTGTGAATAATTTTAAGGAAACTTGATGGTTGTGGGTTTTATCCCTGAAAACCCCCACGAGACACCACTCATTCACTAGGGTAATTTAGGGGTTTAGCGGCTTATCGCATATGCTAAATTCAATTGTTTTCCTGTGAAAGTTGTATTCATCTCCTTATCTCCCACCTTATGGTGCTACTTGTAGTTCTTGTTTCTTTACAATTCATTTCTAGTTACTAGAAACATGAAAGTTAGGGGGTGTGATTCATCTCGATTATTGCATATTAGTACCCCTTATACTTGCTCATTTTAGCCCCCTTTTGTCCATTAATTCCTATATATATGCTCGTTAACTAGGCAACCTCTTCTATCCATATATATATATATATATATATGCTTTGTTAGGTATAATTGAGATTTTTCAGGTATTAAGTGCTAAGCATGAAGTTTGATTGTGTTTCGAGAAAGTTTCGTCATAAAATGCAATCTTGAGAATAAATTGGTCTTTTCAAACTCTATATTTTGGAAGGTATAAAAGTACCAACATGTATATCATCAAATTATCTTCGCGTGGCCACCAACCTCATGTTATTTCGATCTTCAATGAAGAATTTATGGCCATTTCCCAAAAGTTTCGACATTTGCTTCAACTTCAAGGGTAATTTGGTCTTTTCATAGTGCACAATTTGGAGGGCTTCACACATGTATAGAATTTAATTATATTGTCTTCTGACTGTGCATAATTGTGAGTTCGTATGATGATTTTATAGTCGTTCTCACATAGACACGCAGAATTGGGTCTGATGTAGACCATGGCAGCAGGATCGAATTTTTGCAAAATCGGCCCAACTCGGTTGTGGGTGACCGAGCCAAATCTGTTCATTCACTATTTTCTCCTTTTTATTTCTTCTTTATTTTTTGTTTCCCTTTTTCCCACTTACTTTAAATACCAAGTGGGGTTTTATTTGAGAGACATTTTCTTATTTAAAGTTTAGGAAGGTTATTTTGGTGGGAGCTTTTCTCCTCTCTCACCCCTAGGGTTTGGTATGTATTAGTACTATTCATCATCTTCTTCAATTTTTTCTTGCTTTTTATTTTAGTTTTTGCTTTACAACCGAGTATTATTATAATATAAGATGTTTTTGTTTGTTAATTTTTTGTTTTCATTCATTAATTAGTTTGTTTAATTACTTAATCATGATTTGTAGGTATTTTGTGGGTTGGGACCATTTTTTCACCACTGATGGGTTTTTGAGCTTAAAATCTAGATTTTGGTTTGAAACCCCGTGTAATGATGTTGGAATATTATTTGTTTAACTTCCTTTGTCACGAAATGGCAGTGTTTATTGCGATATTCTGACATTAATCGATTTGTGACCATTTTTTATTGAATGTTTTATCTCTTATTTTTTAGTTTGGTCTCTTCATGAGTGATGTTTATAATTAATTAAATGTGCTCGATTTATTACGATTTGAACCAAATTCCTTAATACTTGTTATTAATTTATAGTGAGAAACTGATCCCAACCTTGTTTTGTGTAATCATTGTTAATTACGTTGTGAAATATAAGGTACACATAGAGAATTTTGAGGGAGGGATATCTTCATTTCATTGGTATATAAATACTCATAGGGTATGACCCCAATTTATAATACAAAATGAGGTATCCCAATAGACCCTTTATTAATTGTAAAATATCAGTGGTCATCCACTAAATACATATTTTATAACACTTCCCCTTGGATGTACACTATATCCACCATTAAATGATTGTTGCCTCATTAAAACCTTACTAAGAAAAAAATAGTGGAAAAAATTCAAAGTGAAGGAAAAAGAGTACAACTTTTGTGATTATTGAATCGGTGTTAGACACACTTAGTGTTGCCTCGTTAAAACCTATAATTAGAAATCTAATGGGTAAAAACCTAGTTAAAGAAAAAATAGTACAAAATAAATATGTCTAAAATTTAATTTACTTAGATTTTCCCCCCAATCAAATTCTCCCCTGGATTATGTCATTTCTCTGATGATTGATTTAATGCATATCAGTATCATACTCAACCGTTTGAAATGACTATTAGTTTTGGTGAATAGATTTGACAGGTTGTTACTTCGATTTCTTTTTTAGTCATAAGTTATACTTCTACAAGACTTGAGTTAAGAGGGATGAACATGTCACTTTATTAAATCTATATGAATTAAATATCATAACTCTTATGGAGATTATGTGTAGCGTAACTCTTCTCGAGTTCTTATATGTAGAATAACTCAAATGTATTAGTCATATCCCCCTCAATGTAGCCTCTTTGAGTTTGAGATATACAAGCACCATTGCCAAGTAGTACTAGGACCATATATCGTTTGAGGTAAGTCATAAGTGCTTTGAATGTTGCTTGTGAGTGTCATGGATATAGTATGCATGTACATTACAAACTTGACATTGATCGCTAGATTTAAAAAGTATTACACCAATAATTCCATGAGCGTATCACATAAGGTTAATATTAGTCTCATGCTTTGTAAGTCAATAATAATCATTTCTTGCCAAGATATTGACTGCAACTATAATATCCTGTATCATGTAATGTGTCATGTATAGAAATATACTAATAATTCACAAGTATGATACTTATGGACCAAATACTATAATAACATGCACATATGGTACTTCGGGACCAAATTTATATTTGTCATCCTCTTTAGGATGATACGGATAATTTAATTTCAAAGAGACCCTGGGTATACCAAATGGAAGTATTAAGATATGCTTAAGATAGGATGAAGTACATCA
Organism: Sambucus nigra; assembly: GCA_949130495.1. NCBI lineage: Eukaryota > Viridiplantae > Streptophyta > Magnoliopsida > Dipsacales > Adoxaceae > Sambucus > Sambucus nigra. The sequence goes on from OX422209.1 coordinate 194,800,920, forward strand.
AGACAGTCAAACCCTTAATCAATGACTTGACTCGGATTAATGTTAAAATCATGGACTAATATCAAGCTTTATTATTGCTTGCATCGTTTCCCGATTATCATGAAGAAAACTCCATAAAAAAGAGGTGTTATGAAGCGGATGAACCACACCATTATGGAGAGGTCAAGATGCACGAGGCTTCACTTTAGGTTTCCAAAATACTTTTGGGCAGCGGTTATTAACCACGCCATTTATTTGGTTAATATGTCTCCAAATGCAACTCTTGGATTGAAGTGACCCGAAGAAGTATGTTCTAAGAAATATTTTTATTACTCACAGATGAGAGTATTCGAGTGTCCATGATATGTTAACATCCTTGTGATGAAAGAACCAAGAATAACCCAATGTCTCACCTATATATCTTTCTCAATTTCACGAAAAGGGTAAAAGGTTACAAGCTTTGGGATCCTATGCCAAGAAAGATATTTGTTAGATGGACGTGAGATTTCATGAGGAGGCTATGCTTACACACAAGGAATTTTAAGAATTTCCAAATGACGATGATGTTGAAGTCATCAAGGTTACTATTTCTGTTCCAAGACCGTTCATTACCAAAAAGTGATAAATCGTATAGTAAAGGTGTAAGAGAAAGATTTATAATGTTCATTACATTTTTTAGTTTGGAATATTATGTTACTCATATACATCATCATGTACATTATCAAGAGCTTTAAGTGAAAAAAAAGGTAGTTACCGAAAGCAATAATCAAAGATCCAAGAGTTGAGATCGTCATAAAAATCATATGGAGAAGGTAAATGAGGTTGATTTTGTGTAATCCATTTATCCAGGAGTATTTTAAAAGTGTCTGAAAAAATAAAATATTTTTTCAAAATGTTAAAAATAGTTTTTATAAAATTTACAAAGTCGTTAGAATGACATTAGATGTCATTCGAATGAGTACACAATTATCATTAGAGCGTCTTCGAATGAGACCTCGAATGAGATCGATTTTTGAAAAGGTTGTCCTCACAGGAATCTAGTTGGAAATTTCATTTGATGGGTGTTCGAACGATATAGGTTACTTTGTTTGAACGAGATGTACCTCGTTCGAACGATCTGATGAAATTTTATTTTTTTACCTAATTTCAAATGCAATCTTTCATGTTTATCTCTTGAACATATTTCTCCTTATATATTTGTAATACCCCTTATTTATGAGTAATTATTTTTATATTAATTTGCCTTGTGGGTTAATTATATAAAATAAAGGAAATTGAAGTAAATATTATTTTAAGTGATTTGAGAGATAATATTTACCGATTTTTGCATATTTACTGTTAAGCGAATGTAAATAGAGTAATATTATGTCTTATTGCGTCGTTGTGCTTTAAGCGACGGTTATGAATTATATTCCAATTGGATCATTATTTATGAATTAATATGACGTTGGAACATGAAATAATTTATGATATCCCGGATGCCAATTTAGAGGGTACGGTTAGTCCGAAAATGGTTGAAATAGTCAAAATAATTACCAAGTTGTATTTTGGGTTCCGGCTACTTTTGACCGGTTATAACTTAATTATGTTGTTACGAGTCATTTTAAGTGTGTAGTAGCATTTAATGTTAGACTTAATGTATTTGAGGCATTTTGGGGTATTTAGTCTTCCAAGAGCATTTTATTTCTCACTAGGTGTAAACTCGCGCGATGCGCGGGGGAAGCTACTCCGATAATGGCCAAAACATATATAGTGAAACACCCAAACAAAATACATAAAGTAGCCTAAAAATAGTGAAACACTCAAACAAAATACGTAAATTCAGCCAAATAATCATTACTATTCAATGTTGTTATAGAACTTGGACTAAATTATATGACTAAATGAACCGGTTGGAACATCTTTATTAGGGACAAAAGAAAATAAAAGCTAAAAAAGACATTTAAACAATAATTAAAAGAACACTCAAGCATCTTAAGACTAATAAAATGACTTTTTACAAAGGATGTGAGAAGGAAATGAATAACATACATGGCGAGTTCTTTTTATAATCATATAATATCCTAAATTGTAAACAAAAATATTATTGTTCATTTGAAACAAATCAAATATCAAAATAAGATATTTAAGAGACGAATACAAACACTTTACTCTAGAAATAATTCAAAATTCTACTCCTTCCATAACTTTTTTGGGGTGGTTACATATGAAAGTAAACAACAGCTAACAATAGCCTCGTGGGTATATAACCCTCTTAAAGTAAAATAAATGCCCCTAATTTTTGCAAGAGGTTTAAGTCAGCCCCAAAAAAGCAAACACCTGCGTTAGGCGCCACATTTAGTTTTCCCTTCCTTTGTCATTTTCTAAGTTTTCGTATTGGAACTGTGCTTGTAAATAGGAATAAAGTTTACAACTTAAAGAACATAAATATCGAAATGAACAATGTAAAACTTACAATTATAACAAATAAGTTTTGGCCTTTATATTGTTGCTGCCTTCGGGTGATAAAGTTGTCACAATATGCTGCAACTGAAATCCTACAACAAATGAAGAAAAAATTCTTACATGTGTCATCTACCCACTTTAACTTTATAGAACTCGATTAGAACCAAATCACATAAAGGTAACTAAAAAACACAAATCTACACGTCTACCAGCAATGATATATATCATAAATCAACATAGCAAATAAAACTAAAACTAATAGCTAACAACAACATAAATGAAATTGGCAAAATGACCAGTTTTATCCCCAACCAAACAGAGGTAAAATATAACAAATTAAAAAATTCCGAATCTAAAACTTAACCAAATATGGAAACAAATAATATTGTCGAGACACCCAAATATGATAAGTGATTTGTTTTAATTCGCCAAATATTCAGTTTGGCACATTTGATTGACATGAGGATTGAATGTTTAACCATTAAAATCCTACACCAAAAAAGTACAATGAAGGTTTTATACTGAAAAGAGATGAATCTTTTATCTTTATCTATGAACAACCTAAATGTCTATTGGAAACAACAATATCCAAAAGAAAAAAGAACTGTTAGAAAACTTTTGAACTAAAGAAAAAAAATTACAAGTGATATCATTAGTCTAGCTACAGTACATAAAAAATAAATAATAAGTTTCTTAAAAAGACATTACAATTAAAACGTTATAAATGAAAACAGTTTTTGGTAAACCACCTTCAACAACATTATCTCCAAATTCATCTTCCTCAACAAGTCAATATATAATTAGTCTGCTTCCTCAACAAAACAAATGCATTCCTAATCCACTATGTTTAGTTATTAAGTGGGGGATTAAAATTATATATCCCTATGAAAATTCTATTTATTAGAGGTACCTACATTTTGCTGTTTGATAGCATCTAAACTTGCCTCCTCTTAACTGTCACACATATTTTAGAACGGTATATCAAGAATTTTAAAATAACCTTTTTTCATATATTTATCTAGTGATGTGTTCTAACATAGAGAAATAATTCAATCCTTTCAAGCATCGAAGAGACCCAAAAATACTTCAAAGTGCAAGCATGTATCACCTGCAAAAAGGTATTGTGCAGCATAAACAGTAAACAATTAAACATTGAAAGCTATTATATCATGGCAGTTGTACATATTGCACCAAAAAAATGAAAAATTATCCAATGAGTGAAAGTAAAATAAAATCATACCATAGAAAAGGACACATACTATATTATGCAACTTGTTCTCAGGTACCCAAATGTAAGGCTTGCCCTTCTTGACAATTTACTTAATCTTTCAAGTGTATGTTTCCTCCTTTTTAGAAAAAAAAGGTATAATAATATCCCTTATATATTGTGATTAGGTGAAACACAATACAATATATAATAAAGAAATGAATAGGAAATTACCTTCCTTTAGAGTCTATCATTGATGGTATTAAGGATGCCTTGCCTATTGTATGCTAATATATTCTACAAAGTATTATAAGTACATGTTAACGATCTCATGTCAATTCCACCAAAACAGAATATGAAATGTAGAGAGAGAGTGAGACCTTGCATTTACCATCGAGTGTTAAGGTGGTTGGTCTGCTTTCATCACTCCACTATAGATGCTTGTTGGCATTACTCAATCGGAAAAATATTAGAAAGTCTTTAAAATAATAGTAACAAATATTAAAACAATTGCATCAAAACATTCATCACTTATTCAACTAAATTATTATAATTAAATAAAAGATGAAATGGTATACAATTTACTAAAAGACTCAAAACTCAAAAAAATGAACACGAATTCAAAATATAGAAACTCGGATAACCCTACAAAAAACTAACTGAATTTAAGAAAGGAGAGATTAAAAATCAAGTTGAAAAATTCGAACCTAGGTGGTTTTGATCGAAGATTGAGTGTTATTGGTACCCGATAAAACTCTAAAACTGAATTGAATCTCTTGTATCTTAAAACATTTCTGAACAAAAAACCCAAATGTATTCAACCAATGCTTGAAAATGAATACCAAAAAGTAGCCACCGTAAAAAAGGAGGCACGAAGGGAAGAGAAAAAGATCCATACAGATTCATGAGGGATTAGCTGAGAGGGCCTATTTCCTGTGAAATATTAGATTATATAGAAAACCCCCCTTCACTGTGCAATTTGTACTCTTAAGTAACTAACCTATTTCGTCCATAATTAATCAATAGCACAACAACAAACTCTCTTAAAACCCCTTCTTAAATCGATGCAAAGTGGTAAGGTTTTATAATTTTTTGACGACTATGATTAAGCGTAAAACACGAACAGTTTTATCAGATGTCCCCAAAGGGACGTAAAACATAAACAGTTGAAAGGGACCTTTTTGCGTTTATTATTGAATGAAGACATTTACCCTCTTCATCCCTACTTTGGGAAGATATAAACATGTGGCAAAAACAATATAACTTGTGCAGGAGATACTGTACTGGAACTGAATTTAACGACTCAGCAAATCTTTCTCATTCCAATTTCTCATCAGTAGATTCAAATTATTGATTAACAGATGACTGTGCCGGGGAATTTGATCTTTCGATCAATTGGAAATTATTTAGTTTCCACTCCCATGTAAGAGAGCTTATTGTCGTGGGGTTTAGGGTGGATTTTTCTTCCTACTTGCACATGAATTTGACTTTATAGTTTGGAGATTATTGGTCAGCCCATGGGGTTGAGGAAATTTGGAGAGGATGGGAAGGGGTTTTTATTTTGTTTGGGGGTTAGAATTTAGTGACGACATGATAGGGAGATAGAGCAAAGAAAAGACTGAGAAAGTGAGAGAGCAACGAAAAGCTTATTAAAAGATGAATAATAACTATTTCAGGAAGGTCGCAACAGAAAGTGTTATGTATCGGTAATCATGTCAAGGTCTCAATGGTTATTATTAATCCTTGCATTGAACATTCACGGTGGAATCGTTGAGGAAAACACAGAAAATTAATGTCTTTCCTTCAATCAGTTAAACTGGGTACACATTCGCATATGAATTAAGAGAGCAGGAAGTTATGATGACATTTGGCTTAATTAGTGATGATTTATTCGGTTTTTGAATGATGAAAATAAAAATAAAAGGAAAAAAAGTTCAAGACATCAGGGCAATGATAATATATGGCAGAAATGATCAATGCAAGGATTACTAAGAATAGTGGACATGGAACTCCACGAACTAAAACCACAAGTGCTAAGTGATAACATTTATTCTGATTGTGAACTCCTAGTGCAGTTGGTACTACTGTTATACAAGTTTCTATAGCTACAATGGTTGAAATACATTGAAGAAAAATCCAATTAGTTGAGATTAAGAAAAAATTCATGTATGGAATAGAAAAAGAGAGGGAAAAAGATATTTATGACTACAGAAACTATAATAGGAAACCGGGCATCACCCCTTTTTTGTGTAGATACGTGTGTTGGCATTAGTTATAAAGAGAGGATAGAGGAGGGGTAGAAATCTTATAAAGATGAAAAAAGAATAGATCTTTATCAAAGAGTTTGAAGAGGATGACTCACAATTAATAGGTAAAGAGATATTTACATGCAAGTAGTTTGAGAAACCATTGTTATATTTAGTGTAAATTACTATGACCTCTAGAACCATAGATTATTTCTAATCTTCTCCCATAACTATAAAAGTAAACAAAAGATCCTCTTTAACTATCTAATTTTCATAACCATATTTCATCAAAAAATTGTCAAAAAGTCAACAAGTAATTTTTTCCTCCCATGAAGTTTCTTCAACATCCCACTCAATTTTTTTTTGAAACCGGCTAACTTGGGGTGTAATATTTTTCACATATGTCTATAAGTTTTTGATTTATTGTTCTGAGCTTCTTCCACCAGCCTGACCATCCTAGACACAACACAATACTCAGCTAGAGTAGTAGCTAGAGTAGTAGTTTTGATGCAAATATAACCTACATTCAGAACTAAAACATATTATATTTAAGTTCTCTTTAGGCCTCATGAATTGATAAAGTTTGTACACATAATAGCAAAAAGGGAAGAAAAAATGAAATATAAAGAAATCAACTTTAAAGCTAAATTATGTATCCAAAACCCAGAAGAACCCAATTATAATTTATTCATTTTCCATTTCCTCCATATTTGTCATCAACCAAAGAAATTCACCCTTAAAAATCATTAAAACTAAGAAATAAAAAGAACCCAACCCACATAAAGATATCCAAAACCCAAATGAAAAAAGTGGGACTTCCCTTGGCAGCAGATTTCTTCAATTGAAGCCCCAATATTTTCCTGAAATTTGTGGGTAAAACTAACTTGTGCTTGCCATTTATGTACTTGGCAATAGAGTTAGGGCTTGAACCCCCATTTTTCTTCAAAGATATCAAAGCCTCCTTAATCATTTGAAAGTAAGGAGGGTGAGAAGAGGTCTTAGCCTTCTTCTCAGGCATAAGTGTTTGTGGTATAGAGGCTTTTTTAACTTCTCCTGTGGCCATCTAATTCTCACAAACTGAAACTGAAAATAATCTCTGAGATATTACAAAACTTGACTATTGAACTCGATAGTAATCAAACTTATAGAGAGAGATCTGATCGAATTGGAAAAATTGGGACTGATTCAGTTTATTTTTCTATGGGAAAAAGTGGGATGAATTGTGTTAAATTTATTATGGGAAGAAGAAGAGGGAGAGAGAGGAATATGAAATGATCTTTAGATGTGATTTGATGAGATTAATGGACGGGGTGAAAAAGAGGGGGAATAGATGAAGACAGACACGTGGACACCTTCAGTGTTAATGAGATATAATGAATCTGTCTTGGGTTTTAGAACATATAAAAGATTTTATGTTTCTAAACCTATAGAGGGTTAGAGAGAGAGAGAGAGAGAGAGAGCTTAGGAGAAAGAGAAGAGAGAAGAGAGAATTGGAGACTTGGGGCTTGAAATCGTTGCTACGAGAAGAGAATCCTAGGCTACAATCTTGAGGCAAGTTTCTAACCTGTAAATATATATGATTGAGTGTGAATAATATGTATTTATAGTTATGTTTTTGAGTTTGAACCATTAATGGAATTTGTTGATTTTGTTGGTTAAATCTAACATTATAGGATCTAGACTTGTTTTAAATGGTTTTTTCTAGTTAATTAACTTGTATAAATGATTTGGAGATAATATGAGTTGATGGTGTTGGGATTTGATGGAAGAAATGGATTTAGGGGATTTAGGGTTCATAACAACCCGTAGTCCCAAATGGGCATTTTCGTTTAGGATGAATCGATTCGCCCTCCCTAGAAAATCGATTCGCTAAAACTGGAGGCTACAGGTCTGGGAAACCGAATCGATTTGGGTTAAGGCCTAATCGATTCGGGCTGAGACAAAAGGTTGGTTTTCTCAGCAGAATGGATTTGCTTTTGGGCGAATCGATTCGCTACCAGGGACGAATCGATTCGGCCCTAGGCGAATCGATTCGGAAATCCTGTTGTTTTAGAATTTTTTTCTAACTTAGTTTTTTAGCCCTTTTCTTTTAGGTTTGAGGCTTAGGAACCTTCTCTTATGAAGTACTAACGAGTATTAGAGTCTTACATTGGAGTAATTAATACCCTAGATTATTAAGGAGGTAATTGGGCTTATTTCGGGGGCTATTTGATAGAAGTTAGTGTCATTTCCATCTAGTAAGCTATCCTAGGACTAAGGGAGAGTTAGGTGGTATTGTTGTGGGGCTTTTAGAGACTAGTATGCGGAAAATTACACTTGGTATCCTTTAGTGTTGTTGTGAACTCTTGGAGGTTAGTATGGGGGCAATTAAACTTTGTAGCTTATGTCGTTAGGAACATATGGTTTCGGATAAAATAAAATGTACATTTTAAATTGGCATATCTTGTGATTTATGGCTTGCTTATACATACCTCTCCAAATGCTATCATAAGAGAAGTTACGCAAATGAGGTAAATCCCCTGGCTAGTGAATGCAGGGAGAATATAATCCTCGGCCATGGGACCGGTGGTTATATTATGATATTTTTTATTCAAAGTGAGGTAATTCCGTGTACAGTTATAACTCACTGTCGAAGGTATATGACCGCTTCCCACGCGACGTGATTTAGGGTGTGCCCATGTGGTCTTGGTTATAGGCCCTGGAAGATGGTACCATTTAGGGGCGCATCCAGTGGGGTGACTCGCATAAGGGTTGGTCTTAGAATCGTTATATATTGATGGTAACTATTATCACGAAAGTGGCATTTCATAAATGGATAATGCATTTATAAATCAAATGTATGGCATAAGTTTCCCTAATGATAAATGGACTTGTGAAGTTATACTTTAGGAATTTGAAATTTTAGCATGTTATATGGAATTAAGATATTTCTCTTAATTAGACAGGTAGTTTGATTTATGATGATCAAGTGTGACGCTAGGCTGTGCATTTAGATGATAGGTGGGGATGATTCTTATATTGAAGAGAGAACCTAACCTGTTTATAATGTTTAGCATTCATAACTGTTATGCATTGTATTCACATGTATATCATATCAAACCAGGCCCTGACCCGTTTATATTTCCCTGTCTTGTGTGGTTTTTAATTATGTTCAGGAGTTCTGCCATAAGGACACCCGTGTTAATCTTTCATTCTCTGTGTCAACGAGTTACATCATTTTTGTGGATGTTGTAGCATTTTTGTAATAGACGCATTAATCTTTTGTATAATCTAGTTATGATCAATATGTACATTCGGCGCATTTCCCAAGTTTTATATTTATATATACTGTTATATTTAACTGTAATACTTTATGTGACCTCTTGTATTAGTCTGTTAACCGGCAGCTTATTCGGTTATGTTATGGTGAATTGTTATATAACTGTTGCGTGTCTTTATTTCTATCCACCTTCATTTATAAATTGGATTGTAGAAATTGTTTTATCAAACTTGAAAAATTATATGACATCCATTTTTCATAATATTTGGTGGTTATCTCGTACTATTATTTTCGCAACAACGATGCTAAGAATGGACCATTCATGATTCATATTATTATTGGAGTATCGAGTTGGCCACCTCTTATTTTAATAAGCGGGGTGTCACAGATGGTATCAGATAATCAGATTCTAGAGTCCTTAGGATCTATGCGGACTTATCACGTTCTACCGTAGCGTTATTAGATATAGAGACCTATTATTAGGACTATTTTATGTGGGCATGTTTGCGAACTTCACCAAGGATAAATTATTTTAGCTATATTCTAATTCAGTTGCTTTTTAACTCAGATGCTGCCTAGACAAGGTCGCCTGACGAGGGTAAATCAAGTTGTAGAGGATGTAGATCCCCCACCACCGTAAGGTACTATAAATGCGATGGAGCTGGCTAATATTATTCCCCAGGCAGTCAACGCCGCAATGACCGCTATGGCACAGCAATTTCCCCAAGTTCAGTAACCGATCGTACCAGTGGCTCAAACCCATGCTAGACCCTCCGCATGGGAAAGAGTTAGAGAGTCCTTCCTGAAAGGTCACCCTCCAGAATTTCAGGGTGGCACTGATGTGATTGTGGCAAATCAATAGAAGAAAGATATGCAATGCCATCTTCGAATGGTGGAATGCAGTGGGGAACGAAAATAGATTCTCGACACTTTTAAACTCGTAGGAGTAGACCTACAATTATGGGAGTCGATGACAACTCTGGAATAAATTCATACCATGACTATCTTGGAATTTTGGGCTCTGTTTGATTGAAAGTATTTTCCTCTAGCTATCCAGAAGGAGATGCAAAGGAAGCTTTAGGATGTTGTTCAAGGGGAGAGATCAGTAGCGGAATATGAAGAGTAATTTACTCATTTAGAAAAATTTATACCGGATGAAGTGGTTCCCAAATAAAGGAGGATTTCGAAATTATTCGGGTGTTTAAATTGGACGATAAGGTAGCACCTTTTGGGGAACCCATCTTTCCAAACGTTTGGGGATGTGATGAATGCATCCTTACTCCATTGCCAGGATCATCGTCTTCACTTGAAGGGGAATAAGAAGATTGAAGATTCTAGTCAGACTAGTAAACAAGGAGGAAATGGCGCAGGTGGAGCCCTACTATCGCCACAGCAGTCGAGGAATAAGCAGAAAGAGTAGGATCTCCAGCAAGGGAACTCGTCTAAGAAGTAATGGTTTGAGGGTTTCAACCTTGGCGAAGGTGGTTTTAGAAACGGTCAAGGTGGTCAGCAATAGCAGTAGTTACACCATCAGGTTCAAGCGGGTGGAGGGAATAATGGAGGTCGAGGCCATCAGGGCCAAGGTGCAGGGCAGTTTTGAAATAACAATAGAGGCCAACATCCAAAAAATTTTACGGGTCGTTGTTTATAGTGTGGTGAACAGAGTCACATAAGGAGAGATTGTCCATATTTGAACAGGGGACAGTTGCCTAGAGGTACTCAGAATCAGCAGGCACATCCACAACCTCCAACACCTATTCTAGTCATCCCTCTACAATAGGGACAACTTCAGTATGGGTGTGTGTATAATATTCAGAATGCTTTGTTTCCGCCAGCACCGCCTACACTTCCATCTACTACGGGTGAGTTTCCCATTCATGCGTATGTGTGTCGAGTGTTATTTGATACGGGGCAACGCACTCATTTATTGGTATGCATTTTGCTCATTCGACGGGGCTGATTAAGTCTGTCGAGAGTACTTTTACTAGTTTGGAGTCTTCCATGGGTGATGGTTCTCTTATACTTTTTATTTATGAAAGGGTAGGAATAGACCTTGGTAATTTGTGTTTTGAGGCCGATTTACTCGTCCGGGATATGGTCGAGTATAATGTTATTTTGAGTATGGACTGGTTAGTAAAATATCGAGCCATGGTAAATTGTCATGGGAGGAGTATAGTCTTTACCATTTCGGGGCAAGAAATGTTTTTAGTGGCTATGCCTCTTTCAGAGGGAGGTTTGAGCATGCACTTGTATTGTATTAAGGAAGAGATTTTATGAGAAATAATTATTTCCCTAGATTCGATTCCTGTTGTTAGAGAATTTGAAGATGTCTTTTATAAAATTTCGGGCTTACCTCCAAGTCGTGAGATTGAGTTTGTAATTGACTTAGCGTCGAGAACTCGACCGATTGCGAGATCTCCATACCGTATGGCTCCTTTGGAAATGAGGGAGTTAAGGGATCAAATTCATAAACTATTGGGGCAAGGGTTTATTCGGCGTATCACGTCGCTATGGGGTGCCGCTGTGTTATTTGTGAGGAAGAGAGATGGTTCCCTTCGATTGTGCATTGATTACCGTGAATTAAATAAGGTTACCATCATGAATAAATACCCGTTACCTCAAATCGACGATTTATTTGATCAGTTAAGAAGAGCATCGTACTTCTCTAAAATAGATTTGAGGACTGGGTACCATTAACTGTGAATTTGAGAGAAGGACGTGTTGAAAACTACATTTTTGACCAGGTATGGATCCTATGAGTTTTTGGTTATTCCTTTTAGGCTAACCAATGCTCCTACCATATTTATGGACCTTATGAATTGAGTATTTCGAGACTTTCTAGACCAGTTTTTTATAGTGTTCATTGACGGCATTCTAGTATATTCTCAGACTGAAGCTGATCATGTTGAACACTTGCGATTGGTCCTGCAGACACTACGGGATCATCAACTTTATGCAAAGTTTGAGAAATGTGGATTTTGGTTACAGGAAGTGCAGTTTTCGGGGAACATTGTGATGGCTGAGGGTATTTCTGTAGACCCGAGTTAAGTTTTCACGGTGAGGGAATAGGGTCAACCCACGACGCCTATTGAGATCCATAGTTTTCTTGGTTTGGCGGGTTATTATTGCCATTTTATTAAGGGTTTTTCCAAGAGTGCGGGCCCTTTGACGAACTTGACCCAGAAGGGAGTACGATTTGTTTGGGATGATTTCTGTGAGCTAGACTTTGATGAGCTGAAGGACAAGTTTACTTCTACTCCTGTACTCGCGTTGCCAAGACTGTGAGTGAACTATTTAGTCTTCACATACGCGTCTTTACAAGGATTGGGAGGTGCGTTACAATAGGAGCATAGGGTCATTGCTTATGCATCTCGCAAGCTAAAGCCCCATGAGAAGAATTATCCTGTGCATGATTTGGAGCTTGTCGTGGTAGTGTTAACCTTGAAGATATGGAGGCATTACCTTCTGGGTGAGAAATTCATTATTTTCACGGATCACAAGTCGTTACAATATTTGTTCTCGCAGAAAAATCTAAATATGCGTCAACGTCGATGGTTGGAGTTCATAAAGGACTATCAATTCAATATTCACTACCACCTAGGAAAGGCAAACGTAATAGCTGACGCACTGAGTCGTAAACCAGTAGTGGAACTATAAAAGGTGTGGAAATCCAAGTGGAAGGAGCTTAGACAGGATGATGATATGGCGAGGGCATGTATGTCAGTCTTGACCATTACACCTGCTATTGTTATGCGAGTCGTAAAAAAGCAACGAGAGGACAAGGACTGTCAAGATCGGGTATGCCAATTATTGATCGAGGGAGCGAAGTCCTACTTTATTCGTTCCGAGGGTGGGTTATGTTTCCACGGAAGAATTATAGTCCCGGACGAGGGAGATTTGAGATGTGCTATCATAACGGAATCTCATGGTTCAAGATTTGCAGTACACCTGGGTGGAGACAAAATGTACAAAGATATGCGCCATCAGTATTGGTGGGCAGGTATAAAAAGGGACATTTCTGAGTTGGTCTCCCAATGCGCCACTTGTTAACTAGTGAAAGTGGACCACTAGCGACCAACGGGATTGTTGCAACTGTTAGAAATATTGGTGTGGAAATGGGAGAGTATCTCAATGGATTTTATCACTGGGTTACCGACATCACAAAGTGTTCATGATTCCATTTGGGTTCTTACGGATCATTTGACTAAATCGGCACACTTCCTACCGGTATGGACGAATTATAATATGGCACGTTACGCCCAACTCTTTATTGCAAAAATTATGAAACTCCATGGGGTACCTATGAATATCATCTCGGAACAAGACAAGATTTTTATATCCCATTTTTGGAAAAGTTTCCAAGAGGCGATGGGAATTGAATTGCAGTTGAGTAAATCATACCATCCACAAACTGATGGGAAAAAGGAGAGAGTCAACCAAATGTTTGAGGATATGCTTAGAATGTGCGTACTTGACTTTTAAGGACGTTGGGAACAATAACTTCCATTGGTCGAATTTGCATACAATAATTCGTACCAATTCACGATAGATATGGCACCATATGAGGCATTATATGGCCGGCCGTGTAGATCACCTACTTGTTGGTTGGAAGTAGGAGATAATAAGCTCCTTGAACCTGAAATGATCCAAGATACCTCTTCGAAGATTGAGCTTATTTCAAACCGCATACGAATTGCACAAAACCGTCAGAAGAGCTATGCCAATGTGAATCGGAGTCATGTGGAGTTGGAAGTGGGGGATCAAGTTTTAGTACAGGTATCCCCAATGAAGGGTGTAATGTGATTCGATAAGAAAGGAAAACTTGCGCCACGTTATGTAGGCCATTTTCCCATTATTGCAAAGGTAGGACCCATGGCATATCAACTTGCTTTGCCGAAATGCCTACAACAAATTCATGATGTGTTCCACGCTTCATCTTTGAAGAAGTATAAGAGATGCGAGGGAGCTCATTATCATATCCCATTGGATGATATCGAGTTGCAACCTGATATTTCATATGAGGAACAAAGAGTTGCTATTCTATATGACGGAGAGCGTACACTAAGATCAAAAGTGGTACCATTGGTTCGAGTCCAATGGGGACACCACAATGCTGAGGAATCAACTTGGGAATGGGAGGATGATATTCGAGAGAAATACCCACATCTCTTTTGACAAGGTACGCCTAAATTTTGAGGGCAAAATTCCCTTGTAAGAGGGTGAGTGTGTAATACCCTTTGTTTATTAGTAATTATTTTTATATTAATTTTCCTTGTGGGATATAAAATAAAGGAAATTGAAGTAAATATTATTTTAAGTGATTTGAGGGATAATATTTATCGAGTTTTGCATATTTACTGTTAAGCGAATGTAAATAGTGTAACATTATGTCTTATCGCGTCATTGTGCTTTAAGCGACGGTTATGACTTATATTCCAATTGGATCATTATTTATGAATTAATATGACGTTGGAACATGAAATAACTTATGATATCCCGGATGCCAATTTAGAGGGTACGGTTAGTCCGAAAATGGTTGAAATAGTCAAAATAAGTACCAAGTTGTATTTTGGGTTCCGGGTACTTTTGACCGGTTTGAACTTAATTAAGTATTTACAAGTCATTTTAAGTGTGTAGTAGGATTTAATGTTAGACTTAATGTATTTGGGGGTATTTAGTCTTCCAAGAGCATTTTATTTCTCATTTTATGTTTCTAAACCTAGAGAGAGTTAGAGAGAGAGAGAGAGAGCGTATGAGAAAGAGAAGAGAGAATTGGAGATTTGGGGCTGAAAGCATTGCTACGAGAAGAGAATCCGAGGCTAAAATCTTGATGCAAGTTTCTAACTTGCAAATATATATGATTGAGTGTGAATAATGTGTATTTATAGTTGTGTTTTTGAGTTTGAACCATTAATGGAATTTGATGATTTTATGGGTTAAATCCAATATTATAGGATCTAGACTTGTTTTAAATGGTCTTTTCTAGTTAATTAACGTGTATAGATGATTTGGAGATGATATGAGTTGATGGTGTTGGGATTTGATGGAAGAAATGGATTTGGGGGATTTAGGGTTCAGTACAACTCGTAGCCCTAACTGGGCATTTCGTCCAGGGCGAATCGATTCGCCCTCCCTAGCGAATCGATTCGCTAAAAAGGGAGGCTACAGGTCTGGGAAATCAAATCGATTCGGGATGAGATAGAAGGTTGGTTTTCTCAGCCGAATCGATTCGCTTTTGGGCGAATCGATTCACTACCAGGGACGAATCGATTCGTCCCTAGGCGAATCGATTCGAAAATCCAGTTGTTTTAGAATATTTTTCTAACTTAGTTTTTTATCCCTTTTCTTTTAGGTTTGAGTATTAAGAACCTTCTCTTATGAAGTAATAACGAGTATTAGAGTCTTACATTAGGGGGATAAATACCCTAGATTAGTAAGGAGGTAATTGGTTTTATTTCGAGGGCTATTTAATAGAAATTAGTGTTGTTTCCAATTAGTAAGTTAGCCTAGGACTAAGGGAGAGTTAGGTGGTATTATTTTGGGACTTTTATAGACTAGTATGAGAAAAATTACACTTGGTAGCCTTTAGTGTTGCTGTGAACTCTTGGAGACTAGTATGGGGAAATTAAACTTTGTAGCTTATGTCGTTAGGCACATATGGCTTCAGATATAATAAAGTGTACATTTTAAATTGGCATATCTTGTGATTTACGACTTGCTTATACATACCTCTCTAAATGCTTTCATAAGAGAAGTTACACGAATGAGGTAAATCCCATGGCTAGTGAATGTATGGAGAATTTAGTCCTCGGCCATAGGACCGGTGGTTATATTGTGATGTTGTTTTATTCGAAGTGAGGTAATTTTGGGTACGGTTATAACTCATTGGCGAAGGAATATGGCCGCTTCCCAAGCGACGCGATTTCGGGTTCCCAGGTGGTCTTGGTTATAGACCCTGGAAGATGGTAGCATTTTGGGTCGCATCCAGTGGGGTAACTCCCTGAAGGTTGGTCTTAGAATCGTTATATCTTGATTGCAGCTATTCTCACGAAAGTGGAATTTCATAAATGGCTAATGCATTTATAAATCAACTGTATGGCATAAGTTTCCCTAATGATAAATGGACTTGTTAAGTTATACTTTAGGAATTTGAAATTTTAGCATGTTATATGGAATTAAGTTATTTCTCTTAATTAGACACGTAGTTTAATTTATAATGATCTAGTGTGACGCTAGGATGTGCATTTAGATGAGAGGTGAGGATGATTGTTATATTGAAGAGGGAACCTAACCTGTTTATGATGTTTAGCATTCATAATTATTATGCATTTTATTCACACGTATATCATATCAAACCGGGCCCTAACCCGTTTATATTTTCCTGTCTTGTGTGGTTTTAAATTATGTTCAAGTGCTCCTTCGCAAGGACACCCGTGTTAATCTTTCCTTCTCAGTGTCAAGGATCTACAACATTTTTGCGAATGTTGTAGCATTTTTGTAATAGACGAATCAATCTTTTGTATAATCTAGTTAATATCAGTCTGTACATTCGGGCGTGTTACCCAAGTTTTGTATTTGTATATACTGTTATATTTAACTGTAATACTTTATGTGACCTCTTGTCTTAGTGTGTTAACCGACAGTTTATTCGGTTATGTTATGGCGAATTGTTAAATAACTGTTGCGTGTCTTTATTTCTATCCACCTTCATTTATAAATTGGATTGCCAAAATTATTTGATCAAACTTGCAAAATTATATGACATCCGTTTTTTAAAATATTTGGTGGTTATCTCGTACTATTATTTTCATGACAGTGATGTTAAGAATGGACCATTCATGATTCCTGTTATTATTGAAGTATCGGGATGGCCACCTCTTATTTTAATAAGCGGGGTGTCACAATATTGAGATACAAGATTGAAATTTCGATAAAGACTTTTAGACATCTTTTTATGATCAAAATCTTTTGTTTTTCGAATCCAAACCCCTTATATGATTTGATATTACTTTATACAATCTTGAAGAACACATATATTGTTTTAGATCTTGTGGATTTAATCACTCACTATTAAAGAGAGGGAAATAGTGTCCTAAGGCTGATAGGTGGACACCGACGCAAGTAGAGCTTGCGATGTGGGGCATTATTGGATCTGCATCATTTTCTGTCAATAAAGAGGAAGGAAGACATAACTGAAATTCTTAGTGGAGTCTAAGTGTTTAAGTTTGTCTGTGTCATTCTATAATATATAGTTATAATAGTACTAAAAATTCATTTTACTTGAAAGGGTTTTTTCCTCATATCCTGTCTTGTGGTTCATGGTTTTTTTAATTCAAATTAGATTCATATATTTTATATGTTTAGGTTCACCTAATTGATTAAGATAAAATTGGAGTTAATTGACTTTGGCTTTTGTGCGTGACCTAATCTACGATTTCTACATATAATTGAACCACCCTTTGAAACCAATTTTACAAATTAGTATCAGATCTTGTTTCTTCAAGTTATTTAGACGAATCCTGGTGGTTATATGGGTAATTCGTACAATACGACACCTATGTTTAATGGATCTAATTATGCCTATTTGAGCTCGAATTATGGATCTAATTATGCCTATTGGATCTCAAATGATATCATCTCTAAAATCGATCGAAGAGCGCATCTAGCTTACTGTTGAAAGGGGTGGACTCCTCTTATTGTGACTAACAAAAATGTTGTTAGTTTCAAGTGAGTCTGGACTTGAGATTATTTTATACTGGGAAACTTCAAATCTCGAAGTTTAAATGCTATTTTTGGTGCGCTCGCTCCCGAAGAATTTCATCGTATCATGACGTGTACCACGTATAAAGAAGCTTGGGATATTCCCATCTCACACACTACGGATTCAATATTTTCAAAGTTTATAATCTTCATAACCTCACCACCATATTTGAGACTATTAACATGCTTGAAACTGAAAATTTCATAATTCCATGATCATTTATCCGACACTGTGAATTTTAGTTTTAACTTGGGTTAAAAAATTCTAGAAACAGGAGTTAAGAAAATTATGAGATCACTCCCATCACGTTTTTATGAGAAAGTCACCGTTCATAATTTTTTGGGAATTCTAGACATGATTAGGCTAGAAGAGATCATAGTTGATCTTCAGACTTGAGAAAAAAACATGTTTCCCAAAACCCAAAAGAAAAAGGAATAACTTTATAAGCTAAGTCTAAAGAAAAAGAGGTTTATGACTCCGAGTCTGAATTTGATCTAGATGATCTTGCCTTGTTTGCTAAAAATTTCAAAATATTACTCCTATTCAAAAATCAAAATTCATCCAAAATGGAAAATAAAAGTTTTGAGAAAAATATAAATTTCAAAGATGGTAAGAATTTTTATGAGAGCGGTCAAAAGAAAGCTGGAGGTGAGTACCCTAAGAAGGACGAATCAGAGAGCTATTATGAGTGTGAAAGGAAAGGTCACAAAGACCATGAGTATTCCACTAGGCTTAAAAGACAGGGCAAAGGAAAAGTTACCTACAGTGTCACTCTAAGCGATAGAGATGTTGATATGGTGGATACCGAAGATGAGTCACTACATGAACGTAAGTTTTTCGCATTCATGTCTAGTCATGTTAGCACTTCAAGTATGTCTCCCACCGATGAGGAATTTTCTAACCGTTAGAACTTCAACAATGAGTGTAATCATTTTGGATAGTTTAAGGATGATGATTTGAGTGAGGGAAAATAAGGTCTTCAATGCACATACTTTGAACTTTACACCGAGTTGTTAAAAAAAAATTGAATCCCACGTGAAGGGAAAAATAAGACTTGACCGACAAAGTGGCTAGTCTTACTAGATATCTTTAACATCATTAGAGACTCATCAGAAACTTGAATCCCATGTTTTCCAACTTGATAAAGACCTCGAATGTGGTCGAGAGGTCAAAGTCACTTTAGAGGACACATCTAAGAAGGGTAGAAAGATTTTCCTAGGTCCCTCTTTGGGCTTTAAAGAGAGGCAAGGGATAGGTTACGAAGGTGCTTTCACTTCTAATATCTTACCCAAATTAGTTCCCAAATTGTTTATGGATCCTTATGGGCCTCAACCTAACCCACCAACGAGAATTTGACATAGGCATTTTAACCAAGATAGACCCAAACTAATCTATGTTGGTACTAATTGAAAATGAAGAGGTCACAATCTAGGAAAAGTTTCTCAGACACATTCTCCCACACACCACTATAGAGACTTTACTAGTCTTGGAAAGAAAATTGAGTTTCTAGTCACTACTTCCAAACATTTAATGGAAGAATTTTAGAGGATGTATGCGCCTTTGAGAATAATTCCAACACAATGACTAGTGTTAACAATGATAAGGGCAAACAAAAAGTTACCACGTCTTGAGAACCTAAAAATGAATAAAAAGCCCTTGTTCTTCACGTTGATCTCAAGGTTCAAGATACTTGTCATTGGTATTTTGATAGTAGGTTATCTAGTCACATGATTGGTGACATGTCATATTTTACCAACTTCATGGACAACAAGGAAGGAAATGTCACTTTTATGGATGGGAGTAGGTCTATCATATTAGAATGAGGTTGTGTGGACATTCTCGGCCTTCATAAGCTAAACAATGTGTTTTATGTTGAAGTATTAACGGTGAACTAAATAAGAATAATCTAAATTTTCGATGCTAACTTTGCTGTAAAGTTTGATCAGCTGGAGTATAACATGTTTTATCAATCGATAAACTTTATCTACAAGGTGTGGGGACTAGCAATAATTGTTGTGGTATCAGTCCCAAGTCCTCTTTAGTGTGCAATAATGTTAAGGTCTCCACCATAAAGCTTTTCATGAACTACTAGGTCACATCAATTTTAGGGATATTACGAGATTAGTTAAGAAAGACCTAGTTCGTGTCATACCATCACTTAGAGAACTAACTTTTTTTATTTGTGGTCCTTAACAACAAAGGAAATAAATTAAGAGTCCGATTAAGTAAGTTGAATACCATTACCACATCCCATGTTTTAGAGTTGAAGCACATGAATCTTATGGATCCCATGCATATGAAAAGTATTTCTGGTAAGAAGCATAATCTAGCGATGATTGATGAATTTTCCAGATATTCTATCATTGGATTTCTTAAATAAGTCTGATGTTATTGATTTTAAAACTGCCAAGTGTCGCGTTGTTGAAAACCAACATGGTGTCACTATAAATTGCAATTGTAGTGACAATGGCACTAGATTTAAAATGTCCGACATTGATGGTTTTTATGATTAGGTTGGCATCAAACAGAGTTTTTAGCCATTCTTACTACATAACAAAATGGCATAATTGAGAGGAAGAATCAAACAATTCAAAAGATGGAAAGATCCATGCTCCTTGGAAGGAAAGTGCTGAGACATTTTTTGGCAAAGGCAGTAAACATCACATGCCATATGGTGAATAAGTTTATCTTTGTCCACACATACTTCACACTCCATATGAGTTGTGGATAGAGAAGAAACCTAATTTATCATATTTCTGATTTTGTAGGAGTTCTTGTTATATCGTTAAAGACAAAGAGCACTTAGGGAAATTCGATTATAGAACCGATGAGGGAATACCTTTAGCATATTCATCGACTAGTAGAGCCTATAGGGTGTATAACCATAAAAGTTCTAAGTTTATGGAAGTAATAAAAGTAACGATTAGATATGGTGCACCATCTGCATTTATTTATCATGGTATTGCTTGTGAGAACAATGCACCCCGGGCGATGATCTTATCGTCCCCCACACCACAACGGCGAACCTCTATCTTAACAAATAAGATCCACCCCTTGGTTTAGATAAAGTCCTTAACCTACCGACATACTTGGTGATCCCACACTAGGTGTCAATACTTATGCTCAACTAGAGAATGAGGTTATCTACTTTTTCTACCCTTCCACAGTTGAGCCCAAGAATTTGAAGGAAGCACTCAAAGATGAGCATTTGATAAGTTCTATGCAAGTTGAGTTCCTTTATTTTCTGAAGAATGATGATTGGAAACTAGTCCCCCCAATCTATAGAGACAAATGTTAATGGTACCAAGTGGGTGTACAAAAATAATATGTAAGAAAATGGTACTATCAATAACGCTAGGTTGGTTTCTCAAGGTTACAAGTTATAGGTGTGAACTTTGATGAGACATTCACTCATGTTTCTAGGCTTGAGGATGTCCACTTACTACTCTCCATAGCATGTCATTTATGGTTTAATCATTAAAAATGGATGTCAAGAGTTCCTTTTTTAATGGAATTATTAAAGAGGAGGTTTGTGTGGAACAACCAAAGAGGGTTAAAGATACATAGCACCTGAAACACGTACTTTATCTAAACAAGGAGTTGGAGAGTTTAAATAAAAAGCCACGTGCTTAGTATGAAAGGCTAACTTTATATCTCTTAGCTCATGGCTTCAAGGTAAGGGGACTTGATATCACATTTTTCGTTAGTAGAGGAGGTGGTGCTACCTTGGTTTCTCGAGTCTATGTGGATAAAATAGTTTTTAGATCCAAATGTTCCCAACATTCTTAAATTTTTTTGGAAGATATAAAGAGTGAATTTGAGATGAGCATGGTTGGTGAACTTTCTTTATTTCTAGGTCTCCAAGTTCATCAACTCGAAAATGGGATATTTATATCTTAATCTAAATATGATAACGACCTTGCGAAGAAGTTTGGGTTGGACTCCACCAATAACTCTCTCACACCCATGAGTTCATCGACAAAGTTAGAAAATACACTTTAGGTAAGAACATAGGGAGAACGCTATATAGGACTACGATAGGTAGTCTCCTCTACTTGATCACTAGCCGTCCTGATATAGTATTTGGTGTTGGAGTTTATGCATGTTACTAAGCATCCCCAAAAGAGTCACATTTGCTTCCACTTAAATGGTTCATCAAATACATGATCGGAATTCTTACTTATGGTATTTGGTATTTTTGATACCTGTTATTGATTGTTGGCCTATTCAGATGTCGATTTATCCAGGGATGCTTACGGTTGAAAAAGCACAATGGGTTAATGCTTTTACTTTGGGAGTGATCTTGTCTCTTGGTTGAGTAAGAAGAAAAAACTCAATTCTTTTGTCCATGGTAGAGGCCGAGTACATAAACACCAAGAGTTATTGCACACAACTCTTATTGATATAAAAAATGTTGGAAGATTATGGGATTAATCAAGGCACGATGACTATTTCTTACAATAATACAAGTGTAATCCATATTTTCTTTAATCCCATCCATTATTCTTTTACGGAGCAAATTAGGATTCTTGAGCATTTTATTTGTGATCTTATTGGGCTGAAGATCGATTCCTTGAGCTTCGCGAGTACCAAATGTCAATCGATCGACATTTTCAATGATTTGCGGATCATAAGAAGTCTTTGGGTATTTGTTGCATTGATTAAGTTCATGTATTGGTCCTAGTTTAGGGTGATTTTCATGTTGTTATCATTTACCCCTACAACTAAATTGTATTCTGATGTATATATGTTGAAAATTCCAAAAATATTTTCAATTCAAATTTAAAAATATTCGGAAGATTTTATTTTTGATAAAAATTCTCAGAAAATTGTATTTTTTACACAATATATGGATGTGAATTTAATATGTTCGAAACGTATCTTTATTATATCAATTCATGTGATTTAATCATAGTGTTATTCGACTTAGATAGTTTTTTGTCTGCTTAATTATGCATGTTTAGCATTACGCCGTTCATTATTGATTACTACCTTCATGCTTGACTCATTATATCACCTTGATTACACACATACATGAACTTTTTGAACATTTACTTGCTTGTGATAATTTTAATAGGATGTTCTCGTCTCAATTGCGCTTATTAATGAACCAAATGTACTAGGAACTAATTGTTCATGTAAAAACCATTGCCCATATTATTTTCTTTTGGAAAATTACTTTTTGTTTAAACAATGGAAAGGGGATACGAAATAAGTAGTCTTCTTTGCATCAAATGCCACCATTGGCAAGAGCCTAAAACAAGATTTCGACACATAAAGACAACAGTGCCAAAGGGAAATTTTTTTGTTTCATTGATGCTTGATTATACATGAGCAATATGATTGCTTCAAAAATTTGATAGCATATGCTTAAAAAATTTTAGGGTGTTATAAGTTGAATATCAATGGATTTACATAATAAAATTCCTTTAAAAACATTAAATTGTTTGTCGTTATTGATTTGAGAAGCATTGAAATTCGTGATAGTTTGTGTGAGTTGAGTTAATTTCACTCTGTTCAAATATTTTTACAGAAGGTTGAATTGATTTCTTTCCTTAAGAGTGCCTCTTTAACTTCGTGCACCATCGTTACGAATGCCTATTTTGACTTTTTTGTGCATTAAGTTCCCACAATTTCATTCCATATTCATGATTTGGATATTTTCATGCTACCCTATGGTGTGACTATTTGTATTTGTATTTGTATGTATATTTATATACTCAAAAATTTCAAATATAGTTTGTTGGTTTGATGAAGTTTCATCGAATATGATTAAGTTTTTATTCTTTATGATGCTATTTCTTATTTGGACTCTTGTGATGCTAACTTTTCAGGTTTAACTTCAAACCCTTTGTCTATTACGGATGAAAAGGGGGAGAACATAGTGAGCTGGAGTTTTTGATTCTTTAAACTCCTTGTGTCACGGTATTTCCTTTATTTCATGCATTTAGGTATTTTTCTCAATGATGATATCATGGACTACCCAATGAAGGTTTTCGACATAGACAATTTTACAAGTGTCTTCTCCTTTTCGGGTTTTGGAGAGAGAAAGATTTTTAATGTTCATTATGTTTTTTAGTTTGGCATATTCTATTAGATATATACATCATAATGTACATTATCAAGAGCTTCAATTGAAGAAAAGTTTGTGATTGAAAGAAATAATCAAAGATCGAAGAATTAAGATCGTCATTAAAATCATATGGAAGAGTTATATGAGATTGATTTTGAATAATCAATTTATTCAGGGAAATTTTAAAAGTTTTTGAAAACATAAAGTATTTTTTCAAAATTATTTTAAATTGTTTTGAAAAAATTCTTAAAGTAGTTAAAACGACATTGGATGTCGTTTGAATGAGTACATGATTCTCGTTAGAACAACTTTGAACGAGACTTCGAACGAAATGCATTTTGGAAAATGTAGGCCACTATGGAATCTCGTTGTAAAGTTCGTTTGATGGTTGTCCAAATGACATAGTTTTCTTTGTTCAAACGAGATGTACCTTGTTCGAACGAGCTGACGAATGTTTTTTACCTGATTTGAAATGCAATATTTCATCTTTATCTCATGGAGATTTTTTCCCTATATATAGAGATACGAGCTTGTAATTTCTATAAAGCCTTTTAGACATATTTTTGTTATCAAACTCTGTTATTTTTTTAATCCAAACCCCTTGGATGACTTGAGATCGTTTTATCAAACCCCAAAGAACATGTTATCAAACTCCACAAGGGCTATTCTAATCCTTGTGGATTTAATCCTTTATTTTTGAAGATAGGAAAAGAGTTTCCCGAGGTTGATCGATAAACACCAAGGAAATTGGAGCTTTCCACGTGGGGTATTATGTGATCTACATCACTTTCTATCAACAATGAGGAAAAAAGATATAACTGCAATTATTAGTGGATTCTATGTCTATAAGTATGTCCATGTCATTATATAATACCTAGTTTTAACTAAGAACGTGTGATAATTGATTAACTTCGCAAATTTCTAATATAGCACACTTATTTAAATTTCAGCCCCTAATCATTCATCTAAGGTGCGTGTGTCAACCGATAAATAAATAAAGCATGTGACACAAAAATATGCTGAGACACAGAATTCAGGAAAAAAACCCTTTCGGGTAAAACCTTTATTTCAATATGAATATATAAGCCGCAACTTACAATTACATAGAGAAATCTGCAATGGATCAACACGCAGCCAACCCACAAAGACACGCAGTCTTGAACTTAGCAAGAGAATACACGCAGCACCCTCCAAGGACTCGCAGCCCCAAACAACAAAGAAAGAACCGCAACTCTCCTCAATGACACGCAGTCATAAAACTTTGTAGAGACTCCCTCAGCAATGACACGCAGCCCTCGGTTGCAAAGATCTCTCCACAAAGATGAACAACAACAAAGTTTGTGTTCTAGGGTTCCAAAAGATTCACAAAAGTAATTGGGATTTTTGTGTGAATCAAAAAGATGTTTTGCACATCAAAAAGTTGAAGACTTAGAGTATTTAGGACTCTGAAAATCGTGTATGTAAGTCTTAAAAAATAACTCCCCGAAGTTGGCTTTAAATAGGAAAACTTTGAGCCTAAAAAATCTACAGCGAATCTGGCCGAATTTATCCCAGTAGGACCGGTCCGGTTCTGAGGCGGATCGGTTCTTTTATTTTGGCCTTCATCAGTTCGCTTGCGGTCCGGGGTATACTGGATCTGCAGCAAGCGGATCGGTCCGGTTGAGGGGCGGATCGGTCCGATTTTCCCAGAAAAATAAAATCTTTAAAAAGCCTCATTTTGCTTGAAAAAACTTACTTCTAATTTTTATAAAAAACATTTTATAAAAATTTCCCAATACTAAATATGAACTTTAAGGAACGTAAAAACAAAATTTTACCAAGTTCATTCTTGCAGAGGCTATGATGTTGAAGACGCTTTGATATTCGGATCCGTTGATGTAGATGCGATCTTGAGTTTCTTCAACGGTGTAACGGCATACGACATATAAATTGATAATGGACAAAAATGTCCTTACAGTAACAGTGATGAAAAACAGTATTACACGAAAAGGTTTTTGTTTCCTTATATCCTATTTTGTGGTTTGTGATTTATTATTCAATTTAGATTAATATATCTTGAATGTTTAGGTTCACCTAATTAATCAAGATAAAATTAGACTTAATTGAATTTGGCTCTATGTTTCCTAATCTATTATTTTTACATAAAATCATACCACCTTATAAAACCCATTTTATAAATGGTTCTATTGATACTCAACCAAATGACAACATAGTTGAGGTGGTTTATGACGTGGAATCTTAAGAAAGATTAGCTGATGTGGATCAATCTCTATAGGTGGATAAAGAACCATTTATTGCATGTGATCTAACTCATAGTGTAATCAATATGTCATAACAAGATGGTTAGGAAGATGAATTACACTTTGCCCTTTTGTTAAGGAGGGGAGCACAAATATTTATAAAGAAGTCATCAATCGTGAAGGTAAGCAAGATTGGATGGGTTCCATGATAGAATATATGGAATCTCTATGTAAGAACTCCGTGTCGGAGTTGATTTCAAAACCTAAGGACCTACACATCGATCATTCCAAATGGTTGTTTTGGAAAAAGGAATCAATCAATAAAGTGGAAGAACCGAAGTACAAAGCTAACTTAGTAGCTAAGGGGTTTCACAAACAGATGGAATTGATTATGATGAGATATTTTATTTAATAGTGAAACACACTTTTATATGAGTGTTATTGATTAAGGATTCTTAATTTGATATGGAATTGGAAAAAATGGACGTGAAGACGAATTTGATTCATGGTTACTTGAAGGAAGTTATCTATATGGTGAATCCAGAAAGTTTCAAAGAAGTAGGAAACAAGAACCATATGTGTAGGCTCAATAAGCCCATATATCGAATTAAGTAGTATCCACGACAATGGTACCTACTATTTGACACATTCATGATGAGAGTTGGTGACACTATCTATGAAAATAAGCATTGTGCGTACCATCAAACATTTCAGGATTTATCATTTATTTTGTTAATGTTTTATATGAACGACATGCTCATCCCCTATCATGATATATCAAATATTAAGGAGCTCAAGGTTGAGTTGATCCGGGAGTTTGATATGAAAGATCTTGGCGCCGTAAAAAATCTTTGATGTGGATTTTCAATGGGATAGAAAAGTAAGAAGGGTATTACTTTCTCAGAAGAAATACAAATCACATATTATTGATAAATTTGGAATGATGGATGCCAAGACTTTATCCATGACGTTATCTTCTCATTTTTATTCTCCATAAAATAATGTCATTTTACAGATGTTGAGATCGTAGAGATGTCGACAACATCTTATGCATGTGCAGTGGGTTGTCTCATATATGCAATGGTTTGCACATGACTGGATATTTACTAAGCAGTTGGAGTGGTAGTACACATCGAATTTGAGAAATGAAAACTAGAAAACTGTTGAATGGATTCTAAGGTATTTTAAGGGGGCTAAAACTATGGGTATTCTGTTTGAGCAAAGATGAGAGTTTTGTAAGGTTCATAGACTCAGACTATACGGGTGATATAGACGAACGAAGATAAATCAAAATTATATGTTTACTATCACTAGTGGACCGATGTATTTGACACCTATGCTAAAGCAACGAGTGTTTTGTCTACTATAGAGGCAGACTACATGGCACTCGCGAAAGCATAAAAAATGCGATATGGTTGAATGATTTGGTGAGTGAGTTAGGAATGAAGTAAGAGATAATTGTTTTTCATTGTGCTAGTTAAAGTCCTTTGCAATTAGCAAATAATCAAGTGTACCACGCCGAGACAAAGCATATTGATGTACGATACCATAGGGTACAGGATTGGATGAATTTGATGATGTTGTCATCGAGATACTGCACACTAATGAAAATGCGATAGGCATTCTCATAAAACCAATTATGGGGTAAAAGTTTACGCGTTGCCTAAAGCTTCTCAATGTCACTTGTTATTAACATTTGAGGTGGCTCCATGTCGATTGGAGTCATGTGGGCACGATGGATATCGAGATAGTCCTTAAGCAGTTACTTATTGTTATCCCAGGTTCAGTCAAAGCAATCACATTCCAATTGGAAATTTTTGCGAAGGTGGAGATTATTGGAATCTAACTCAGAAATAAAAGTGGAAACCATTGAAAGTAGCAAGACCATTTACCCTAATGCTCCATTAAGATCTCCACCACCACTACCCCAATTAACAGATCATCAGTCCCATTAAGTGCTCCATTACCTATAATACCCCGTACTTTTATGATTATTTAATTTCCGTGTGTGTTTGATAATTCATTTAATTGGGGGAGATTTTATTGGGTTTCAACAAATATTAATGAGCGAGATAAAGGATTAATATTTATTATTATTACTACTAGTTGTAAACCCGCGCAATGCACGGGTCGTACATTATAGTAAGAGAAATAAAAGAAGCCAATGGAAATATGAAGAACAAAAAAATAAACCGGGTAATAAAAAAATTGATATTCGTGAAAACAAAATAATAATTCGAAATAAAAATAAACATTTTCACAGTTCGACATAGAGAGAAACATCAATGTAGAAATATATGACAGTAATAGATAGCGGTAGTTGATGAATGAGCTAACACGCATGGAAAGAGTTGCCTAGTATACAAACCATTAATTCCCATTTCATGTGCTTAAGTTACTGATGCGGCGGAAAAAGTGTGCGCGTGTAAGTGCACAATCGTCGTGTGTTTCGCCTCCGCGATACAAAGAAAACCTAAGCTACTACTACACTTGACAAGCAAGTACAGCGGTAAGTCGGGTGTCGTAAGAAGTCCACAGTGAGTGATTAAATTTTAGACTTTAATTGTTTTAATTACTTCAGGAAGAAAAGTATAAAATAAATAAAAGAAAAGGTGATAGGGTGGTTATGGTGACAAAACAAAAGAATAAGTTACGCTCACAAAAGTAAAGCGAGGATCGGGATCGCATTCCACCACACGGGCTAAACAACTACTAATTAGAATTACGGTTCGAAAAACATTTAATCGAGCATTTACAAAGCATAAACATCACGCAAGAAGGAATTTAACCCAAAGTTGTGAGATTAAACATTTAATCAAAAATGGTCACACGCAGATTAAATTCGGATAATCGCTATAAACACTAACGTTGCATGACAAAGAAAGTTAAACGCATAATGATCCGACTTTAATACGCGAGGTTTCAATTAAATGCGATTTTACACGAAACCCTAAATTTCGAGGTCCGAACCTGAAAATGGCGGAAATCCAATCCCGACCCTATTTATCTAGGGACTAAGCATGAATAAACTAATTAAACTAAGAAAGCAATAAATAAATACAATAAACTAATTATGAAAGCATGAAAATCTAATTAGAAAGCAAGGAAAGAATGAAATACAACTAGATTAATTGGTAGGGGAGATGAATAGTTAACATACAATCCAAATGGTGTGTCAATCCAAGAAGAATGGAAGAAAAACCATCCAAAACCCTCAAACCCTAACTAAAACTAAGCTAAAAACGTGTATATGCCTCTTTAAAATGAAGAGAAAGTGTTATATATCAAATATCCTATGGCAAACTTGTAATAAAAAGGAAGAAAACCAAAAATCTGGAGGGCCGAATCGATTCGGAAATGGTCCGAATCGATTCGGAAACAGGGGAAGTTCATTTCTGCAATTCTGCAGCATTCCGAATCGATTCGGTTTTGGGACGAATCGATTCGCAAGCTACAGGTCTGAATTCTGCAGCTTTGTCCTGTTTTACGGAAAATGCCGCCATTTCTTCGTTATAGCTCAGAATGAGGCACGGTCGGAGGCTACGCGAAGATAACTCAGAGGAATACAACATCCAAGAAGACATTGGGCCAAAAAGACAAAATATGAAATGACTAAAATGCCCTTGGATGTGACCTTGAGTGTACTTTTCATGTCAAAACCATCCTAAAAATGCCATAACTCCATCGATACAACTCGGAATCATGCACCGTCAGTGGCTACGCGAAGAGAAATCAAAGGGCTTCAACTTCCGTGAAGAGCTCGGGATTCAAACCCGAATGCTGGAATTACTAAAATGCCCCCGAAGCTGCAAAAGTCGACGAAACATTTTCGGAAAGCGTCAGAACTTCATACTAAGCATCCAAATACCTACAAAAGCTCAATTAACCCCTGCAAAACATGTTAACATAGAAATCCGAGGTTGTCTGGTTAACGAGCATAAGTATAGGGATTAAGATACCCAAGGGGGCTAATAAGGCGTAGGTTAACGGGTGAAATACGCAATATTTGCGTCGTATCACACCCCTTAACTTACCCATTGCTAGTCCCTAGCAATGAAATAAGAAACTACAAGAACTACAAGCAGACCAAAAGTAGGATACAAGTACAAAATGGGATAAAAAAGTAATAAAAAGATAAGGCCACTTTCGCGGGCGAACGATTGCATTTAGCATATGCAATAAGCTGTTAAACCCCTAGGTTACCCTAGTGGACGAGTGTCGTCTCGTGAGGGTTTAAGGGATGATACCCACAAACATCACATGGTTTCCTCAAAATATGCCCAACCCAACATGCGACAAACTTAACAACAACGAAAAAGATTTCAAACATGTTATTAGCATATTGAACGAATTCAAATAAAAGTCTGTTGTTATTGACAGGTTGAATGCATCTCATAGAATTGAAACTTTAAAAGTGGGAGGGGGAAGAGAAAATGCAAAATATGATTTGGCATAAAACTTATATAAATCGGATACTAATCAAAGCATGCATACATTCAATCCTCACGGGCATTACGCTCAACAAATGAAATCACTCGGAATGGGAGGTAATACACGGGACATGCGGGCATAAAGAGTAAATGTAAATGGAAACTAGGCCGCACACATGTCACAAAAGAAGAACGGTATATATAAAATGAAAAACTGTAATCTCAGTGAAAGATACCACTCATCAAAAGAGACGAAATGCATTTTCACAGATTATCAAAACTATTATGACTTTTAAATTAAATGCACCCTAAGATCACATAGGACTTTAATAGGGTTGTAATGTAGGTATGGCTAAGGTACGAAACGAAGGAATATATGTACGGATTCAAAGTGTTCGGAATGAAAAACTCGGGATAATGGGATAATTCGGGCAATATCAAAATCGGAAAACAAGTTCCAAAACAAGCATTAGATATATCATCGGGGAGAGTAATCAAAGCTTATTGAACTATATACACAACATATACAACTTTCTCTTTCTTTTCTTTTCTTCTTTTTCTCACTTTTTTTTTGTTTTCTATTGCTTTTTGCTTTCTCTTTTTCTTCACTTTTTTTACTACTTTCTTTTCTTTGCTTATCAAACTCTCATATGCCTAAATTGCAACCGACATCACAACAACAACATTCAATCCCAAGTAACATTCTAAACAAAGGTATGGAAAGTGTATATATGGGCTAAAACTCAAATGTAGAGTTGGTTATGGGATTTTGGGTAATGAAACGAAAGGATAGTATTTAGACTCAAAGGGGTTGACGAGGGTAAACATATAAGGTGAGGTCAAGGCTAATGTGGGTGATATAACAAAGAGGGCCTATGATCATTTCCAAAAGTTTACGCAATTCTCGAGTCAAAACAATATATGAAAATCATGATCAAGTAACACATTTCAAGTATGAACTCAATTAATGAACGGTCAAATGAAAGAATAGAGAGATTACCGACGAATTCAACGTTTTCAAAGAGAAAAGAATAGTGTATAACACTCACAAATGACGAAAGGTACGAAGCTTACTCGGTGTAAGTATATACAATGCAACAAAAGATTCCTGAGTTATAAAAATCTTAAACCAAATCAATAGAACAAGGAAAGTTCATATGCTCATGGGATAAAGTTTAATTCATGAAGTTATTCACAATATCAATGATTTAAGGACTAAAGTCTAATAACTTCTAAAATCGAGAACATGCATCATTGAGTTGTCTATTGGATCGGGCCATTATTGAAATTTATCACTGGAAACAAGGCAAAATGCCCAACAAAGGAGAAAAAAGAAAGAAAATATTTTTAAATATTTTTAAATTTTTCACAAAAAGGCATACTTAGTAACTAAATGTGAGAAAATCCATGGACTACTCATGAAATGGATAAAATATCCTACACCCCCTAACTTAAATGTTGCATTGTCCTCAATGCGCATTAAGAACACAACACAAAGAGAGGAAAGAACGATATTACCCAAAATTGGAGCGATCTCCATAAGCGTGAGTCCAAAGGAATCTACAAAACAAGTTAGTACCGAGCATAGCAAAAACAAATAACAAAAAGTTAACTAATTAAACTAGACTAAATTAAAAAGGAAAAAAAAATAGGAAAGAAAGAAAATTAAAAAGCTAACTATTTACAACCTACTATTTAGGCTTCACACTAACTATACACTAGAAGTCTAAATAGTTGAGGGTCCACCCAAAAAGGGATTTGACTTTGAAAGATCAACGGTGGACCCTCCAAAGTGAACATGCCTCCCGAAAGATATGAATTCCGTTTGAACAACGGAAGGCATGTGGGTGGTGAAAAAAATGAACCATCGCCAATTTGAAATTTTGGGCGGACGATGGGGGATTTGGATAACAAGGGGGATAAGAACACTAGAGGACCAAGAAAAATCGATTCATCTCCCAAAGGTTTTTCAAATGGAATGGGAGATGGTGCACACATGAGGATAACATCCATCGAAAACAAGTCCGGTAAAGAGTCCTCATCGGCAAAAAGTGTAGAAGTTTTAAAAGTTTCTACCGACTCACAGGAATCAACCGGTAATTCTAATGGTTCAATGACGGAAAACGAATATGGTGATGAAACAAATTCAATCTCAATCGACTCATCGTTGGAAGGAGATTGAATTTCGGAGGAGAAAGATTCACATTCGATGAGAAATTCTCTGAAAAATTGAGGTGAAACACAAGTTTCCACCTCCTCGTTGTTTTGTGCATAAGAATTCATCTCATCGGAAAGTGCACCAAGTCTCATTCCAGCATCATCTAAGCTTTCCAAACCTTGGTAATAAAGAAGCAAAGTCTCTTCCAAAGTAGGCTTCCTCGGCTCAAAAGCCTCGGACTCCTCATTTGGTTGAAACTCGTCTTCGAAAGTAATGAAATAAGAATCATCATTGGATTCGAATAATGAATCCAACTCAAGCTCCCAATAACGATTTTCATTCCAATAAATGTTTTCAAGTCTTTCATTTTCAAGAAAATCTTGAAAATGAAAAACTTGAAAACTATCCCCAAAGTATGAATCATTAGAATGACCGTAATAACTATAATAATAGGACATGATTACCTCGTTGTTGAAAGATGGAGAATCCAAGAAATAAAGTGAGCAACCGCGAATCAAAGTTTCTTAGCGCTCAAGTATGCAAATCCTGCAAGAAAGGTTAAAAGAAAGAATACAAATAGGATAGGAAAAATACTACGAAATAATAAAGCAATTACTATCTAAAACACACTCCCCGGCAACGGCGCCATTTTGTGATGCGGCGAAAAAAGTGTGCGCGTGTAAGTGCACAATCGTCGTGTGTTTCGCCTCCGCAATACAAAGAAAACCTAAGCTACTACTACACTTGACAAGCAAGTACAGGGGTAAGTCGGGTGTCGTAACAAATCCACAGGGAGTGATTAAATTTTAGACTTTAATTGTTTTAATTACTTTAGGAATAAAAGTGTAAAATAAATAAAAGAAAAGGCGATAGGGTGGTTATGGTGACAAAACAAAAGAATAAGTTACGCTCACAAAAGTAAAGCGAGGATCGGGATCGCATTCCACCACACGGGCTAAACAACTACTAATTAGAATTACGGTTTGAAAAACATTTAATCGAGCATTTACAATTAAGCATAAACATCACGCAAGAAGGAATTTAACCCAAAGTTGCGAGATTAAACATTTAATCAAAAATGGTCACACGCGGATTAAATTCGGATACTCGCTATAAACACTAACGTTGCATGACAAAGAAAGTTAAACGCATAATGATCCGACTTTAATACGCGAGGTTTCAATTAAATGCGATTTTACACGAAACCCTAAATTTCGAGGTCCGGACCTGAAAATGGAGGAAATGCAATCCCGACCCTATTTATCTAGGGACTAAGCATAAATAAACTAATTAAACTAAGAAAGCAATAAATAAACACAATAAACTAATTATGAAAGCATGAAAATCTAATTAGAAAGCAAGGAAAGAATGAAATACAACTAGATTAATTGGTAGGGGAGATGAATAGTTAACATACAATCCAAATGGTGTGTCAATCCAAGAAGAATGGAAGAAAAACCATCCAAAACCCTCAAACCCTAACTAAAACTAAGCTAAAAACGTGTATATGCCTCTTCAAAATGAAGAGAAAGTGTTATATATCAAATATCCTATGGCAAACTTGTAATAAAAGGGAAGAAAACCAAAAATCTGGAGGGCCGAATCGATTCGGAAATGGTCTGAATCGATTCGGAAACAGGGGAAGTTCATTTCTGCAATTCTGCAGCATTCCAATCGATTCGGTTTGGGGCCGAATCGATTCGCAAGCTACAGGTCTGAATTCTGCAGCTTTGTCCTGTTTTACGGAAAATGCCGTCATTTCTTCGTTATAGCTCGGAATGAGGCACGGTCGGAAGCTACGCGAAGATAACTCAGAGGAATACAACATCAAAGAAGACATTGGGCCAAAAAGACAAAATATGAAATGACTAAAATGCCCTTGAATGTGACCTTGAGTGTACTTTTCATGTCAAAACCATCCTAAAAATGCCATAAATCCATCGATACAACTCGGAATCATGCACCGTCAGTGGCTACGCGAAGAGAAATCAAAGGGCTTCAACTTCCGTGAAGAGCTCGGGATTCAAACCCGAATGCTGGAATTACTAAAATGCCCCCGAAGCTGCAAAAGTCGACGAAACATTTCCGGAAAGCGTCAGAACTTCATACTAAGCATCCAAATACCTACAAAAGCTCAATTAACCCCTGCAAAACATGTTAACATAGAAATCCGAGGTTGTCTGGTTAACGAGCATAAGTATAGGGATTAAGATACCCAAGGGGGCTAATAAGGCGTAGGTTAACGGGTGAAATACGCAATATTTGCGTCGTATCAGTTATATAAACTTTGTTTTGGTTGCTCATAAGAGAAGGGTCATGTCCTTGCATATTCATGTTGCCTTTACTGATTGCCAAAATTAAAACTCTATAGACCAACTGGATACCTTTGAAAACTTCAACAGATGGTGCGGGGGAAAAGAATATTTTGGACTAGAGATAGCTCTTTATTGAAGAGTTCAATGGATGTTTGGCACTCAATGACTGTGGGTACTATACATAGAAATTATTAAGACCATGTTTATAAATAGAAATAGTAATGAATGTTGCTGTTGATGGTAGTATTAGTTTTTAACAGTATAAACATGGTTGTACAACACCAATGCACCAAGTAAACATCAACTTGTGAAATTAACAATAAACTGATTACACAAACTAGAAAATTTAAGAAATGGCAGTGTTGAGTTGAATTGAACAGTTACACCAAAAATAATTTGTCAAATTATAAAATCCAAAACAAAAACAAATGAAAATGAAATGTATTTTTCGATAAATCCTTAGTTTTTAGAAATGTACAACACAATTATATGGTTTTAAAGATACGAAAAGACTTACACAAACATGCTACAAAATAATAGTGAGCTACTTTCGTGATTCAATCACCATTGTCTTCGAGGTGCTCAATCCCCACAGAGATATCAACTCATGATGGGAAACATGGGGCTATACCGATGAATTTTGATAAGATAACATGATATTTGTGAACTTGTTCCTCAACATCATGAGCTCTATATAACTCTGGATCAGTATTGGGTGGATTGTAAATAGGGTTCACTACTTGTAGATTGTAGGCGGCCTTATAGGAAATCGTCGAGAAGATTGGCAGGTGTTGGTTATCTTACTTCTACTGTGACAACATGGTATTTGGCAACTTGTTCCTCAACATCATGAGCTCTAGGAGACGTCGAGAAGCCTGTCAGGTGTTGGTTTTCGACATGTGGCATGGGCGAGGCCTACAGTACCTCGGTGCTGCATATTTTTTTTATTTTAGGATCTTCTAGTTACACTGTTAAATAAGATCACCCTACACCACCATCGAATCCATCATAAAAAATTTAGGACATAAGATAAAATCATTGTATAAAATACAAGGATTAATGCTCCAATACGAAGGGATAAAAAAAGGCGCAAAACTCTATTTTTAAAAATAATCGCCAAAATGAATGTTGATGCAAACCTTTATAAAAAATAACAATCTAATTAGTATTTTGAATTTCAACACCATGTTTGAAAAACATAACTTGATGAGTATTTTTTCAAATTTGAAATCCTTACCTCTATAGTGACATGGTGGAGTGATATATATATATATATATATGGATTTTCCATGAGTGAAATCTTCAAATCAAATCTGCTAAGCATATTAAAACGACATCAGATCTCAAAATAAACCAAAATCCAATGTGATACTTAAAAACTTCGAAATGATATCAATATAAAAGCCCACCTTAAATAATAAATTCATGGTGAAAATCAAACATGGAGATGTTGAATTTGAACATCTATAGCCTACAAGTTAAAGGCAAGACTGAAGCTAAACTTCATAATCTTAAAATTGATGAAGATCTTAAGATATATTTGAGTAAATTGTTACTGAATTCCATCCCTTCTGAGACTCAATAAGGATCTTCGGAGAGTAATGATGAGCTTTATCATATTCAAAGCTATAGTGACTCTAAAGTCTCTGATAATGGAGATTGTCAATGCAACCAATTGCATGAGAAATGAAATCATCTCCAATCCATACTTTAAATGAATGGATTAAGCATTAACGTGCTTACTAGTCAGCAATAATCCATGATTGATATTATTAATTAGGTTAGTGACCCTGATATTAAACTTAAGTTGATTGAAAATTGTCATGCTAAAGAAAATGCATCAACTTCCTACACACCGGTTCAACAATACAGTCTTAAAGAAGTACTTAACCAGTTATGTAATAAACCTAAATTTGATAAACCTGGTAACATTATATATCTTAGACATGAGGTTAACCTAGGGGTCTGCACGGGTCGGTCGGTTCGATTTTGGTCGGGTTTTTTGAGCCGAACCGACCATGTCAGTTTTTGAAGGAGAAGAACCGAACTGAACCGAAACTGTTGAAGAACCGAACCGAACCGAATAGGGTCGGTTTTTTACAGGGCCAGTTCGGTTTTCCCATCGGTTTTTGATAGGGAGATTTTATATAGGGCCGGTTCGATTTTTTCATTTATTTTAATAAAAAATGTTTTTTAATACCTAATATAAATATAAAATTAAAAAATA
Source organism: Sambucus nigra (assembly GCA_949130495.1). Classification (NCBI taxonomy): domain Eukaryota; kingdom Viridiplantae; phylum Streptophyta; class Magnoliopsida; order Dipsacales; family Adoxaceae; genus Sambucus; species Sambucus nigra. The sequence goes on from OX422209.1 coordinate 194,838,260, forward strand.
TAATATAATATGCCAACATTAATATAATATATAATATATAATATATAATATAAAATTAAAAAGTATAAAAATTAATTCGGTTCGATTCAAAATCGGTTTTTTTATGCCAAAATCAAAAACCGAACTGACCCCTTCAGTTTTATACTTGATCAGACCGAACTGACCCGACCCATAAAAAACTTGGCCCGGAAATTTTCAGTTTGGCTCAGTTTTGTCGATTTAGTCGGTTTTTTGCACACCCCTAGGTTAACCTTATTAAAAGTGATCTAAGACATTTAAAGGTTCAGTAGCATAATATGAAAATTGAGATTAATAATCTTAGGAATGAGTTAAATAATTCTAATCCTGAAACTTCAAACATTGAAGAGTCAGTTGATTATTTAAGTATTATCAATCGTGTACCAAACCAAAAATGGTGCATAACTATCAATCTTGTTATTAACAATGAATTTACATTAAATAATATCATTGTTCTGGTTGATAGCGGTGTTGATATCAACTGTATCCAGGAAGGATTAGTTCCCACTAAATATTTTGAAAAAATCGCTCAATCCTTATTTAATGCTAGTGGTGATAATTGGCATATCCAATAAAAATTGACTAAGGTTTACATTTGTAATTTTCCAGTACCTTTTTACTCATTAATGACTGGTCTCAACAAGTTATTTTAGGTGCTCCTTTCTTATCCTTACTTATACATATGGATAAAATTGATTCTAGTGGAATATACACCACTATTAAGAACCAAAAAATTATTTTTGAATTTATAACCAAACCCGAGGTTAAGAAAATTAATTCTTTTACAAATAATATATTTTTCAAAGAAAATCAAATAAATTTTCTTCAGAAAGAAATATCCTTTCTAACTATAAAACATAAGCTAGAGCAACCTAGCGTTCTGCAAAAAATTATTGTTATTAAAAATCAATTAATAACTGAAATTTGTAGTGATATTCCTAATGATTTTTGGAATATGAAGAAACATATTGTTCCCCTTCCTTATGTGATGGATTTAATGAAGAATTCATTCCTACAAAAGCTAGGCCCAGCCAGATGAAGACTGGCTTTCTTGAATTATGTAAGAAAGAGAATAAGAGTCTATTAGATAAAAAGATGATAACTAAAAGTTATTCTCCTTGGAGTTTTACAGCCTTTTGTGTTAATAAGATTGTAGAGAAAGAATGAGGTGTTCATAGACTAGTAATAAATTACAAGCCTTTAAACAATGTGTTGTAATGGATAAAATATCCGATTCCTAATAAAAAAGATTTACTTTATAGGCTTAATTCGGCCTCCATATTTTCTAAATATGATTTAAAATCTAGTTATTGGCAAATTCAAATTGCACCACAAGACTGATACAAAACTGCTTTTGTGGTTCCATTTGGACATTACCAATGGAATGTCATGTCTTTTGGCCTAAAAAATGTCCCTTCTGAATTTCAAAACATAATGAATGAGATATTTAATTCTTATTCTAAATTTTCCATTGTCTATATTGATGATATTCTCATTTTTTCACAATCTATTGACCAACATATAAAAGATCTAAAAATATTTAATGATGTTATTCAGGCTAATGGTTTGGTCATTTTTGCACCAAAAATGAAAATCTTTCAAACTAATATTAGATTTCTTGGTCATAATATTGGTGAAGGGAAAATTCTCCCTACTGATAGAAGCATTGAATTTGCTACCAATTTCCGAATGAATTAAAGGAAAAAAACCCAGCTCCGAAGATTTCTTGGGTGTCTTAAATACATTGGGGATTATTATATAAACCTTGCACAAGATTCTGCAATTTTATACTCCAGATTAAAGAAGAATCTTTATCCCTGGACTATTGAACACACTAAGGTTGTTCAAAAGATAAGGTCAAAGTCAAGCAACTGCCTTGGTTAGCTTTAGCTAATCCATTATTTTTAAAAATTGTTGAAACTGATGTGTCTGATATTGGTTATGGGGGTAATTTAAAACAAGTTAATTCTTTAAATAAAAAGGAAGAACTAATTCATTTTACCTCAGGCACTTGGAAGGGTGCCTAGAAAAATTACTCTACTATTAAGAAAGAAATCCTCTGTTGTTAAATGTATTTCAAAATTCCAAGATGATTTGATAAATCAAATTTTTTTTACTACGTATTGATTGTATTGTTGTAAAACAAGTTTTACAAAAATATGTGGAAAATATTGTTTCCAAACAAATCTTTACTAGATGGCAGGCTAATTTATCAGCCTTTGATTTTGACATCGAACATATTAAAGGAGAAAATAATTCTCTTCCTGATTTTCTAACTAGAGAATTTTTGCATAATCAATGAGTGGCCCCTCTAAAGGGCGTGGTAGAGTCCGTGGGAAATCCCACCAAAGGCCAGGCAAGGAAAAGATGACGGTCAATTTGGACCAATATCCTCCGATGCAGGATTATTATGAATTCCTCTGCCTTAGTGCAAGGAACAAGGGAAAATTAAGTTCCATATCTAGTCCTAGCAAAAAGAAATCTACTAAGGAGGTTCTTGAAATAATTAAGCACGAATTCATTCCTAATATTAGGACCTCTAAATTGATGCTCATCCTCAATGAAGGGGATAAGAAGCTAATGTCTTCACCTTGGGAAATTGAGTTCCTATACTTCGATACACGCAATTATGTTGTGGAAGAAGGAAAATACCGGACGGTATATGAGGCTATCCTCAAAGAAACAAAATTTTTGATGTTTAGTCATACCAATATACATCAAAAGAATGTCAAATCCCCAATTGCTTATAGCAAAGAGGTTTTGAAAAAAATTATTTCTCCCCGAGAATGGGGAATTCATCCTTTAAAAGTGAGAAAATTGAGTTCTCAAAATGGCACTTATAGTTAATGGGATTATATCCAAGCTTGGTCCAAAGATTTTTATTACCAAAATTTTGATCATAAACATACTTGGTTTTTTAAACTTTACCCAAATTCTTTAAAAGAAGAATACCCAGGATGGGTAATCAATTATTGGGACATATTTAGCCCAGGAATTGTTGTTTTTCCTGAGGAAATCTCTAAGGAAAAATTATTTTTACCTTGGACCCAATTTCATCCTAAACTCGAAGGGAAAAAAGGTGTTCCCATTGGGATTAACATGCGTTTTTTTTTATTGAAATCAGTATCCCTTGGATTTCTAAATGGAATTTAATGTAGGGAAAATCATTTAAAATTTCCCTTACTTGAATGAATTTTTTATTATCGTTGGTGGGTTGGTATCAACAACTCAGAAATCATCTCTTCAGTTAAGGAAAGTTTAAAAAAATATATGTCCCAGGTTGATAAAGCACCTCTTCTTGCTGAAAAAATGACTTTAAGGCTAAATCCCATTCAGGATTTAAAACTTGTTCGTAAGAAACAATTCCTTCAAGCAACTAAACAAGCTCTTCCAGAAAGTTATGGAATATACTAAAAGCCAATTTACTCCGGCTTTTACCACCACATACTTAGAGGATAAAAATTCAATCTCACTGCCTTCGGATGATGATGCTTCTAATGCATCAGTTAAGAATGATAATCCAATTTTTTGTTTAGCAGGGGGATCTCAGAATCCTGAGGATGATCAATTTATTGGGGACATGTTTGATACTAGCATCCCCACAGAACTAACCCGACGCTTTGTTTACCTCTCTCAGTTATTAATTTCCAACAAGACAATTGGAGGGTGGTTTTCCTAACCCTAATGGAGATTTGGACGTCTGACCTAGGTGGCCCACTTGTCCCCAAGTGCACTCATGCCAACGCATGTGGACAAATCTTTCCCCATCTTGGCAGTTTGATCATCGTGGTAGGATCCACTGACCCAGTAGCCGATGCATCATGATAAAAGACTTTGTCGACATCAATTATGGAGGGAACCACGAGTCATTTTTTGAGGAATTATTTATTCCTTATTTTTTTTATAAGGATACAAGTCTTCGATTGAGTCTTAGTGTAGTGTTGACTCAATTCCGAATAAAAAGTATTTGAGTCATAGGGTAGTGTTCAAGTGTATCCATCCAAGCCTATGTCGTGTTAGTTGAAGACGTTATAAAGCTTTATCATATGACGAGTTTAATGTGCCTCGTTTGTACGTCAACAACATTGTTCTAATGCTCCTAAGGTATGAATGCATTATATATATATTATATAGGAGCTTGGAAATTTATTGGGTGTAATTTATAATTTTTATAAAATAGTTTTAACGACTTTGTTTTACTCAGAAATTTTTTTTTAGAAATTTTCATATAAACTTTTGGATTTAAATTGACAGGAAATTTTTCTGACACGTCGTTCGAATGAACTGGAATGTCGTTCCAACAAGATTCCTATGTCGTTCGAATGAACTGGCATATCGTTCAAATGAGATTACAAGGTCGTTCGAACGAGACTTCTAACGAATTTCCTTTTTCCCTTATAGAATCTCGTTAGAAAAGTCGTTCGAACGAAAAGTCATTGGAACGAAAAAGTCTTTCGAACGACTTTGGCGAGAACAGTTTTTTTGGCGTTTTTACCATGTTCCCACTACCTTTTCCTTATTACTTTTTGACAGAATTATCAAGTGCGGGAACCAACCTTTTCAAAGTAACTTTTTCACATTCCTCCATATCCTTGAGAGAGTTTTAAAGAGTTTCAATTTAAAATGGAAAAAGTTCAAGTTTAAGTGTTTGTCTTTTAAGAAAAATCCTAAAACACTTTTGTTTTCACCCAATTGTTTAGTTTATCCAAGTTCCTTAATATATATATAAATATATATATATATATATATATATACTTTGCTTAGAGTTTTGGCATCAGTTGTATCTCTACCATTGGAAGAGTGTTTGGGTTTACTTCTACATCCCACAAAGAAGAAGTTCATTTGCTTTGACATACCCACTTGGAGAAAGGCTTCTTGTTCGGGTGGCGGTGACCGAGAAAAGTTCGATCGGTGGATTTCGAGACCACGTTGGACCTCCATGGTTATTCACTAGGCAGAGGTGTGTACAAGAAGGAGCGTCGGGGCTAGGACGGAGTTAAGTCGAGTGTTGTAAGTCTTACTATCTTGTACTTGTAATACTATACTTAGTGGATTTGAGGCTAGGTTCGTCCGAGGTTTTTTCCCGTTATGGGTTTTTCCTCATACATCGCGGCGTAGTGGTTATTTATTTATTTTATCCTTCGCAAAAATTCACATTAGATGCATGCCTAGGTAAAAAGATAAAATTTGGTTTAGGTATTTGTTTAGTTGAACCATCTCTATTCCGCATCTAAAAGGAAATTACTTTTTGTAAAATCTAAAAATTGAGGTTCATCATTTCCAACAAGTGGTATCAGAGCGGGATAGCTAAATTATTGCGTTTAAGATCCTTTTAAATATTTTTGACAAAAATGGAATTTTACCCATTTTCAATTTTTTTTTATTTTCGATGGTTCTAATTACGCATATTGGAAAGCACGTATGCGTTCAGAACTTAGGTCTCTAGATGAGAGGGTTTGGTTGTCTGTCGTTAACAGGTGGTGCCCATCTACATATTTAGTTGAAAATGAACGTGTTCTTAAACCCACCAATAGATGGAGTGAGAGTGAATTTAAATTTGCAAACTTTAATTCCCGTGTTTTAAATGACTTGTTTAGCGCGGTCACACACTGATGAATTCCGACGCATTATGATGTGTGAAACCTCTAAAGAAGATTGATATATTTTACAACTCACTTATGAAGGAACTAGTATCGTTAACGCTTCGAAACTCTAAAACACGGGGTATTACATAGACTTTTTGATGAATTTTATGCTAGACTTTCCGATATAGTGAATTCATCTTTTAATTTGGGAGAGAAAATACCCGACAACCAAGTAGTAGAGAAAATTTTAAGGTCCCTACCCGATAGATTTATTCCTAAGGTGACCGTGTTAAATTCTTTACCAACTTTAGCCTCTACGAAATTAGAAGATCTTGTAGGTGATTTACAAACCTATGAACTAGACATGTCTCCCTCTAAAACTGAAAAGAAAATAGACAAGGGTGTTGCTTTTAAAGCTCGAAAGGAGGAAAAACAAGTAGTAGAGAGTGAAAGTGAGAGTGACTCGGAAGATATGAATATGTTTGCTAGGAAGTTTCGAAAATTTCTTAAATTTAACAAAGATAAATTTAAAAATGATTTTAAGAAATTTGAAAATTCTAAGCATGACAAAGTCGAGAATATCCCTAAAACTTTTAATAAAAATTTAAATAGGGACGATTCAAATAGGTGTTATGGTTGTGAAGGGTATGGACATAGGGCGAAAGAGTGACCCACTAAACTAAGGAGAGAGGGTAAGCAACTAATTTCTTATAATGCAACCCTTAGTGATAGTGATAAGGAAGAGGGACCCGATTCCCCCACTAAGCCCAACTTTGTGGCTTTTATGGCTAGTCATGTGAGTGATAATGAGCACTCTTATATTGATGAAATTTTAACACATGGCACTTCCAAGGTCAAAGTTTATGATTCCCTTGTTTTTTTATGGTAGTGAGAGTGGAGAAGAAAGAGAGAGTAAAAGTGAAAATGAGGTTGATGTGAGTGAACTTAAAATTGTGTTTCAAGAATTATTTGAAGAATTTGTTAAATTAAAAATAACAAATTTGAAGTTAGAAGCTAGTTTAAGCGAGGTTGTTAAGGTCATTGATGAGGTTGTTAAGGTCATTGATGAGAGTGCGTTAGTGGAAGACCTTATAACACGTGAGGGATCTCTTCGTGAGAAGATTGAATATGTAGAAGGCGAGAGAGTGTGACACCCCGACTAATTAAATACCGGGTAGCTACTCCTTTATTCAATTTAATACAAAATGTCAAGTTGGTTCAGTTCATAGCATCACTGTCAAAAATATTTTTAATCAATTACTAGCCACCTAATATTTAAAAAGTTAGTTGTCAAATTTTACTAAATTAAATAAACATGCAACCAATTAAATTATTAGCTAACGATACCACAATCACATCACAGTCACAACAGAATAATAATGGAATAATAAATGAGTCTGGAGTAACAATCCTCTGAATAATCCAAATACTGAATAAAAACCAAATACAAAGTGTGAATAGTTAAATAACTCTAAAATTGAAATGAAACTGAAAATATGAGAAAGTTGTCTCTAAATGGAAAGGGGTGGACATGCCCTAATAGATGAATGACTCCGAAATAGAATCAATGTAAAATGTGGAGGCATCTACTATCGAGATCATGTAACTTCCATAGCAGCTACAGCACGTCAATGGAATGGAACTCCAATGCTTGGCATTACTGTGGCTGGGCACCTAAAAGGTTTTATAAGAAAAAATAGATTTGAAAGAAAACGGGTCAGAGCCCGAAGTGAAAACAGTTTAAAAATAACAGGTGTTTCATTGTATTAAACAGTGAATATTATATACATGTTGGTTACGTGCTCTCACATGAGTTCCTCACCCCTCAACTAATGTGCTTGCCTAATGTATATCCTTAACCCGTCCTAGTTATGTCGTTCACTATCCAGTCCGTACCACTTCCTGTCCTCACATCAATTATATAGGGGTTTATTCACATCGTTCTAACTTATCCTGTGTGCAATTCACATTTTCACTGATAAGATTAATTTATAATAATTACGATAGAAAATTCTCATTTTAAATTCCATTCAAAATCTCTCAATAATTTATATTCACACTTCAACAAAGAGTTTATTATAATCACTAGTGTATTATTCTCAGCACAAATATACAAATAGGGCACCCCTAGGCTAAGTTGCGGTGCACACATACTCTGCTATCGAATCCTGGTACATCACGCACATAAGGACCACGTGTTTCGAATCTCTCAGAAACCGTTTCAATAAGAAAAATCACGCATATTGGAGGCGAACATAGTTCACATACCCATGGGTCACGCACATACCTATTCTCCCATGGTCAGCTGACTTATTAACTCACAAATAAGTCATTCATAGTCCTATGTCCTTGAGGTACCAATCTAAATCCCCCCGTAGGCACAGAAAGATTAGATGGTCCTGTTCCGAAAGCCGATCTCTCGTGATAGCAAGTATGGTAGGTATGTCATACACATAATAATCCATATACTAAGCATTCGCACAACTTAGATAACTTATAATAATATTAAAGGTAAGTTCTCAACCCTATACCATTAATTCAATTCATATACTATCATACTTCAAGATGATATATAATATATTCCGCCAATACATCTCACATCATATAGTTTCAAGGACTTAAGACCTAACCAAAAGGTTACTATGTTTTCTATTATTCCCACATATTAATTCAACACTCTTTAGGTCCATATTTATGTCTCTAACCTTAAATTATTAACTATATAGATTGAATTCATTTACTCTCAGTCTCTAATAGTACATCACTCGTCGAACCTTAGTAAGTCTAACATTAAGTCCCAATTCAATTGTAATATAATTTGGGCCCCATATACACCCCTACTTGTCTTCGTTAAATCTAATTGTGTTTACAAGGTCTCCACCCATAACTTTCAAGGGTCGAAATTGCTTAAATTCAAAAAGGGGGAAAATATCACGATTTTTGGGAAGGTCGATCGATCGATCATGAATGTCGACCGATCGACTATGAATGTCGATCGATCGAGCAGTTATAGCCCATGTTTTTCTGCGTTTTAGCCCTAGTTTTCTCTCCAATCTCCATTACGTGAATCCATTCTCCAAAGTAAATATACTACATGTTATACCATCCTAATTACCACCTTTCTAACGTTCCATAACAATCAAATCATCTTAAGAACAACATATATATCGATTTATTCATCAAACTTTTCATGTTCAACCCTAGTGTAATTTCTTCAATTTCAAGTCAACCCAAAACTAAATTTTAATCCGGTATTTCTATTACTAAAGTTCTGATATCAATCTTTATTAATTCCAGAATTTAACTACATGCAAATCCTACCCATATTCAAGGTTTACTTCTTCCAATTTATGAAATTATCAATCTTTCAAGTCTAGCCTTCAATTCTAGTCTACATGGATAAAATATTTGCTGAAAATCAATGAAATCAAATCACTTGCCTTATAATTGGTGTTCTGATCTGCTGGTGGTGTTAAAGGTTGGTTCTCTCCCTTTCTCCGATCACAATTTCCGTCGAAAAGTGGTGGTGGGTGGTGGTTATGGCTTGTAACCCTCCTGTAACCTCTCCTATTTCTCACGTTGACCACTTCTTTCTTTTTGGATGATAATGGACCTAATGGACCTCATAATAGCAGCTAAATAAACCCTAAAATTCGTGGGTCCAAATTCCTTAAAATTTAAAATGGCTAAAATACCCTCCCGGGTTGTCGATTTGGCCTAAAAATGTCCCGGGACCCAAACTAAACCCTCGGCTAGTGTTTTCTGACTATTTCTACCCCCACGAACACGTTGGCGCACTCAAAATGACCATACGGATGATAAAATTATAATAATCTTTTAAATCTAATTAAATTGATTCTTGGTGCGACTGACATGCGCGTCCCAACTTAATTTCCAGAATTATCGTATTTATGACTCGTGATAATTTTAATAAATTTAATAATCACATATTACCATATATACTCAGTAATATTCAGCGTTATCATCATAATCAAATACCAACTCTTGTCTCGCTAGTATTTAAGTCCGGATTAATTTCCAAATTAATTCCAATTTAATTTAATTAATCCCATTAAATAAAATTAATAAAATTACGGGGTATTACATAGAGATAGCCTTAAAGGTTTAATGAAATCTTTGAAAAAGGAGATTCTCACGTTTGAAGAGCGCAATATTTTATTAGAGTCTGACATTTCAGATTTAGAAAATAAACTAAAAGACTCTAGTAAAGTCAAATTTGATTTGGAGTGTCGTTCGGTGAAATTAGATAAAATATTAGGAATGATTCAAATAAAAAATGACACTTGTGGTTTAGGCTTCGATACTTATAATGAATCAACTCATAAATCCAAAACCAATTTTTTAGGAGAATCCTCTAGGAACAATGTTATAGATCATTCCTTATGTAATTCTTTTCCCTGAGTCTTTAGGTGCTCACATTGTGGTCGAAAAGGTTATCTCACAAAATGTTGTTTTGATCTTAAACGAGGTCCTAGAAAATCCCTATGTAAGGCAACCGAGGTAGCCAAGATTCCGACACCCCGAAATCTTCATCCGTCATTGGTGTGGGTTAGGATATCCGACTTGGTAGCTTTACAAGATAGGATTTTTTATTCTCATTTACTTTCACACGCTTCCTCCCTTGCTAAATCTAAAGGTTGAATGTGTTAGTTGTTTGCATACTCTAGCTTTTTGTGCCTCATATTATATATCATTCCTAGGTGTATGTATGTTTAGTCATTTTCTAGTCATTGCTTTATCACATATCACATATCACATGCTAGAATTATGATTGTTGTTTATCTTTTGTATTATAGTTCTTTTATTTTAGTTTGCATTAAATGAAAAATACAAAAAGATTTTTGTTTATCATTTTTGTTTTATTTTTTTTATAATTTAAGATTAATGAAAAATACAAATGATTTTTGTGTGTCTTTTGAGGAAATATTTTTATTTTTGGTTAAAAATTTAAAAAAACTCAAAAACAAAATTGTGTATTTTAATTTGACACACTCTTTGTGGCATATACTTGTGTTAGAATCCCTTCTTTTTCACTTCCATGTGGTTAGAACTTTCGGTTTAGATTGTCAATCCTTGAAATGTTTTTTACCGAGCTTACATGGAGTAGTTGGATTTTGTGTTGATATAATTGATTCTATTTTTATATGTCTCAATTCACACATGCACAATCTCACCTGAAACTATAACTTCATATGTATATTTTAGCTTTGTGAGGTGTTCTCCTACCACTCTTGTCATCTACATGTTATGTGACCTTAGAGGACTAGTGCATGTTAAAATACGATGCACGTGAGATTTGTGTGAGATATAACAATGACATATATCAATGTGCACGGGGAAGTGCTTCGAAAGGAATAATCATCCTTTGTGAGTAAGCCACCATTTACTTGGACCTCAAAGAAATACGTAGTCCAAAGGCCTAAAAGAATAATGGCATTAAAAGAAAATATTTGCCAAGGCCTATTTTGTTTAGTTGATTTATTCATTCAAAAGATTAAAATATTATGCTTAAATTGAGGGAGTTTGGATGGTATATTAACGGTTTGCACAATATTCGTGTATCCTAGTTGTACTTTCAATGTCATGACTCTATTGGTTTGTAGAATCATCAAAAGTCTAGGCTTGTATGCATTGTGTATGTTTGTTCATTGAGTTCAACTTCTATTGTCACATGAGGTTATATTCAAATTTGATGAAGTTTGCAATCAATTGAGAACTTCATGAACATGTTTTAAGTGATTGGGTCTAAATTTAATTATTTCTAGTTCACACCCCTACACTTCCGTTTCCATAGAACACATTTTTCCATACGAGTGTGAAAAGCTTATTGTATTTTGCGTCATGTGTGGTGTCTATACCTATATATTTGTGAGTGTGCGTTATTGATAGTCATTATGTCTACATATATATGGTATTTTTTTCTTTGCCATGCTTTCTAGTCTATCTATGTTTCAAATTCATAATTGGTATCTATCTTGGTGCATATTTTGTTGATATCACATGCTTAGTATCTTATGTATCACATTTGTATCATTTTTTTTGCATCTTCGTTGGTATCCGTTATTATTTGTTGGATTAGTTTTTCTTTTTGTTGCCCATATGCCTTCATGCTCTTATCACTCTAAGCTTCATGTTTAAATTAGTTTTTATCCTTTGTCTATTCCTGAACAAAAAGGGGGAGAATGATAAGGAGAGAAATTGTATCTATTCCTATTATAATCGTATCTTAGTTTGGGAGATTTATCTTAGCAGGAGACGTCTTTCTAAGTAGGTCATTTAATTGGTAAAGGGGAGAATTAATTTAGGGGGAGTATTTATTTTAAGTTCATTTAATATTCTTAATATTCCCTATGCGTTTGATAGTTTTCTTAAGTATGCAGGAATTCTTCTAAATCGCAACTTTCATCGACAAAAATATTGATCCTTGGATTTTTGAGTCAAGCTATGTACTTTTTTATTTTAGTTGGTGTTGATGTAAAAAAGTATATCACTCTAATAATTCAATCACCGATAAATAAATGAGGCAAAGAATTTTAAAGTGGTTCAGCCTTATAAGAATGGCCTACGTCCACTGTTGCTCTATTACTGAGTGTTTAGGAATTCTCGATTTGTGAATTCTATCAAGAAATTCCGCTCTGGATTTCAGGTCCAGGTCCCCCTTACAATGAGGATTGTACAACGTATTTATAGTCATGAGGCTGTCATATGAAAGGATAATACATTAAATGATATACATACGAAAGGGTAACACATTTAATGCCCTCTTTGCGTGTGCGTCTGAATGATAAGCATTTAATGAATCAGTTGAACTGTTGGTATCCTTTTTTGAGGTGCATCTCGGACTTCCTGAGTTGCTCGGACCGCCTAAGCTTCTCGGTATTCAAGAGTTCCTCGAAGAGGCATTGTTCCTCGGAGCTTGTGAGTTCCTCGGGGAACTAGTCTTCCTCGTTGTAGTCTTGTTCCTCGGAGCGAGTGGGTTCCTCGGAAGTGTTTGTTGTTTCCATGTAGATAGCCACATGTCTTCATATGATTGGTCCATGTCAGCAGATTAATTTTGGTATCAACAGAAGCCCCCAATGTTTCATAGTTTGAAATTTGAGGAGTATGGAACATTCTTTCTCGGAATATGGTAGCTTTAAATAGTCTTCCTGTTTTTGGGAGCATTTCCCTTGTATTTATTTCTCTTTCCCAATTCTTAGAATCGTGCTTTTTTGGACTTTTCTGCGTGCTTCGATTATCGTGTTACTTTTCCTCTTTTTAGACGCTGTTATCCGCTTTGATTCTCGCGCTACTTTTTATCTTTTAAGCCGTCGGTAACGTAATCATCCTTTTTTGTAATCATTACTTCACCATTTCCCAAGGCAAGGTATTTAAACTTCACAGACGCTCCCATCGTCTTCTACCTTTCCAATTTTTATCTTCGAGTTTTACGTCGTATCTTCCTACTCTCTTGTGCATTCATCTTTTCCGTCGTTCGTTGTCAACATCTCTACTCTTTTTCTGTAAGATCTTCTTCTTTCTTCTTCATTTCTTTTATTCATCATCATGGTTTACTCTATTGAGTCTCTTGAAAAGTTTCGCTCTAATTTTTCCATTCCCTCTTGGGTTGTCTTGGAAGAGCTTTCTGAGCCTTCTGATTATTTCAATTTAGCTGAGGGACATTGGTTCCCCAGCCTTTTTATTGCTGAGTGTGGATTTTCTTTTCCACCAAATCCCTTGTGTCTGGAATTCTGTCATTATTTTGACGTCGTTCCAGCGAGAATAGCCCCCAACACATGGAGAATAGTTAATGGGGTGCATAAATTAAATCAAGTCCATGGAACACACATAGGAATTCCAGAAATCATGTACTGCTATAGATGGGCAGTTAATGATAATATTTTTTATTTAAAAACTAGATTTTTAAATAGAGCCTTAGTAGTCAATCTCCCTGATGCCAATAGGGATTATTTTGAACATGGGGTTGTCATAAAAAATTGGCAACACCCTCCACTAGTTGGAGATGAGGTTTACCAAGGTCCCAGATGCCCTCCTTATGGCAACGGGATAGGTTATTTTTGTTTTATTTTATTTATTTTGAAATCATGTTTCTTTTGTGTTTGATAAAATGTGCCACTGATAACAATGTTTATCCATTTGCAGTTGATAACAAAAGAAAGTGCCCAAAGGAAGCAGATGTTAATATAAGACATCTGAAACTTATCTGGAGTCTGCATTAGAGTGTTGCCGACGAGAACATTAGGTCGGCCTCGTATCTGCTCCAGTACAAGAGCTACACCAAGGTAGGGGACGAAGAAGACTGATGCAGCTCCTTCAGCTGTTCCTGTCAAAGTTACCGAGAAGCCCGCAGTGGCTCCGAGCAGGTCTGCTGCTCCTGGAGAGGTGATTATGATATCACCGACCAAGGGTTCTTCCTTGGTTGAATCGGTATCTGTTCCCCCGAGGAGGCTGAAGAAGAGCTCCTTGGTCCATTTGGCTGATACCATTGCTCAGCCCCCAGTTACTGGAACTGGGGTTTCAATTTTCGTTCCCCCGAGCTCTGCCATGAGCTCGGTAAAGTTCTCAATCATTCTCGAGGTATAATGTACTGAAGAGAACCTTACTCGGGACATGGTCACCTCACTAGCTTCCCGTCATCTTGCTTCTGTAAGTCTCTTTACTTTGAATTTTTCATATTCCCTTTGTCATTTTTGTTTCTAACTTTCTTTCTTTTTCTGTTCACAGTTGACGAGTTGCTTCAATATAATCCTGAAGAAGGATGAAGCGATTAAGGCTTCTTGCTCCTCGTCCAGTGTGGAGGGAGCTCTGGAAGAAGCTACCAAGTCTTTGGCAGATTCTCGCCAGAAATATGCTGATGACAAAGCTGTTTGGGAGAAGAAGCTTGCCTCCTTCGAGCAAGAAAAAGCTCGTGTTGTTGATGCCTCCAAGGAGTTAGAGAAGAGAATAAATGCCTCGGATAAGGCAAATAAGGAGCTCGAAGAGAAACTCAAAACTGCTGGAGAGCTTGAAGATAAGCTCAGGGTTGCTGAGGAAAGGTTGGGCCAGCTTCAAGAAGTAGGTCGGCAAAAGGAGGAAGCAGAAAATAAATTAAAGGCTGTTGAGAACCTGCTGTTTGAGAAACTTTCCTCGGAGAAGCTAAAAAGGAAAGCTTCCATGAAGAAGTCCTTCAGATCTGGCTGGGACAAGGGTTGGAACAAGGGGTTGGCCGCCATGGTGTCGCAAGTGGACTATGGTGGTCTTAAATATTTTAGGTATGGATGGGTTGCCGCCCTTCAGGAGATGAAGGTCGACGAGTCTTCCGAGCTCTTCTAGAGACATATCCCTGGTCCCCCTCCAACTCTAGAAGAATTAGAAGAGGACGGAGCTACCTCTGAAGAATCTTCGATCGTGATGGGAGATCATGCCCTAGCCATCCATCCTGCTGATGAGGAAAATCAACAAATCATTTCTTCCTCCGAGCAACTGCCTATTCTCCCCGAGCATCTATCTCTTCCCTCCAAGCAACCTACGTCTTCATCCCAGCCTCCCGAGAAGGTTTTGGGAGATAAGGAAAAGGTTTAGTGTTGTTCGGGTTTCTCTTTATTTTGTTTCTCTTTTTCAAATGTAACTCAGAAGATGTAACTCTGAATTATGATCTAATAAAATTTGAACTTTTTTGCATATTGTTGTCTATCTTTCATTCATACTCTGCGTATTCTTCTTATTGATGATTGCTCTTCTTTCTCTGCTAGTTTCTGGCCAGGATGGAATTGCTATCTGCTCATGACACAAAGTTGCTGCAATAATGTAATGAGTACTTTAAGGCTAGTCACACAGACTTGAGTGCTGCACAAGTTGCAGACATCCTTGGTCATGATGCTTCAGAACAGGCAGTTGAAGCATATCAGAACCTGAAGTGTCTACTTAACCGAGCAGTGACCAATAATGTGGCTTACTATGACATAATCGAGGATCTCTAGTGTACCCTCGAAGACTTTCAAATCAATACAAGGAATCAACTGCCTTGTTGTATGAGGGGTACAAAAAGAAGTACAAGCTGATCATGGCTGACAAGGGCTACGAAAAGATTTTTGTTGGGTATGATCTGAGGGAGAGAACTTTGAAGGGTGAGGTAGAGGAATGCAGACAGATTGCCAAGTTGCTGGAGCAAGAGAACAACAACTTGCAAAAAGATCTATCACAATTGAAGGCTGCAGCCTCCACTTCTAGTGCCTTGATCCCAGTGACCGACGAGGGATTCTCGTTCTTAGAGGTTGAGAATGCCAAGTTGAGGGACGAGTTGGAGACTTTGAAGAGTTCAGGCACCTCTACATCTTCTCATGGTCGAGCAAGAGCTCCTCGGGGACGAGCAAGAGCAGCTCGGGTTCTTATCGAGGAACAGAGAACTCAATATGCATTAGAGAACCATGCTTTCCAATTAATGGCGAAGAACCAAGCTTTTTCTGATATGTCAAAGAAGATTAGGGACTTGGAAAAACAACTCTCTGCACAGAAGTCAATCTTGGAGAATAAGGAGCTTTTCATCAAGAATCTCCACGAGCAGTTAGAAAGGCTAACATACCAATTCCATAAATAGCCCAGGGACTTCTGGATGGCTAGATACAACGAAGCACTATTCCACTTGGACGATCGTATCCAGAATGCCAACAATGAGGGATACAAGCAAGGCTGGATGAATGCCTTAGGTGTGCTGAAGCTCGAACAAGGTCATTATCTGTGGGACTACCATAATCCCGGGTTGCTCGACTTTCCTGTGCCACCATACAATTTGGAGATGGATTGGATCCCTGCTCGGGCCATTCCTCGGAGCTTAATTTCAAAGTATCTCTGTGACTACAATTTACATTCTCAAATCGAGGTATCTCGTCCCGAGCATCTCTTAGACCGACCATCCGTGATGAATGTCAGGATGTTAAATGACCTCAACTTCATCAATTCTCCTATGTCTTTAAATGATCCGCCTGATGGCGAGGAACCTGTGTCAAAAGCAGAGGGGAAGAGACCAGTAGAATAGGAATTTTTTAGTATACATGTCAATGTAACTGTAATTTCATTATCAATGTAATTTATTTTGAATTCAATGAAAGACTTTCATTTTTGTTTGCAAATCTTGATTGCTATTGTCTTGTATTTATCAAACACTTTATATTTATGCATATCTGTTAAAAAGATAACAATATTGTGTTGTTTGTCGACCAACTCAGTAACAATTAAAAAGTTACAAGTATCAATACTGTTGCTCGATCACTTAATAATAAAGTAATGAGTATAAAAATGTTGTTTAAAATGTTTCCAACCAACCAAGGTTGTTAGATTCTCCATGTCAACCAACTACAGTTAGTGGGTTTTTATCCCCGACCAGCTATAGTTAGTCTTTTTGAAATAATTTTACCTATAAAATGTTTCCGACCAACCAAGATCGATAAATTTTGCTTGTCTACTAACTACATATGGTGGGTTTTTATCTCCGACCAGCCATAGTTAGTAGACTTTTATCTTAAATGTTTCCGACCAACCAAGGTCGGTAAATTTTCTTTGTCGACCAACTACAGTTGGTGGGTTTTTATCCCCGACCAGCCATAGTTAGTAACTTTTGCACTTTCTGGAATAATCTTACCTCCCGACCAACATAAGTTGGCATTTGCGAGAATATTTTGTTTCCTAGCCAAACAGGTTGGCATTTATAGGAATATTTCGTTTCCTAGCCAAACAGGTTGGCATTTTTAGGAATATTTTGTTTCCTAGCCAAACAGGTTGGCATTTTTAGTAATATTTCATTTCCTAACCAAACAGGTTGGCATTTTTAGGAATATTTCGTTTCCTAGCCAAACAGGTTGGCATTTTTAGGAATATTTCTTTTCTTAACCAACCGAAGTTGGCATTTTTAGGAATATTTTGTTTCCTAACCAACCGAAGTTGGCATTTTTAGGAATATTTTGTTTCCTAACCAACCGAGGTTGGCATTTTTAGGAATATTTTGTTTCCTAGCTAAACAGGTTGCCATTTTTAGGAATATTTCGCTGCTGAGCAGTCTGAGTTTTGCCGAGTAGTGTGTAGCACTAGTATTCCCCAAAAAATTCTCAATAAAAGGAGAGACTTTAGCAGAATATCTTCATTTTATTCATACTGATGGAACTGTGTTACATATACATCACTGATAATACTTGCGTAGGTGCTCTGCGTTCCATGCATTCTTGAACTCTTCCCCCTCTAGAGTTGCTATTCGATAAGTTCCTGGTCGAACAACTTTTGTAACTCGGTATGGTCCATGCCAGTTTGCTTCTAGCTTATTGTGCTTTTGAATTACTTTCTTCAGCACATAGTCTCATTCTTTCAGGTCGCACTTCTTCACCCTTTTGTTGTAGAACAAAGTTGTTCGCTGCTGGTAAGCAGCATTTCTAATGGCTGCTTCTTCTCTTACTTCCTCGAGCATGTCTAAATCCAGTCTTCTCATTAAGTCGCTGATAGGGGAATTGAAATTCAGTAGCCTGTGTGTTGGAAGTCCCAACTCGACAGGTATGACAACTTCACTTCCAAACGCCAGCATATATGGTGATTCTCCGGTTGTTACTCGGGGAGTAGTTCGGTAAGCCCAAAGTACTGATTGTAACTCGTTGATCCAGTTCTCTTTTGCATCATCCAATCTTTTCTTCAAGCCATTTAGCAGCGTCCTGTTTGTCACTTCAGTTTGTCCATTGCTTTGAGGATGGCCTGGTGCTGAGTGGATCTTCAAAATATTTGATTGATGACAATAGGCGGCAAACTCCTCGTTATCAAATTGTGTTCCATGGTCTGTGATGAAGGCATGAGGTAGACCATATCGACAAATGATGTTCTTCCAAACAAATTGGTACACCTTTTCGTATGTCATGTCAATGAGTGGCTCAGCTTCTACCCATTTAGTAAAATAATCCACTGCGACGACGAGGTACTTGAACCTTCCTCGGGTCGTTGGCAGTGGCCCAACCAAGTCAATTCCCCACATGGAAAATGGCTAAGGGAAAGTTATGGATGTCAACAATGCTTGTGGAGTTCTTCGGATGGAGGAAAAATGTTGGCACTTGTCGCACTTCATGGCGTAGGCTATACAATCAGCTCCCATCGTCGGCCAGTAGTATCCTTGCATCATTACCCTTTGTAAAAGCGTCTGACCTGCTACATATGCTCCACAAGACCCTTCGTGGATCTCTTCAATTAATTCTTTCACCTCGGAGGGGTGTACACATCTCTGCAAACCTTCCATAATTCCTCGTCTATATAAAACACTATTAGTTAATACATACCGAGTAGCTTTAAACTTCAACTTTTTGGCAACGAGCTTGTCAATTGGCAATTCTCCCTTCTCGATATACGCCCTGATGGAATCCATCCAAGATGGTCCTAAATCAAGGGTGATAAAGTTCATCGTCAGATCTTCATCTATGCTCTGACCAGCTAACACTTCAATTGGGATTGTTCGTCGTAGCTCGGTGCGAGTAGCTGATGCTAGTCGAGTTAGGGCGTCTTCTCTCGCATTCTTCATTCTTGGTATTCTGACCAGCTGAATAGCGGAAAATTCTGACACCAGCTCCTTTGCCTTTGCATGATATCTGATCATTAATTCTCCTATAACTGCATATATTCCCATCATTTGGTTTATGATCAATTGAGAATCACTTAAAACAATGACCTATTGCGCTTCCATAATTTTTGCTAAACCAAGTCCTGCAATCATGGCCTCATACTCAGCCTCATTGTTGGAAACTTTGAATTGGAAACGCAAGGCGTATTCCATATCGAGCTCATCTGGAGTGCTCAGAACTATCCTCGCGCCACATCCTTCAGTGCAAGATGAGCCATCTACATATAGTCTCTGTATAGGTAACTCGTCTTCAAATTTCTGATCAGTTAGAGTTCCTCGGTGAAATATTTGTTCCTTCCTTTCCTCCTCGGATTTTTCTTGCTCTTCGTCGATCATTTCTTTTTGCCCTTTTACCAACCGGAGTTGGTCTGAGCCCGAAGTCAATGATCTTGTAACATCCACTTGCCCTTTTACCAATCGGAGTTGGTCAGAGCTAGTGTTTGTTGATCCTGTAACATCCACAGGTTGATCAGTGAGCAACTCTTGTTTCTCGTTTGGGGTCCTCACAACTATCTCTGCGTCACATCCTGTAACATCCACACGCCCTTTTACCAATCGAAATTGGTCTGAGCCTGTGTTTGTTGATCCTGTAACATCCACAGGTTGATCAGCGAGCAACTTTTGTTCCTCGGAGCTATCAGGATAGGTGAACTCCGCTATAAAATCTGCTACAGCATGCCCTTTAAGTGATGATCTGGGTTTATAGATTATATCATATTCACCGAGCTCTATTGCCCAGTACATCAATCTTCCTGACTTTTCTAGCTTATGCAGGGCTTGCCTCAATGGCATATCAGTATATACTACTATAGTATGAGCCTAATGCACTGTAGATGGTACATCCTCGAACTTATTCAATCTTACTCTTCCCATGATGATATTGTACGATGATTGGACATTCTTATCCATCATGAAGAAACATATTCTTTCTGTCCGACAAGCAGGACACGTACCAATGAATATATCCAACTTGATCGTCCCAAGTGGAAATACTTTCTCGCCAGCAAAACCGATGAGGGGTCTGTGGTAAGGCTCCAGTTGAGATAGTTTTAGATTTAAACTATCGAAACACGAGTAGAACATGATGTCTGTCGAGCTACCATTGTCGACCAGCACTCTTGAAATCATTACCTCCTTCATTCTCACTTTGATCACCAGTGGGTCATCATGAGGATATAAAACACCTGCAAGGTCATTTTTTGAAAAACCGATAACCAATTTCTCCTTGTTCACCTTTCTCGGGCGATCTTCTTTGGCTAGATTTATTCGCTGAATGTACGAGCAAGCTTGGACCTCACCGACGTAAGATTTTCTTTCTGCAGTAAGGTCTCCTCCTCCTGCATCTCCTCCTGTAATAACATTACAATCAAATGACCCAAAGCGTATTGAAAATACCTCTCGTTCTGTCTGCCTTGGTTTCTTGGGAAGATCAGGGTCATCTTCTGAATGAACTTCATGGTTTCTCTTTTTGTTATCCTCTGCTCGATGAGGAGATCTAGACCTCTCTCTAGTTCGGTCGTTGTTTCTTCTTTCGGCTCCCCGATCAACATACTTTGCTAGTTTTCTCGTCGGATGAGTGTTTCAATCTCATTCTGAAGAGCTATGCAATTTTTGGTCATATGATCGTGATCCTTGTGGAACTCGCAATATTTTTCCCTATTCCTCGTGTCAGGGTTTGCCTTCATTTTCTTTGGCCAGTTTAACTCCTCTCTGTTCTTAATTTCTTCTAGTATGTGGTTAATATTTACCTTCAAAGGTGTGTAATTATCAAAATTCCTCAAGACCTCCCATGATGACCTATTTTTGGATTATTTGTCACCACCATTGTTCTTATGTTCCTTCTTCTTAGCTTTATCACCTTCCACCTTGGTTTCTTTGGCGTCCATATTCTTCTTCGCATACATAGCCTCCTAGGCATTCATAATCTTGGATGCTTTTCCCATCAGGTCTGCCATGGTTCGAGGTGGATCTTTGGCCAAAGTGTAGTACAACTTGTTTGGCAGTAGTCCACTCATCAAAGCAGTAATTGTTGTCTTCTCTTCGTAATCAATGACTTCAAGTTTCTCGTTATTAAAACGAGTTATATAAGCTCTGGTACTCTCACCAGCTTTTTGTCTAACACTTAACAAATGTGCTACTCGTTTAACTGGCTTTGCCCCAAAGCAGAAATTCCCAATGAATAGCTCAGCCACTTGAAGAAAAGTTGAAATCTTACCCCAAGGAAGGCTATTATACCATATTTGAGCAGATCCGGTAAGTGTTCCCGAGAATGCTCTGCATCTCATCTCATCTGGGACAACATAGATGTCGGCTGCAGCTTGGTATTGTTCTATATGAAGGATGGGGTCAGTCTTTCCATCATACTTGGGAGTCACAACAGGTGCTTTGAACTTTGATAGTGTTGGAAAATTAACAATATCCTGAACAAAAGGTGTTCCTCGAACAAAGGTTCGTTGTAGAGGATTCTTGGCCTTAGCCATTTCCCCTAATCTATCCTCCAGCCTCTGAATACATCCTTTCCATGCATCATTTCCTTCCTCGGTCCTATTGGTTCGAGCAACAGATCGCGTTGAAGTAGCTTCCTAGGATTTATCTTGATGAGCAACTGGTCGGTCATATGATCTATCTTGACGAGTAGCTGGTCGCGACTGGGCAGATCCTTCCCTTAAATCTGATGGTCGTCGAAAGCTCCTCGACGCTGCATTAAGAGGACTTTTGTTCCTCCTAGGGCCTAATCGATCGAAAGGAGAAACCCGGCTTAATCTTTCCAATGCGCTGGTCCTTTTTGGGGAGAGGGTGACACGTTGTTCAGTATCCGTGGCTCGCACCGACGAAGTTCGCCCAAGTTGAAGAAGGCGCACGGGTATTTCTTTGAATGCTTCGTGGTTCGGAATGGGCTGATGCACCGCCATGGAGGGTTTGGATAAGTTGTCGCATTGTTTCTTGCATGACGGTCTGGCCCTGAGCCAGATTTGCCATTATTCCTGTCAGATCTGGAATAATTGGTGGAGCAGATGGATTTGGAGGGGTTCCAGCGTTTCGATTGCTGGATTCAAGAATATCAGCCATTGGTAATGGATTATTTTTGATGAAAAACGATATTATTAATCGTTTCCCACAAACGGCGCCAATCTGTTGATGTAAAAAATTAGATCACTCTAATAATTATATCACAGATAAATAAATGAGACAAAGAATTTTAAAGTGGTTCAGCCTTATAAGAATGGCCTACGTCCACTGTTGCTTTATTGCTGAGTGTTTGGGAATTCTCGATTTGTGAATTCTATCAAGAAATTCCGCTCTGGATTTCAGGTCCAATTCCCCCTTACAATGAGGATTGTACAACGTATTTATAGACATGAGGCTGTCATGTGAAAGGATAATACATTAAATGATATACATATGAAAGGGTAATACATTTAATGCCCTCTTTGCGTGTGCGTCTGAATGATAAGCATTTAATGAATCAGTTGAACTGTTGGTATCCTTTTTCGAGGTGCAGCTCGGACCGCCTAAGCTTCTCGGTATTCAAGAGTTCCTCGGAGAGGCATTGTTCCTCGGAGCTTGTGAGTTCCTTGGGGAACTAGTCTTCCTCGTTGTAGTCTTGTTCCTCGGAGCGAGTGGGTTCCTCGGAAGTGTTTGTTGTTGTCATGTAGATAGTCACGTGTCTTCATATGATTGGTCCATGTCAGCAGATTAATTTTGGTATCAACAGGTGGAATATTTTTTAAAGTCTAGTAGAGCTTGACGACCCTTTAGGATTTTTGGTTGGTTTTTGTCCCGGAATAGTCAAAGGGGGAGATTTGTAAGGACATGAGTCTCCGTTTGAGTCTTAGTGTTGTGTTGACTCAATTCTGGATAAAAACATTTGAGTCATAGGGTAGTGTTCAAGTGTATCCATCCAAGCCTATGACGTGTTAGTTGAAGACGT
This sequence comes from Sambucus nigra, assembly GCA_949130495.1. NCBI lineage: Eukaryota > Viridiplantae > Streptophyta > Magnoliopsida > Dipsacales > Adoxaceae > Sambucus > Sambucus nigra. Next base: position 194,861,436 of record OX422209.1, read on the forward strand.
AGCGGCCAATATTATAAAGCTTCATCATATGTCGGGTTTAGTGTGCCTCATCTCTACGTCAATAACATTGTTCCAATGCTCCTAAGGTATGAATGCATTATATATATATATATGAGCTTGGAAATTTATTGGGTGTAATTTATAAATTTTATAAAATAGTTTTAACGACTTTGTTTTACTCAGAAAAATATTTTTTAGAAATTTTCATAAAAAGTTTTGGACTTAAAATGGATAGGACATTTTTCTGACACGCCGTTCGAACGAACTGGAATGTCGTTCAAACGAGATTTCTATGTCGTTCAAACGAACTGGCATCTCGTTCGAACGAGATTGCCAGGTCGTTCGAACGAGATTCAAATTTTTTTTCCATTTTGGAACCTCGTTAGTAAAGTCGTTCGAACGAAAATTCGTTCGAACGAAAAAGTCATTCGAACGACTTTAGCAGGAACAGTTTTTTTTGGCATTTTTGGAAATTTTCACCATGTTCCCACTACCTTTTCCCCACTACTTTTTGACAGAATTATCAAGTGCGGGAACCAACCTTTTCAAAGTAACTTTTTCACATTCCTCCATCTCCTAGAGAGAGTTTTAGAGAGTTTCAATTCGAAATGGAAAATGTTCAAGTTTAAGTGTTTGTCTTTTAAGAAAAATCCTAAAACACTTTTTTCACCCAGTTGTTTAGTTTATCCAAGTTCCTTAATATATATACTTTGCTTGAAGCTTTGGCACCAATTTTATCTCTACCAATGGAAGAGCGTTTGGGTTTACTTCTACATCCCACAAAGAATAAGTTTGTTTTCTTTGACATAACCACTTGAAGAAAGGCTCCTTGTTTGAGTGGCGGTGATCGAGAAAAGTTCGATCGGTGGATTCCGAGACCACATTGGACCTCCGTGGTTATTCGCTAGGCAGAGATGTGTATAAGAAGGAGCGTCGGGGCTTGGTCGGAGTCAAGTAGAGTGTTGTAAGTCTTACTGTCTTATACTTGTAATACCATACTTAGTGGATTTGAGGCTAGGGTCGTCCGAGATTTTTTTCTGTTGTGGATTTTTCCTCGTACATCACGGCGTAGTGGTTATTTGTTTATTTTATCCTTCGTAAAAATTCACATTAGATGCATGCCTAGGTAAAAAGATAAAATTTGGTTTAGGTATTTGTTTAGTTGAACCATCTCTATTCCGCATCTAAAAGGAAATTACTTTTTATAAAATCTAAAAATTGGGGGTCATCATTTCTAACATTTTTCTATAAATAGGGGGCTATTCTCTCGTTTTATACACACTTTACTTCTCTCCCCCTCTCTCTCTTATAAGTTTGCTCTCCCCTCTCTCTAAGTTTGTAATAATTCTGGTGATATTCCGGTAGTAGTTTGTAAGTTTTACTCCGCTTTTAATATTATAATTGTTTGTCTATAATATTGTCTTAGTTCTATTATTTACTTATTGATCATCTTTTTTATGGTATATAGAGTTATTAAAAAACCTTAGATGTCCTACTCTCATCCATTTTAGATGGTATAAAGATGTCCTTCTTGCTAGAGTGGTTCAAAGCAATAATTCTGACCAGATGTTGCTCGTATGATTATTAGTGGTTTCACAAGAACCCTTAGAGGTTGGTGGGATAATGTTCTCACAGAAAGTCAAAGGAATGAAACCGACAATGCCATTAAAATTGTTCAAAATGAACATATGCAAGATGTTGGACAACAAGATGTTGTTTATACTTTAATGCTTGCTATTATTCATCATTTTGTTGGCGCTGCTGATTATCATCAAGAGAGAAATAGATAGTTATTACAAAACCTTAGATGTCCTACTCTCAGCCATTTTAGATGGTATAAGAGCAACCCTTATGCATAGGGTAAAGGGGTATATTTAGTGTACATGGGTATGCTACGGGTAGTGTAAAAGTGTATATATGGAGGTTGTTAGTCTAAAAAATAACAAATAAAGAATTGAGATAGTTTGTTTTTTTATGGGACACGTCTAAAGCAAAAAACGTTGTTCCGAACAAGAATTAAAAAAAATAATAATAAAGCCTCCAGTGGAACATCGTGTTCTGCCTAGGCATATGACCAAGTTTCGCTATTTCTAGTTTGTGCCCCAATGTTTTCAACTGATTTATAATATTATTGCAATGACTATTTTATTTTTATCGCAACGGCTATTATATTTTTGCAACGGTTATTTTTTATTTTTTATAAATAGTAGATGAAATAGGGTTAGGACATATCCAAAGTTTGCCAAAGATGAATGATATTTTATGGAGGAGATTTAATTTTATAGGAGTAAAAAATTTAATAGGTTTGGTGGTGGGTAGTTAGGTTGGTAAAACATTAAATAAGGGGGATTTATGTAATTAGTTGAAGTTAGGGTTGTAGCTGAAAGGTAAATAGCTAAAGAGTGAGGCGGGACATGTTGTTCCATTTAAGAAATAGTGGCAAAGTGCTTAGGCGGGAAAAGATGTTCCACTTTAGAAACATTATTTATATACGACGTCGTTTAGGTCCCAATTTGTGTATATTTACACTATCCCACAACATTTTCAACTCATTTTCTTCTGCAAATTTACGCTAGCAAGCTCCAAATTTGGACTGGGCGTAAGGGTTACTGTAAGGATGTATTTCTTGCTAGAGTGGTTCAAAGATCTGATGTCAACTCTGAGCATTGAAAAACCAAATTTATTGATGGTCTTCCTACTTTCTTTGCTGAGAAAGTTGGAAAAAAGATGAGAGATGCTGATGATAGCATTTATGTCCCTTATCATGACTATACTTATGGTCAATTGTTTAGTGTTGTCATTCAATAAACTTCTATTAAAATCTACCTACTCATATACATGTATATGATAATATAGTTAAAGCATGCAAATACATTGTTGATGTAAAAAACTAGATCACTCTAATTCTTCAATCACAGATAAATAAATAAGACAAAGATTTTTAAAGTGGTTCGGCTAGGAATAAAGCCTACGTCCACTGTTATGTTAATGCTGAGTGTTTGTGGAATTCTTGATTACAAGTTCTCTCAAGAAATTCCGGTCCCCTTGAATGGGATTGATACAAGGTATTTATAGCCTCGAGGCTGTACATGAAAGGTCCAATACATTAAATGATATACATATGAATGGGTAATACATTTAATGCAGCGTGTGCGTCAAGAATCTAATGAATAGTTGAACAGTTGTCCGTCTGATAATTGATGACACGGCCGAGGTGCAGTTCGGACCGCCTTAGTTGCTCGTTGATCAAGAGTTCCTCGGAGTGCTTAGAGTATCTCGGGATGATAGAGTTCCTCGGATGGAGTTCCTCGGCATGATAGAGCTCCTCGGTGTATTCTCGTTGCTCGGTACCAACCATGGTTGTTCAGTAAATGATCTTCCTCGCTGTTATTGTGCCACGTAGATCGACACGTGTCTTCATACTATTTGTCCACATCAGCATATTAATTTTGGTATCAACAGAAGCCCCCAATGTTTCATATTTCGAACTTTGAGGAGTATGGGACATTCTTTCTCGGTATATGGTAATATTAAATGACCTTCCTGGGTTTTAGGAGCATTGTATTCAAATTTCCTTCTCATTTCGCAGTTTCCGCCTTTTTATAAGCGCTTCGATCTTCGTGCAACTTTTGTCTTTTTAGCCGCCGGAAGTTCAGTAGTTTCTTTTTAGTAATCATTTCTTTCGCCGCTTCCCAATGCAAAGTATTTAAACTCCTTTGGTAACCATACCGTCGTCTACACTTTCCATTTTCTGCATTCAAGTTTTCTATTCTCTTCCTCTCTCTTGTGTGTTCATCATTGTTTCCGTTCGTTGTCAACATATCTCCTTTCTTTTTGTAAGATTTTCTTCCTTTCTTCTGCATCTCTTTTATTCAATATGGTTTATATTGTTGAATCTGCTGAGAAATTTCGTTCTGACTTTTCCATTCCTTCTTGGGTAATTCTAGAGGTTCTTTCTGAGCCTTTAGATTACTTTCGATTGGCTGAGGGACATTGGTTTCCCAGTCTTTTCATTGCTGAATGTGGTTTTTCTTTTCCCCCAAACCCATTATGTCTTGAGTTTTGTCAATATTTTGATCTTGTTCCTGCAAAAATAGCCCCCAATTCATGGAGAATAATTAACGGGGTGCACAAGTTAAATCTAACTCATGGGACTCGTATAGGGATCCCAGAAATCATGTACTGCTATAAATGGGCCACTTTAGATAATGTTTATTATTTAAAAACTAGGTTTTTAAATAGAGCCCTTGTAGTTAACCTCCCTGGTTCAAATAGAGATTATTTTGAGCATGGGTTGGTCATAAAAAATTGGCAACACGCGCCTTTATCTGGGAATGAAGTATACAATGGTCCCAGATGCCCCCCATACGGCAATGGGATAGGTTTATTTTTCATTTTTATTTTACTTATGAAATTGCGTTTTCATCATGTTTGACAAAATGTATGACTGAGATTTATGTATTTATTTGCAGTTGATAGTAAAAGAAAAACTCCAAAAGAGTCGGAAGTGAATATCAAGCATTTAAAACTTATCTGGAATTTGCATAAGACGATTGCAGACGAGCATATTAGATCTGCATCATATTTGCTTCAGTATAAGAGCTACACAACCTCTTATACTGCTCGCCCTGTTGAACCAGCCTCAACACCAGAAAGTTCATCTTCAGATTCTCATATTCCCCTATCTCAGAGAATGGGCAAGAAAAGAGCTCCTCCTGCTCTATTTGGTGAAATTTCTTCTGCTGTTGGAGCAAAGAAAGGCAAAATTGATGTCCCAGAGGGGACTAAAAAAGTAGATGTTAGTTCCTCCAAAGTTGCCGAGAAGCCCCCAGTGGCCCCGAGCAAGAAAAGTGCTAGTGCTGATGTAATTACAATATCTCCGACCAAGACTTCTTCCTTGGTTGATGCTGCTGACCCTCCTTTGAAGAGATTGAGGAAATCATCTTCGGTTAATCTTGCTGGAACTGCATCTTCTCTACCCGCTGGTGGTAGTAGTGTTTCAAAAATCCTTTTTCCGAGTTCTTCAACGAGCTCAGTTATACCTGAGGTTCTCGGGGTTGATGAAAAGATTCCTAGGGATACACTGACATCCTTAGCTGCTCGCCATCTTTCTTCAGTAAATTTCTCATACCTTTGGTCTTTCTTTCTTTTTCTTGATTTCTTACATTTGTATTGACTTTATTGTTTTTCTTATCTTTCAGCTGGTGAACTGTTTCAATACCATCGTGAAGAAAGATCAAGCTATTAAAGCTTCTAGTTCCTCGTCCGATGTTGACGATGCCCTCTTGGGTTTAGCCCAATCTGTGAAAGAATCTCGCCAGCAGTACGTCGAGGAGAAAACTGCCTGGGAGAAAAAATTGTCTGCAGCCGAGGCTGACAAGATGAAGATGGCTGAAACCTCCAAGAATTTGGAGGAGAAGGTGAAAAGCTTAGAGGTCAATCAGCAAAGGTGCGATGACCAACTGAAGAAGGCAGAAGAAGAACTGTCTATCCTGCGAGACATCAAAATCCAGAAAGAGCAATTGGATGTTAAACTCTCCTCGGAGAAGTTGAAAAGAAAAGTTGCAGTTAGGAAACATTTCAGTGCTGGTTGGGAGAAAGGATGGGATAAAGGGATTGCTGCTATGACATCTCAAGTCAAATATGGGGAGTTGAAATACTTCTATGATGGTTGGGTAGCTGCTCTACAAGAGCTAAAAATCCAAGACGATTCTGAGCTATTCCAAAGGCATCTCCCTGGTCCTCCTCCACCAATTGTGGAAGAAGAAGAAGATGAACCTGCTTCAGATGAATCTTCCATGGCTGTGGATGTCCCAATCTCTGCTTCTCAACCCTCTGTCATTGAGGATATTTCTTCTATGCCTCTTCCTGCCGAGAAGATTTCTGCCGATCAAGCTGTTGTTATCACCGAGCAACCGAGCTCCTCGTCCCAGCCTCCCGAGAAAGTCTTGGGAGACAAGGAAAAGGTGTGAAGTTGTTCGGTATCATTCTTATCTTTTATCATTTGTAATCGAACACTGTAATCCTTTTATGATCTAATAAAATACTTCTTTACTCATCGCCGTTATTGATGATTCTTTGTTGATTGTTGTCTTTTTCTTGTCTTTAGTTTGTTGCTAGAATGGAACTAATCTCTTCTCATGATACCGAGCTGATGCAGCAATGTCACCAATACTATAGGGCTGGTCATACAGACCTTAATTCTTCTGAAATTGCTGACATTCTTGGTCATGATGCTTCAGAACAGGCGACTGAGGCTTATCGGTACTTGAAAAATTTACTCGACCGAGCTGTAGCTAACAATGTCGCTTATTATGACTTGATTGAAGAGCTGCATTGTTCCTTAGAGGATCTCCAAGGCCAGCACAATGAATCGATGGCTTCATTACACGAGGAATATGAAAATAGATATCAACAACTTTCCTCTGATACAGGTCATAAAAAGATCATTGCTGCATATGACATTAGGGAAAGGACCCTAAAAGGTGAAGTTGAAGCCTGCCGACAAATTGCCGAGATCCTGGAACAAGAAAATAATAGTCTGCAGAAAAGATTGGCTCAATATGAATCCGTTGCCTCCTCTTCCACTGCATTAGTACCAGTTACTGATGAAGGTTTTTCGTTTCTAGAGGTTGAAAACGCCAAACTAAGGCAAGAGTTGGATGACTTGAAAAAGTCTATTATTCCTGTGACTGCTCGGGGACGAGGAAGGAGTTCTCGGGGACGAGGAAGAATCATCGAGGAGCAAAATTCTCCAGTTGCTTCTCGGAGCCGGTCAAGAGTTCTTAGCCGCAGTGTTGAAGAATCTCGTACCCAATCTACTCTGGAAACTCAAGCATTCCAACTGAATGTTAAGGATCGTGCTCTGTCTGATTTGTCTAAGAAAAACTTATCTTTAGAGGATCAATTGGCCGCGATGAAGTCTGCTCTGAATAATAAAGATGCTCTTATCAAGAACTTTCTCGAGCAAGTAGATAGATTAACTTTCCAATTCCATAAACAGCCTCGGGAGTTCTGGAATGCAGGCTATAATGAAGCTCTTTATCATTTGGATGCTCGCATTGAAAATGCTAACAACGAAGGTTATAAGCAGGGATGGTTGAACGCCCTGGGTGTATTAAAATTGGAACGAGGTCATTATTTATAGGATTATCATGCTCCTGGATTGCTAGACTTGCCTGTTCCTCCCTATAAATTGGATATGGCATGGATTCCTGCTCGTTCCATTCCTCGGAGTTTGATCTCTAAATATCTTGGTGATTATAACCTTCATTCTCAAGTTGAAGTATCTCGTCCTGAGCACCTGTTGGACACTCCTACAATAATGAATGTCAGAATGCTGAAGGACATGAACTTTATTAATTCTCCTCTTTGTCTAGAGGATCCTCCTGCTGGCGAGGAACCTGTCTCAAAGGATAAAGGAAAGAAACCAATAGAGTAGGAATCTTTAATGTAATAGTTAGCACATACATGTAACATGTAATACATTTTTATCTTAATGAAAGAATTTCATTTTCTGTTTTGCCAATAGCTATTTTTCTGTTTGCAAATTATATGGTTCATCAACCAACTTAGAATTTATAACAAGCATAAATTGTTCAAAATTGTTTCCAACCAACCAAGGTGGATAAATAATGTTTGTCGACCAACCACAGTTGATGGGTTTCTATCCCCGACCAGCCATACTTGGTTCAATTTTAAAATATAAACATGTGTCCGACCAACTAAGGTCAATACTTTTGTCCTTGTCGACCAACTACAGTTAGTGGGTTTTTATCCCCGACCAACCATACTTGGTACAGTTTGGAATATTTTGTTCTTCAAAGAACTTTTTGTAATAATGTTACCTCCCGATCAACATAAGCTGTAATGCGAGAGTATATAAAGTCTTACCAACCGTAGTTGATCATGCTGGTATACACCTCCTAATCAAAGGAGTAGTAGGGTTCTTTCGAACTTTTTGGCTCCTTGGAGCATGTCCTCCTAACCAAAGGAGGTTGGCTACTTATAGCACTTTTGCTCCGTAGAGCGCTCCGTAGAGCTTATCCTCCTAACCAAAGGAGGTTGGCTACTTATAGCACTTTTGCTCCGTAGAGCGCTCCGTAGAGCTTATCCTCCTAACCAAAGGAGGTTGGCTACTTATAGCACTTTTGCTCCGTAGAGCGCTCCGTAGAGCTTATCCTCCTAACCAAAGGAGGTTGGCTACTTATAGCACTTTTGCTCCGTAGAGCGCTCCGTAGAGCTTATCCTCCTAACCAAAGGAGGTTGGCTACTTATAGCACTTTTGCTCCGTAGAGCGGTCTGCAGTCTTCTTCTTGTTATCAAGCAGTGTAGTGTTCAACACTAATATTCCCCGAAAAACTTTCAACAGAAAGAAAATGGTGAACCATCCTCGTTTTATTCATAATGAAGGAAATACTTTACATTTTACATTACTGATAATACTTTCGCAGGTGTTCAGCATTCCATGCATTCTGAAATTCTTCTCCTTCTAGAGTTGCTATTCTGTAGGTTCCAGGTCGAACAACCTCTGTAACTCAGTAAGGTCCATGCCAGTTTGCTTCCAGTTTATTCTGTTTCTGAATGACTTTCTTCAGCACATAATCACCCTCCTTCAAATCGCATTTCTTCACCCTTTTGTTGTAGAACAGAGCTGTTCGTTGTTGATAAGCAGCATTCCTAATGGCTGCCTCTTCTCTTACTTCTTCGAGCATATCCAAATCCATTCTTCTCATCAAGTCACTGATCGGAGAGTTGAAATTCAGCACTCTATGCGTTGGGAGACCCAACTCGGCCGGTATCACAGCCTCACTTCCAAATGCTAGCATATATGGTGATTCTCCAGTTGATGCTCGGGGAGTTGTTCGGTAGGCCCATAATACTGATTGGAGCTCATTAATCCAATTTGCTTTAGCTTCACTTAGCCTCTTTTTCAACCCATTTAGTAATGTTCTGTTCGTCACTTCAGTCTGTCCATTGCTTTGGGGATGGCCTGGTGCTGAATGAAACTTCAAAACGTTCGACTGATGACAATAGGCAGCAAATTCTTCATTATCAAATTGTGTTCCATGATCTGTGATGAAAGCATGAGGGAGACCATATCGACAAATGATATTCTTCCATACAAACTGGTATACCTTCTCGTACGTCATATTGATAAGAGGCTCAGCTTCCACCCACTTAGTAAAATAGTCCACTGCAACTACGAGATACTTGAATCTTCCTCGGGTGGTCGGCAGTGGTCCAACCAAATCAATTCCCCACATGGCAAATGGCCAAGGGGAAGTTATTGGTGTTAGCAATGCTTGTGGAGTTCGTCGGATGGAGGAAAAACGTTGGCACTTGTCACATTTCTTGGCATAGGCTATACAATCAGCCCTCATTGTCGGCCAGTAATATCCCTGTGTCATCACTCTTTGTAAAAGTGTTCGACCTGCTACATGAGCTCCACAAGATCCTTCATGGATTTCTTCAATCAATTCTTTCACCTCGGTGGGATGTACACATCTCTGCAAACCTGCCATAATTCCTCGTCTATACAAAATACCATTAGTTAATACATACCGAGCAGCTTTATACTTCAGTTTCTTGGCAGCGAGTTTGTCCTCCGGCAATTCACCCTCTTCAACATATTTCCTGATTGGATCCATCCAAGATGGTCCTAAATCAAGGGTAATCACATTCGTTGTCAGATCTTCATCTATGCTCCGACCTTCTAATACTTCAATCGGTATGGTTCTTCGCATCTCGGTACGAGTAGCTGATGCTAGTCGGGCCAGTGCGTCTGCTTGTACATTCTCCATCCTCGGTATTCTCACCAATTGAATGGCCTCAAATTCTGTCAACAATTTCATCACCTTTGCATGATATTTGATCATTAAATCTCCTTTAACTGCATACATTCCCATCATCTGATACACAATTAATTGAGAATCACTGAATACCATCACTTGTTGTGCTTCCATAGTCTTTGCTAGATTAAGACCTGCTATCATGGCCTCATATTCCGCTTCATTGTTAGAGGCTTTGAATTGGAATCGCAAAGCATATTCCATGTCAATCTCGTCTGGAGTGATCAAAACAATTCCTGCTCCACAACCAGCTGTGCAGGATGATCCGTCTACATATAATCTCCATGTAGGTATTTCGTCTTCAAATTTCTTATCTGTCAGAGTTCCTCTATAAAATATCTGCTGTTTTCTTCCATCATCCCCCGGTATCTTTCGCTCCTCGTCAGTCATCTGCTCGTATCCTTTTACCAACCGTGGTTGGTCTGAGTTTGAATATAATGATTTCTCTACATCCACAAGTCCTTTTACCAACCTTGGCTGGTTTGGACCTATTTCTGCTGATCCTGTATCGTCCACAGGTAGGTCAGCAAATGTTTCTGTTGATCCTGTATCGTCCACAGGTAGATCAGCAGGCACCTTTTGCTCCTCGGGGGTATCAGGGTACGTGAACTCTGCTATAAAATCTGCTACAGCTTGCCCCTTGAATGATGATCTGGGCTCATACACAATATCATATTCACCAAGTTCTACTGCCCAGTACATCAGTCTCCCTGATTTTTCTGGCTTATGGAGGGCTTGTCTCAATGGCATATCAGTATAAACGATGATGGTATGGGCTTGGAAATATGGCCTCATTCTTCTACTTGCTTCAATTAGTGCCAATGCCAATTTTTCTAGCTTTGGGTACCTGATTTCTGCACCTCGGAAAGCCTTACTTGTGTAATAAATTGGCTTCTGGACTCCATTCTCCAATCTGATCAACGCTGAACTGACTGCGTTCTCTGATACTGCCAAATACAAATACAACTTTTCTCCTGTTATTGGTCTGGACAACAGTGGGGGTGCTCCCAAATATTTCTTCAAGTCTTGAAAAGCTTTTTCACATTCCTCATTCCATTCAAAGGTTTTTCGAAGTGTTTTGAAGAACGGTATGCATTTATCAGTTGCTCGAGATACAAATCTGTTGAGCGCTGCAACTCGTCCGGTAAGACTCTGCACTTCTTTCTTCGTCGTCGGAGATTGCAGCCCTAGAAGAGCTTTGATCTTATCTGGATTTGCCTCAATACCTCGCTGATTGACGATGTATCCGAGGAACATTCCTTCTCGTACTCCAAAGGTGCACTTCGTCGGGTTAAGCTTCATTTGGTATTTATCCAATTGATCAAAAGTTTGACTCAAGTCAACCAAATGATCAGCAGCTTTCTTGCTTTTAGTGAGCATGTCATCGACATAGACCTCCATGTTGCGGCTGATTTGTTCGGTAAAAACCTTGTTCATCAACCGCTGATATGTTGCACCTGCATTTTTTAAACCAAAAGGCATAACATTATAACAATAAGTTCCCCTAGGGGTAATAAAAGAAGTACTTTCCCTGTCTTCAGGTTTCATTTTGATCTGGTTGTAGCCAGAGTAAGCATCCATGAAGCTGAGTAGCTCGTGTCCCGAGGTAGCATCCACCAGTTGATCAATTCTGGGCAATGGAAAATAATCCTTGGGGCATGCCTTATTGAGATCGGTGAAATCGACACACATTCTCCATTTGTTGTTTTTCTTCTTTACCATCACCACATTTGCCAACCAATCTGGATATTTTACATCTTCAATGAATTGGGCTTTCTGGAGTTTCTCGACTTCCTCCTGTATGGCCTGGTTCTTCTCGGGACTAAACACCCTTCTTCTCTGCTTTACAGGTTTAATCTCCTTATTCACATTGAGTTCATGACATAAGAAGTTTGGATCTATTCCTGGCATGTCTTCATGACTCCAAGCAAAAGTATTTTTCCTATTCTTCAAGAAAGTTATCAACTCCTCTTTTATTGACATATCCAACGATGAACCTATCTGGGTTATTCGTTCAGGATGTTCGTCGTCCAGAATAACATTTTCTGTAGATTCTACCACTTGCCCTTTCACAAGTTGGGACTCATCTCTAGGATCAAGAGTTTCAATTTCTGTACATTCATCCACTTGATAAGTAGTAGTCTTTTTCATCGATCCTTCTAGTTCTTCTTGCTCGGCCGACGAATAATAGCATTCCCGAGCTACTTTTTGATCACCTTTCACCACTCCAACTCCAAAATTTGTTGGGAATTTCAAACATTGATGTACTGTTGAAGGAACGGCTTCGAACTTCTTCAATCCAACTCTTCCCATGATGATGTTGTAGGCCGATTGCACATTCTTATCCATCACAAAGAATCGTATTCTTTCTGTTCGACAAACAGGCCAGGTTCCAATGAATATATCCAACTTGATCGTCCCAAGTGGAAAAACTTTCTCGCCAGCAAAACCCAGTAGGGGTCTGTGATAAGGTTCCAATTGAGATAATTTCAAATTCAGGCTATCAAAGCATGAATAGTACATGATGTCTGCCGAACTACCATTGTCTACCAACACCCTTGAAATGATCACGTCCTTCATTCTCATTTTGATCACCAAAGGATCATCATGAGGGTAAAGAACACCTGCCAGGTCATTTTTTGAAAAACCAATTACTAGCTTCTCTTTGTTTACCTTCCTCGGACGATCATCCTCGGCCAGGTTTATTCGCTGAATATATGAGCAAGCTTGAGCCTCTCCGAGATAAGCTTTTCTTTCTGCAGTAAGGTCTCCTCCTCCTGCATCTCCCCCTGTAATAACGTTACAATGAAATGATCCAAAACGTATGGAAAATACCTCTCGTTCAGGTTTTCTTGGCTTCTTGGGAAGATCGGGGTCATCATCTGGATCCTCTTCATGGTCCCTCCTATTTTTCTCCTCTGCACGACGAGGAGATCTAGATCTCTTTCTAATTCTGTCCTCATTTGTCCTCTCACCTCTGCGATCTACATACTTTGATAATTTTCCTCTTCGAATGAGTGTTTCAATCTCGTTCTGAAGGGCTATACAATTTTTGGTCATATGGCCATGATCTTTGTGAAACTCGCAATATTTGGTTTTATTCCTCATGTCTGGATCTGTCTTCAGTTTCTCTGGCCATTTGATTTCCTCGTTATTCCTGATCTCTTCTAAAACATGATTAATACCCATTTTCAATGGAGTATAATTATCATACTTCTTTAGGGCTTCCAACTTTATCCTGTTATTCCTGGAATGTTTGTCACCACCATTACCTTTCTGATCTTTCTTCTTAGAGTTGTCGACCTCCACTTTAACTTCTTTATCCATATTCTTCTTCGCAGTCATAGCCTCCTCGGCATTCATGATTTTGGCCGCCTTTGCCATCAATTCCGACATATTTTTAGGCGGATCTTTGGCCAGAGTATAGTATAGCTTGTTAGGCAGCAAACCACTCATCAAAGCAGTGATTGCTGTCTTTTCTTCATAATCTATGACTTCCAACTTCTCGTTATTGAAACGAGTTATGTAATCTCTAGTACTTTCTCCTGATTTTTGTCTAACACTTAGTAAGTGCGCTACTCGCTTTACTGGTTTTGCTCCAAAACAAAAATTACCAATAAACAGCTCGGCTAACTGAACAAAAGTTGAAATCTTACCCCGAGGAAGATTATTGTACCATATCTGTGCAGATCCGGTAAGAGTTCCCGAGAATGCTCTACACCTCATCTCGTCGGGGACAGCATAGATATCTGCAGCAGCTTGGTACTGTTCTATATGAAGTACGGGATCTGTCTTTCCATCGTACTTGGGGGTCACTACAGGTGCTTTGAATTTCGACGGTGTAGGGAAATCCACAATGGCTTGCACAAAAGGTGTCCCTTGAACAAAAGTTCTCTGTAAGGGGTTCCTCGCCTTAGCCATTTCTCCCAGTCTATCCTCCAATCGTTGAATGGAACCTTTCCATGCTTCATTCCCTTCCTCGGGCCGCTTAGTCCGAGCAACTGATTGCTCTGACGTAGCTTCCTGAGATTTATCTCGACGAGTAATTGGTCGTGATTGTGCAGATCCTTCTCTCAAACCTGGTGGTGGTCGAAAACTTCCTGATGGAGCCCTAGGTGGACTCATGTTCCTCCTTGGTCCTAACCGACTGAAAGGAGACACCCTGCTTAATCTTTCTAAAGCGCTAGTTCTCTCCGGAGAAAGAGAGATATGTTGATCTGTATCCGTAGCCCGTATTGATGAAGTTCGCCCAGGTTGATAAGAAGAATCATTGGATTCCCCATTGCGATATGACCCAATACGTCTGGATCGTGATTGCCCATGATCAGTCCTTTGCCCTGAATGAGTAGGTACACCGCCTTGAAGAGTTTGAAGGAGTTGCCTCATAGATTCTTGCATGGCGGTTTGTCCCTGAGCCAGATTCATCATAATTCCGGCTAGATCTGGAGATGCAGATGGATTTGGAAGATTTCCAGTATTTCCAGCATTTCGATTACTGGATTCTGGATTATCTGCCATTGGTGATAAATGATTTTTATGAAAAACGATAACAACAGTCGTTTCCCACAGACGACGCCAATCTGTTGATGTAAAAAACTAGATCACTCTAATTCTTCAATCACAGATAAATAAATAAGACAAAGATTTTTAAAGTGGTTCGGCTAGGAATAAAGCCTACGTCCACTGTTATGTTATTGCTGAGTGTGTGTGGAATTCTTGATTACAAGTTCTCTCAAGAAATTCCGGTCCCCTTGAATGGGATTGATACAAGGTATTTATAGCCTCGAGGCTGTACATGAAAGGTCCAATACATTAAATGATATACATATGAATGGGTAATACATTTAATGCAGCGTGTGCGTCAAGAATCTAATGAATAGTTGAACAGTTGTCCGTCTGATAATTGATGACACGGCCGAGGTGCAGTTCGGACCGCCTTAGTTGCTCGTTGATCAAGAGTTCCTCGGAGTGCTTAGAGTATCTCGGGATGATAGAGTTCCTCGGATGGAGTTCCTCGGCATGATAGAGCTCCTCGGTGTATTCTCGTTGCTCGGTACCAACCATGGTTGTTCAGTAAATGATCTTCCTCGCTGTTATTGTGCCACGTAGATCGACACGTGTCTTCATACTATTTGTCCACATCAGCATATTAATTTTGGTATCAACATACATGACTGCCAAAAAAAAATATTTGAGAGATAATAAAATAAACTAACATGCTCAATATTTGAGAGATAACACTCAATATGATGAGATAATTTTTATTTACTCTCCACACAATATTTTTTACTTTTTATGACTTCATTTCTAATGCCAACATTAAATAGATATTTATGACATCTCTAAAATCTACCTACTCATATACATATATTTATTATATTTAATGTAAACATATTACATTTAATGTAAATATACTTCCATACATGAATCTCCCCTTATATACATAAACCAACTAAAGCTATGTACCGAAGAAATACAAATGTATATATATTAATCTAGATAATACAATAATTAATGATTTGTACACGTGGTGACATCAAAATACGACAAACGTCGTATCAAGATTAAACCAACAATTTTATATATATACATAGATATGATAATGTGAAGTCTTAAAATATTTTATACTTCTTCGCAAAAAAACAAAAGAAGTTTGCAACTACAAGCTCGTTGCTGCCTTTCACCATTCATAAAAGATTTCATAAATATTATATAAGTCCGTTACGAAATATTGTAAGAATTAATTGTTTATTACACTACAGAAAAATAAAATATTTATAGTCAAATTCAAACCCAAACAAATATAAATGAAAACAAATTGTTATGGCTTAAATAAATCAGTACAACGAAGGTCAAAAGTAGTTCAAATTCAAGATGACGTGATCATCTCGCAGTACAACAGGCTATAATTCTACAAATTTAGGTGAAGACTCCAGGGTGCGGTAAGTGCAAATTGTACTATGACTATCCCACAAGAATGCAGAGTAGAGAGAGAAATTAATTTAGTGACTCCTCGAACTATATGTAAACAGGGAGAGGGTTCGACAGGAATATGATTCCAAATATGGATAAACTTCAGAGTGTAAGTATAATGCTTAAAAGAAAGATGGTCGTATTGGAAATTCAATGCTACATGTAGAAAATAAAGGTTGGTCTTCTCACGTTTTCACAGGCTGCATAATTAGGGTAGACTGTAGAAGGATTCGAGTCGATTTTCAATTCTAGCATACAGGGAGTGGGAAAACCTACTTTCTTACAGCAATAGTACGCTCTTTTACAGAGATACTGACACTCAGTTATGTAAATAACGATGGTAGGGGTAATAATGGATCTTTTTTTGTACATTAACGAGGGAGGAGGACGATCTTTGATTTTGTTTGGGATTTTCATTAATGATCACAGCATTAATAACATGGTCGCGCCTGGTTGTCTACATTACCAGTATCTCTCTTGTTTCCACTCTTTCATCTTTCTCTAACGAATAACAAGTAATTGTACTCGTCAAGTGTCCACGTGAGTGTCCTCAAAAAACACAAAACAACAGCAGAAACCAGCGGTTAATGACTCTATCGACGCAATATCATATGCATGCTTGTGAAATGTTTCAGAGTATATATATAGGATATAGAAAAAATGTGTATATGGCACTTGGTCTATATGCTCTCGTTGGCGTTTATGCCTCACCAATGCCCACTATTTTTGGAAACAAATACTGGCTAATATATATTTAATAAAAAAAGAGGCATTTACATTTAAATCCTATTAAATTTTTTTGTAGATATTCTAGTCCCATCATATTTTTTTCGGGGTAATTATATCTAGGCCATTTATCGGGTCAACAAGCTTATAAGTGCTATTGACTTTTTAATAATCCCATAGATCCTATTCCAACTCTTTATGAAATTTTTTCACAATTTTACCCTTTTAAAACAAATCATCCGTAAGGAAGTTACATAAGTGGTTGGACTTTTTTTTTAATCTTTAAATGATCATAACTTTTGATTCAAAAATTCGTTTTTCGTAAAATTACTATTTTTGAAATCTGCTCGACGAGATCTATCAAACAAGATCCATGAAGACTATAAAATTCCAAAGAAATTTTTTTACACAAACAGTAAACTTTACTGTATGCACTAGAATATGAAATAGTTTTATATATGTGACATTTCACAAACAGGCAGTAACATTTACTATGGTAATACTACACAGTATATATATACACACACATCCGGTGGATTCAAACCCTCTTTTTTCAAAAATACCTTATATTTAAAGGTTCGCGCTAACGACATCCAATCCTTACCACCATTGTTGGAGCTTCAACGACCTTCGTCAGAGCTCCGATTTGGGGTGGGTAAGGGTGGCATGTGGTGCCGCTGGTGCGGACCTTTGAAAATAAGAGATTTTTGAATAAATGGACTTTGGATCCACCGGAGTATCATGGGGTGCCGCTGGCGCGGACCTTTGAAAATAAGATTGGATAAATGGGATCGGGATCATTTGGAGCGCCAATTTGGGGTGAATAAGGGTGGCACAAAACTTTAAAAATAGGAGCATATTGGATATATATATATATAATTTGTAAAAATGTCATAGATATTAAACTTTATTGTATACACCAGAGAATGAAATAGTTTTATATCTGTGACATTTTCACAAACAATAACATTTACTGTGATAATATATTTATGAAATAGTTTTATATATATAACATTTTCACAAACAGTAACATTTAAAGAGTTAATATTACATAATATATATATATATATATATATATATATATATATATATATATATATATATAGAGAGAGAGAGAGAGAGAGAGAGAGAGAGAGAGAGAGAGACGGTAGATCCAAACCACTATTTTTTTTCAAAATTACCATATTTTTAAATGTTTATGCTAGCGACATTCAATACCCACTACTACCCACCCCCATTGTCGGAGCTTCAACGACTTTCATCAGAATTATGATTTGGGTTGGTAGTAGTGGCATAGGGTGTCGCTGCTACGGACCTCTGAAATTAAGAGAATATTAGATAAATAGGGTTTGGATCCACCGAAGCTCCGATTTGGGGTGAGTAGGGGTGGCATTGAGTTAGGTTTATATTTATAACATTTTCACAAGCATTAACATTTACTGTGTTCATATAACACAGTATATATATATATATATATATATATATATATATATATATATATATAGAGGCAGGCTCTTATGCACACTAAGTTTGCATACTAAGTTTGCACATTACCTTTTAAAAGTGTGCAAACTTAGTGCTGGCGCACACCAATTTTTTTTATATGATATTATAACATTTCAACGGACTCACATAAAAAAAATTAGCTCAAAAAAACTTTTTTTGCTATTTTTAAAAAATCGGTCAAACTTTCGCAGTTTTTAAAGGGCTTAAAAACTGCGAAAGTTTGACCGATTTTTTAAAAATAGAAAAAAAAGTTTTTTTGAGCTAATTTTTTTATGTGAGTCCGTTGAAATGTTATAATATCACACAAAAAAAATCAACTAAAAAATATTTTTTTTACTATATATAAAAGGTAATGTGCAAACTTAGTGCGCAAACTTAGTGTGCACGGGAGCCTGCCTCTCTCTCTCTCTCTCTCTCTATATATATATATATATATATATATATATATATATACATTCAAACCTCTTTTTTCTGATATTGTCTTATTTTTAACGGTCCGCGCCAGCGGCATCCAATCCCCACCCCCTTTATCGGAGCTACAACAACCTTCATCAGAGCTCTGATTTGAGGTGGCATGGGATGCCGATGTAACATTTTCACAAACAGTAACATTTATTATTTGTGAAAATATTACTGATATAAACCTAATCCAATGCTACCCCTACCCACCTCAAACTGGAGCGTCAGTGTATCCAAACCCCATTTATCCAATATTCTCTTATTTCCTAAGGTCCGCGCCAACGGCACTCCATGTCACCCCAAATCAGAACTCTGATGAAGGTTGTTGGAGCTCCGACAATTGGGGTTGGTAGTGGTCAGGAATAGATACCGCTAGCGCGGGCCGTTAAAAATAAGACAATATCAGAAAACAGAGGTTTGGATCCATCGTGTATATATATATATATAAATATATATATATACACTATGTTATAACATAGTAAATGTTAACGTTTGTAAAAATGTTATAGATATAAACTTAACCCACTGTCACCCCTACTCACCCCAAATCGGAGCGTCAGTGGATCCAAACTCCATTTATTTAATATTCTTTTAATTTCAGAGGTCCGCGCCAGCGGCACCCTATGCCACTACTACCCACCTAAATCATAGCTCTAATGACAACCGTTGAAGCTTCGACAATTGAGGTGGGTAGTGGTTGGGATTGAATGTCGCTAGCGTAAATCTTTAAAAATATGGTAATTTAAAAAAAGAGGTTTGGATCTACCGTGTATATATATATATATATATATTAACTCAGCAAATATTACTGTTTGTGAAAATGTTATATATATTGTGTAATACTAACTCAGTAAATGTTACTGTTTGTGAAAATGTTATATATATAAAACTATTTCATAAATATATTAACACGGTAAATGTTATTGTTTGTGAAAATGTCAGAAATATAAAACTATTTCATTTTATGGTGTATACAATAAAGTTTAATATCTATGACATTTTTACAAACTATATATATATATATCCAATCTGCTCCTATTTTTAAAGTTTTGTGCCACCCCTATTCACACCAAATTGACGCTCCAGATGATCCCGATCCCATTTATCCAATCTTATTTTCAAAGGTCCGCACCAGCGGCCCCCCATGATACTTCGATGGATCCAAAGCCCATTTATTCAAAAGTCTCTTATTTTCAAAGGTCCGCGCCAGCGGCACCACATGCCACCCTCACCCACCCCAAATCGGAACTCTGACGAACGTCGTTGAAGCTCCAATAATGGTGGTAAGGATTGGATACCGCTTGCGGGAACCTTCAAATATAAGGTAATTTTGAAAAACAAGGGTTTGGATCCACCGTATATATATATATATTGTGTAGTATTAGCACAGTAAATGTTACTGTCTGTTTGTGAAAATGTCAAATATATAAAACTATTTCATATTCTAGTGCATACAGTAAAGTTTACTGTTTGTGTAAATTTTTTTCTTTGGAATTTTATAGCCTTCATGGATCTTGTTTGATAGATTTCGTCGAGCAGATTTCAAAAATAGTAATTTTGTGAAAAATGGATTTGTGAATCAAAAGTTATGATCATTTGAAGATTAAAAAAAAAGTTCAACCACTTATGTAACTTCCTCAAGGAAGTTACGGATTGTTGGTTTTAAAAGGGTAAAATTGGAAAAAAAGTTCCAAAAAATTAGGAATAGGACTTATATGTGATAGAAAAACATGATGGGACTAGAATGTATATAAGAACGTCTAATAGGATCTAAACGTAAATGCCCCATTTTTTTCTTACATATAAGTCATACTCCTAATTTTTTAGAATTTTTTTTTCACAATTTTACTCTTTTAAAACCAATCACCCGTAACTTCCTTGAGGAAGTTACATAAGTGGTTGAATTTTTTTTTAATCTTTAAATGATCATAACTTTTAATTGACATATCCGTTTTTCGTAAAATTACTATTTTTGAAATCTGCTCGACGAGATCTATCAAACAAGATTCATGAAGCCTATATAATTTCAAAGAAAAAAAATTACACAGACAGTAAACTTTACTGTATGCACGAGAAAGAGAAATATGTTTATATCTGTAACATTTTCACAAACATTAATATTTATTGTGCAAACACAGTATATATATACATACATACACACATACAGAGTGGATCCAAACTTTTTTTTTCGAAATTATCTTATTTTTAAAGGTCCACGCTATACAACAACCTTCATTAGAGCTTCGATTTGGGGTGGGTAGGATTAGCATTGAGTTAGTTTATATTTGTAATATTTTCACAAACAGTAACATTTACTGTGTTATAACACACACACACACACACACACACACACACATATATATATATATATATATATATACGGTTGATCCAAACCTATTTTTTCGATATTATCGTATTCTCAACACTCCGCGCTATCGGCTTCCAATTCCGAACACCACCCACCCCCATTATCGGAGCTACAACAACATTCATCAGAGCTCTGATTTGGGGTGACATAGGGTGCCACTGGCGCGGACATTAGGAAATAATAGAATATTTGATAAATAGGGTTTGGATCAATTGAAGCTCCGGGTTAGGGTGAGTTGTGTTAGCATTGGGTTAGTTTATATTTATAACATTTTCACAAACAGTAACATTTACTGTGTTATAACACAGTATATATATATATATATATATATATATATATATATATATACCTCTTTTTTCTGATATTGTCTTATTTTTAACCACCCGCGCTAGCGGCATCGAATTCCCACCACCACCAACCCCAATTGTCGGACCTCTAACAACCTTCATCAGAGTTCTGATTTGGGGTGACAGGGAGTGCCGCTGGCGCGGACCTTAGGAAATAAGAAAATGTTGGATAAATGAGGTTTGCATCCACCGGAGCTCCAGTTTGGGGTGAGTAGGGGTAGCATTGGGGTAGGTTTATATCTATAATATTTTCACAAATAATAAAATGTTACTATTTGTTAAAATGTTACATCGGCACCCCATGCCACCTCAAATCAGAGCTCTGATGAAGGTTGTTGGAGCTCCGACATTGGGGGTGGGTGGTGGTGGGGATTGGATGCCAATGGCACGGACCGTTAAAAAATAGATAATATCATAAAAAAGAGGTTTGGATATATATATATATATATATATATATATATATATATATATATTGTGTTATATGAACACACTAAATGTTAATGTTTGTGAAAATATTATAGATATAAACCTAAACCAATGCCACCCCTACTCACCCTAAATCGGAGCTCCGGTGGATCCAAACCCCATCTATATAATATTCTCTTAATTTCAGAGGGGCGCGGCAGCGACAGCCTATGCCACTACTACCCACCCCAAATCATAGCTCTGATGAAAGTCGTTGAAGGTCCGACAATGGGCGTGGGTAGTAGTGGGGATTGAATGTCGCTAGCATAAAC
Organism: Sambucus nigra; assembly: GCA_949130495.1. Classification (NCBI taxonomy): domain Eukaryota; kingdom Viridiplantae; phylum Streptophyta; class Magnoliopsida; order Dipsacales; family Adoxaceae; genus Sambucus; species Sambucus nigra. The sequence continues at coordinate 194,883,403 of OX422209.1, forward strand.
CTTTATAAATATGGTGATTTAAAAAAAAAGAGGTTTGGATATACCGTGTGTGTGTATATATATATACATATTGTGTAATGTTAACTCAGTAAATGTTACTGTTTGTGAAAGTGTTATATATATATTTTATAATATTAACTCAGTAAATGTTACTGTTTGTGAAAATGTTATAGATATAAAACTATTGCGTAAATATATTAACAGAGTAAGTGTTATTGTTTGTGAAAATGTCACAGATATAAAACTATTTCATTTTCTGGTGTATACAATAAAGTTTAATATCTATGACATTTTTACAAACAATAGCATTTACTGTGTTATCATATTATATATATATATATATATATATATATGCTCCTATTTTTAAAGCTCTGCGCCACCGGCACCTAATGTCACCCCTACTTACCCCAAACCGGCACTCCAGAGGATCCAGATCCAATTTATCCAATCTTATTTTCAAAGGTCCACGCCAGCGGCACCATATGCCACCCTTACCCACCCAAAATCGGAGCTCTGATAATGGTCGTTGAAGCTCCAACAATGGTGGTAAGGATTGGATGTCGCTAGCGCGAACCTTTAAATATAAGGTAATTTTGAAAAAAGAGGGTTTGGATCCACCATATATATATATATATATATATATAATGTCTAATATTACCACAGTAAATGTTACTGTTTGGTTGTGAAAATGTCACATATATAAAACTATTTTATATTCTAGCGCATACAGTAAAGTTTACCGTTTGTGTAATTTTTTTTCTTTGAAATTTTATAGGCTTTATGGATCTTGTTTGATAGATCTCGTCGAGCAGATTTCAAAAACAGTAATTTTGCGAAAAATGGATTTGTGAATCAAAAGTTAAGATCATTTTAAGATAAAAAAAAGTCCAACCACTTATGTAACTTCCTAAAGGAAGTTACGGATGATTAGTTATAAAAGAGTAAAATTGTGAAGAAAAATCCCTAAAAAGATGGAATAGGACCTAATTGATTGTTGAAAAGTCAATAGGACTTATATGAATGTTGACCTGACAAATTGGACTTAAATATAATTATCTCATAAAAGAATACCTTGTATGTTAAGGCATACACAAATTTAATACATATATGTTATAAGATTCAAGTATATTGAAGTGGATTTTAACACCCTAAACCTAATAAAATTCGGGAATAAAGTGGAGATAGAGTGAAACCTAAGGTATGTTGTTCAATATTGAAGACCTATGCCCACGAGAAGAAAGGGGATGTGTTATATAAACTACTTGAGAAGGATTACAAGTGGGTGTGTCTCGACCTAAAGGATCTATACATAGCAGTAGTACAAGGACTACAACTATACTTATGCAATATCCATGGCGGTCTTCTATCGGAGGACGTGCTTGGAGACGTGTCATGGGGGCGTTTGGCAGCTGGCTAATCCTCTAGAGGTAGTGGGGATTGCCCCCTCTAATTTCTTAGTGCAGATCGTGGATATGATGTGGCAACGACATTTATGCTATGGATTTTTTTATCCTCATCCTTGATGGAGATCGATCCCAGTCTCACATGCTCGGTCGAGCGCTTATGTCTCCTTCCAAATGTTCCGTACATAGTAGTTGGCACAATGAATTTCGAAATCCTCGAAACACCCTTGTCGGTACAACTCAAAAACTTTTCCCTCAAGGTACTAAATCAACTAACTAATAGAATTCTGAAATAAAATAAGCATATAACAACCACACAAATTTAGAGACAAAAATATTGAATGCAGTTCACCAAAAATTAACTACTTCCACAGGTGGGGATATGTTTTACTATAAGAGAATATGTATTACACACTCAATCACTATTTTGAACTCTCACTCAGCTCACAATATTAATTTCACAATATTGTAGGAACCCTCACACAAGAAACTCATAAAATGGTCTTGTTTCTTTCATTCACATGCAAGTAAAATATCTTAGTTGTAAACCTCTCTCCAATTGCTCCCTAACTTGATTTTTGATTTGTCTTTCAACAATGAAATGTCTTCTTTATATAAGCTGCTAGAGAGATGATTAAAGGATTGAAAAAATCATTGGTGGGATGGTGGTGTGACAAACTGCCAATTCTAATACCGGGTAATCAATAATCTGCTAAAAAAACAGGAATCTCAATATGATTTCATTCTACGCATCATTGTCGCAACAAGAAATATAAATACTAAGAATAAAATGACATAAATAAAATGAATAGATAAATCACCATTCATCAATAATTAATAAATGTGAACCGAATCAACCATCGATCACCAAATAGTAACATCCACTGAATAAAAATGAATAAGAAGTGATTACTAAAAAATATCATGACATAAATAAACTCTTATCTCAACTACGGGCAACATGCCCAAGACAGAGTACTGAAATAGTAAGATCCTATTTAGATAGATTAATCTAAGGCGGCTAAGTCAAATCTTGTAGCGTCCACAGCTAATGCAAAGACAAGAACGGATCTATCCTTGCGGTCGTGGCTATTGCTACTGCACACCTAGGGTTTTAAGAAGAAAACAAGAAAAATAATTCGCCCAAGGGTCAAAGCCCAAAAAGTTTGAAAATATTTTGCAGGTGATTAGTTGTTTTAAATCGATAAAACTTATAGCTTATTTCTTTCATAATCAACTGTCGCACTCACATGAGATAAAACTTCACATCTTATCTAAAGTGCTCACCTGCAGCATTCATTTTATGATCCAAATTAAACTACCCAATCTAGCTAGGACCTATGACTGCTATCCAAGCTCAATCCCGTTAGTACTCTCTATTAGCTAAGTATAAACTACCCTCACTACGTAAATGTTCATAAACGATATCGTGGTGCTACACGTGCTATAGATAAATATTCACATAATAAATACAACATAGCCACACTCGTGCTATAAATAGATATAAACTCTATATCATATAAACATACATATGTATCATTCGATATATATGTATAACCGTATAACCATAGATTGGACCTCTTTAATACATTCCTCGTGTGCTATAAGGATCCAGGCATCACGCATCACACTAAGCCACCAGGTCGAAATTCTCACCATCGAACCTAAACATAAACACATACGATGGATGCAGTCATAAAAATACGTCTGGGTGTCACAACCATACCACATCGCACCCAACCGATATCCAAACCAATACCTATCCTCACACATGGATAGTGGTCATGCAATAGTATTATGACTCGAGAAATCAATCCGACTGGTTAATGCTAGGTTGGACTGCCCACTATATGCAACCTCTTATGATAGCACTATTGAGTAGGCATATTCAATATAAACAAGTATCATGCACACATAAATCTACATACACGTCACTCTAATATGTCTATATATAAAGTAGCGATCTTGTACGCATATCCCACAACCACTAGTCTCTTAAGCCCGATGTTCGAACTAACTTCCTGATTAAGTATTTAATGGTTCACTCACTTGTATTTTTGGTTTTCCTCCCCCGAACCCATCTATCCCTTGGACTAACACACTTATCAATCCCCATAAATAATCCAAAGTAGTCCCACTCTACCTCGAAAGCCCCTACAGTCATTCTCCAAGCTCCAACGGGTCAAAACAAAACACGAATAAAAGTTAGGTAGGCCAACAAATAGGACCGGTTCACTTGGAAAATTGAACTAGTTTGGTTGAGCAAAACGATTTGCTCCTTTAGCGAATCAGTTCGGTTTTTTGAGTTTCTTGTCATCTTCTTCCTCTAGTTTTTCTCATCCAAACCCTCCAAGGGAGGTCCCAAACCATCCTAAACATAAAATTGGCCTCGTACATTATTATACTAATGTTCCAAAAGAATCATAACCCATAATTAACCCTGAATCCCTTATCAAAAACCTTGGATTACAAATCAAACATCAATTTTATTCAACTCAAAAAATTTCTCAATTTTATTTTCATTAATTCAACTTCCGTATCAATTTTTGACATGCTCATAAATATAAAATCGAAATAGTTTATGAAATTCTTATACGATTAACACCAACTGCTAACCAATTAAAATTAGAGACTAATCGCAACCTACATCTCCTAATCAATTAAATCATAGTTTCAATCATTCATCTCTAAATCCTGAATTTTTATATTAATCAAATATGAAAGTGATTAACTACATATAAATCCAATTTAGAGCAAGTAACTTCTTGCCTTAAAGAATTTAATCTGAAGTTAAGTTCATGATAGGTTCAATCTGTAGATGAGTCCCTCTCTTCTCTTCTCCAAGCCTTTCTCTTCCTTTTCTCCTTCTTTCTCATCTCTTAAACTCTCTCTAACTCTTTAAATATGCAGAGATTGAAAAGTGAGACTTCCATCCATCCCTCTAAACCTTAAACAACTCCTAATTACACCATGATACCATTTTTTCATTACCCCTATATGGGTCCTACTATGTCTAAAAAGCCCCTGAAACCTAGTCATAATGCCCGGGTACCTATTATGGAATATTTCAACCCTTATCGGATCATCGGTGTACTCGAAAAGGTCATCCGAATAAACCAACTATAAATACGCTAACATCTCATTAATCGGACCCGATATGTCTGCACCGTACGTGTCACCTATAAATTATAGCGATCCGCCTATGTAACACTCTATCGATGTATTATAATAAACTGGTCCTTTCACTCATACGCGACATATAATAAATCGCATATTTATTTACTTATCATACATAAGTAAATAATAATAATAATAATAATAATAATAATAATAATAATAATAAAGGTTAATCCTTTAACTCGTGCATTAATATTTATCGAAACTCAATTTAATTTCTCCCCTTTAAATTAATTATCAAACACATACAGAAATTAAATAATCATAAATGTACGGGGTATTAAATTATTTCCCTTAATAACGGAATTTCATCCTCAAAATTCGAACTAACTACCACAAAGAGCTCTGGATACTTTTTTCGCATGAAATCCTCATGCTCCTACATCGACTCGACAATATTATGGTGTCCCCCACTGTATACACACTAATAGTACCACCCAACATGTGAAAAAGTCTTTCCCCATGCGAAATATCCGATTGGAATGTAATCCCCTCCAATGCTATATGTCGATAAACCACATCATCCATGAGATACCTCCTTGACAACGATGCATGAAACACATCATCAATTCGCTGCAAATGTTTTGGTAAGACGTGAAAGAGCATGTTTTATAATTGCTCAGTTTATTTTTTTTTGCTTATCCTGTTACACATACACTGAACTATCATGAATGCTTCTACGTATTCGAAGACAAAAAGCTGAAGAATTTTAGAAGATTGAGGAATCGGTCGTCTCAACTATATTCAAAAGAGTTATGGTAGTTTGGTAAATCCTTTACTTTTTCAGGGGATTACATCTTTTTAAGAGTTAGCATTTGAAAATATTTTTAAGAAAATTTTAAAATTTTGACGAGTCGTTAGAATAAGATTTATTTGTCATTTGAACGAGTTATGTGATGTCATTAAAACGAGTTTTAGGTTCGAACAAAATCTAGATCGACACCTTTTTGTCGGTTATGTAATCTCTTTTGAAGCCTCGTTAGAAGTTGTTCCAACGATATTGGGTATGTCAGTAGAAAGAGGGTTCCCACGATTGAACCAGATGATTTTTCATCAAGATTTGGAATGTCGCTCGATATGTTGTTAGATGCTTGATCAAACGAAAAAGGGTGTATCTTTCGAACGAGGCACACGAGAATTTATTTTTTTAATTAAGTATGATCCAAACCACTTATGTTTATTCTTTTATAACAAACTTCCTTATAAAAAAATATGCATGATTAGTGTCTTCAAGAACTCTTTTATGAGATTTTTCACACCAGTCTACAGTTCCATTTGCGATCACACTCTTCCAAATATCGTCCAAACCCCTTGGGTTCGAAAGAGTCATGACCCTTCCGTTATACTTGGTGATTCTACACTAAGTGTCAAGACTCGTGCTCAACTTAAGAATGTAGTTAGCTATATTTGCTACACCTCCTTAGTTGTACCCATGCACGCAAGGATGAGCACCGGATATCCATTATACAGGATGAATTGTATCCATTTTGTAAGAACGATATCTAGGAGTTAGTCCCCCGACATACCGAGACAAATATTATATGTACCACGTGGGTTTACAAGAATAAGATGGATGAGAATGATACCATAGTTCACAATAGGGATATGTTAATTGCTCATTACTACACTCATATCGAGGGTGTAGACTTTGATGAGACATTCACTCTTATTGCTAGGCTTGAGTTCATCCACTTACTACTCCCCATAGCATGTTATACGTGCTTCAAGTTATATCAATTATATGTCAAGAGTTGCTTACTTAACGAAGTTATACAGGAGGAAGTTTACGTGGAATAACAAAAAAGGTTTGAAGTCCCTAAGAACTTGGCATACGTCTTTTTTTATAAGAAGTCCGTTTATGGGTCGAAGCAATCACCTCGTGCTTTGTACAAATGTCTCACTTCCTATCTCATATCTCGTGGCTTCAAGAGTGGGGAAGTGGATAAGATTTTATTTGTGAGAATAGAGAGTGGTGATACCTTGGTTACCCATGTCTATATGGATGACATAGTATTTGAATACACATGCTCCCAATATGCTCATATTTTTTAGGAGGATATGAAGAGAGAGTTTGAGATGAGCATGGTTAGTGAGCTTACATTCATTTTAGGTCTCCAAGGGCGTCAGTTAGAGGTTGGGATATTCATATCTTAATCCAAGTATGTCAAGAACCTATTGAAGAAATTTGTTTTAGACTCCGCTAAACACTCAAGCACCCATATGAGTACATCGACTAAGCTTTGCAAAGACACTTTAGGTAAGGACGCATATCAAAACCTTTATAGGAGCATGATAGGCAGTCTTCTCTACTTGATCTCTAGTCATACCAACATTGACTTTAACATTGAAGTTTGTGCGTGATACCAAGCATCCCCAAGAGATCTCCCTTTCTCGCACTTAAATGTATCATAAAATACACAAGTGGTACTCTTTCCTACAGTATTTAGTATTCCTTTGATAACGATGACCGTTAGTCCACCTATTTGGATGTCGATTGGGCTAGGGATATTGATGGTTATAGGAACATCTCGGGTGAGTGTTTTTACTTTAGGAGTGTCTTATCTCTTGGTTGAGCAAGAAGCAAAACTCCATATCTTTTTCCATGATGGAGGCTAAGTATATTGCCACCGAGAGTTGTTGTAAATAACTCTTATGGAAAAAGTAAATGTTAGAAGATTATGATATCTCATAAGGCACTATGACTATTTCTTGTGATAATATGAGTGTAATCCATATATCCCGTAATCTGGTACAACATTATCACATAAAGAATATTAGGATACATGAAAATTTTATTCGTGATCGTGTTGAGGAGAAGGTTGTGTTGTTGAGCTTTATGAGCACCGAAAGTCAATTAGTCAATATTTTCACGAAACCTTTAGATGCACTTAGATTTGAGGATCTTAGGAAGTCTATGGATATTTGCTTCGTTGATTGAGTTTGGGTACTTTCTCTAGTTCAGTATATTTATTATGTTCATATCTTATATTCCTATTACTTGACTGCATTATAATTGTATTGATATGTTTTTCTTTTTGATATATTTTGAAAATTTCCAAAAGGATTTTTGATTTTATGAAAAAGTTGAAAAGCTCTAAAAATATTTTTTGGTTTTTATATAGAAAGATTAAAAAAGTGAAAGATTTTATTTTTGATAAATTTTTTTGAAAGGGACAAAAAGATTTTAGTATTTTTTATTTTTCACCATATATGGATGAGCATTTATGATATTCAGATCACCCATACATTCCATCCATTTATGTGAATTTTTCTAGTGCTTTGAGACATGACTTTGTTTCGATAGTGTGCTTAATAATCTATGGATATCATTATGTTGCTCATTGATGATTACTTTATATATGTCAGACTCTTTGTCACATTTATTGCACATGTGCACAAACATTTTGAACAGTGTACTTACTTGTCATGTGTCGAATACGATATTCTCATCTCAATCCTGCTTAATAAAAAACCAAATGTAAAAAGAGATAAGTTGTGCATGTAAGAAACATTGTTCGAATATCATTTCCCCAAAAATATTGATATATGATAAATAACGTAAAGGGGCTACGAAAGAATAAATTATTCTTTGAGTTAAAATCCACTATTTACCAAAAGAGCCTAAAAAGATTAATGGCAGATAAAAATAAAAGTGCCAAGGGCATTTAATTTATATTCATTGATGCTTCACTTAGTATGAGCATTATGATTTCTTCAAAATATCTAAGAGTGAATTATTATATATGAGAGATTTTGAGGGAGTTGTAAAGTAGAAGATCAATAGGTTTGCACAATAAACATTCTTGGAAAATATTAAATTGTTTGACATTATTGTTTTAGAATTGACTTCTTTTGACATTATCGTTTGACATTATCGATAATTTACACCTAAGGTGAAATTAACTTCTTTCTTTAGAAGGATCTCATGACTTCGTGAACCTGTGTATGAATGTTTATGTTGATTTGCCTATGGAAAATGTTCACATAGTTACATTATGTTTTCACGATTCGGATATTTTAGTGTTATTCCATGGTGACTATGTGTTTTTTTCTCCATATGTATTTTTTACACCTTATACTTGAAAATTTTGAAAAACTTCAAAAATAGTAGGTGGAGAACATATGCCTTTCTAGGATTATCATTAGACAAGTGTTGATACCAAATTTAGTCTGCTGACATGGCTCAATCGAGTGAAGACATGTGGCAATCTACGTGGCAACAACAATCACTTCCGAGGAACTCAGACGCTCCGAGGAACCATACTACAATGAGAAACACTTCTTCCCAATGAGGAACACTGCTTCCCCGAGGAACTCAGACGCTCCGACCAACAAGAACTCTACGAGGAACTACGAGGAACTCTTGAGTACCGAGCAACTTAGGCGGTTCGAGCTGCACCTCGAACAAAGCATTAATAGTAGGATAACGAACAGTTTGACTGTTCATTAAATGCTTATTATTATTATCATACAGATGTATACGCTTAAGGGGCATTTAATAGATTACCCTTTCACATTACAACCTCAGGGCTATAAATACATTGTATTATCCTCATTGGAAAAGGATCGGAATTTCTTGAGAAAACTTGTAATCGAGAATTTCCAAACAGTTAGCAATAATAAAAACAGTGGACGTAGGCCATTCTTATAAGGCTAAACCACTTTAAAAATTCTTTGTCTCATTTTATTTATCTGTGATTAAATAATTAGATATAACCTAATTTTTTACATCAACAGATTGGCGCCGTCTGTGGGAAACGACTGGTAATATCGTTTTTCATCAAAAACAATTCATTACAAATGGATGATATTCCATAACCCAGCAATCGAAACACTGGAAGCCCTCCAAATCCATCTGCTCCGCCTAATACTCCAGATCTGGCTGGAATAATGACAAATCTGGCCCAGGGCCAGACCGTCATGCAAGAAACTATGCGACAACTCATACAAGCCATCCATGGCGGTGCACCAACCCATTCAGGACCGTGAAGTATTCAAAGAAATACCCGTTTACCTTCTTCGCGTACTAGGCGTACTGATTCATATCGTACTGAGGAATATGAAGATTTTTCTTATCAACCTGGACGAACTTCGTCAGTGCGAGCCACATATACTGAACAACGTATCACTCTTTCCCCAGAAAGGACCAGTGCACTAGAAAGATTAAGCAGAGTATCTCCTTTTGATCGATTAGGTCCTAGGAGGAGCAAAAGTCCTCCTAGAGCCATATTGAGGAGTTTTTGACGACCATCAAATTTAAGGGAAGGATCTGCCTAGTCGCGACCAGCTGCACGTCAAGATAGATCCCAGGAAGCCACATCAACGCGATCAATTTCTCGAACCAACAGGCCCGAGGAAGGAAATGATGTGTGGAAAGGCTCTATTCAGAGGCTGGAGGATAGATTAGGGGAAATGGCTAAGGCCAAAAACCCTCTACAACGAACTTTTGTTCAAGGAACACATTTTGTCCCGGCCATTGTAGATTTTCCAACACCATCAAAGTTCAAAGCACCTGTTGTGACCCCCAAATATGATGGAAAGACCGATCCTGTCCTTCATGTAGAACAATACCAAGCTGCAGTCGACATCTACGCTATTCGAGACGAGATGATATGCAGAGCATTCTCGGGAACTCTTACCGGATCTGCTCAAATATGGTATAATAACCTCCCTCGGGGTCAGATCTCAACTTTCTTTCAACTGGTCGAGTTATTCATTGGGAATTTATGTTTTGGGGCAAAGCCAGTTAAACGAGTAGCGCATTTGTTAAGTGTTAGACAAAAAGCTGGTGAAAGTACCAGAGATTATATAACTCATTTTAATAACGAGAAACTCGAAGTCATTGACTATGAGGAAAAGACAATGATTACCGCCTTGACGAGTGGACTATAGCCCAACAAGTTGTACTACACTTTGGCCAAAGATCCACCTAGAACCATGTCAGATCTGATGGGAAAAGCAACCAAGATTATGAATGCCGAGGAGGCTATGGCTGCGAAGAAGAATATGGATGCCAAAAAAACCAAGTTGGGTGGTGATAAAGCTAAGAAAAAAGAGCATAAGAACAACGGTAGTGACAAACACTCAAAAATAAGGTCGTCATGGGAAGTATTGAGGAAATTTGATAATTATACTCCTTTTAAGAAAGACATCAACTATATTCTAGAAGAAATTAAGAACAACGAGAAATTAAGCTGGCCAGAGAAAATGAAGGCAGACCCTGATAGGAGGAATAAGGCAAAATATTGCGAGTTTCATAAAGATCATGGCCATATGACCAAAAATTACATAGCTCTTCAGAATGAGATTGAAACACTCATCAGACGAGGAAAACTGGCAAAGTATGTTGATCGGAGGAATGAAAGAAGAAACAACGACCGAACAAGAGAAAGGTCTATATCTCCTCGTCGTGCAGAGGAGAACAAGAAAAGTGACCATGAAGTTGATCCAGAAGATGACTCCCATCTTCCCAAGAGACCAAGGCAGACAGAATGTGAGGTATTTTCAATACGATTTGGGTCATTTGACTGTAATGTTATTACAGGTGGAGATGCAGGAGGAGGGGACCTTACTGCAGAAAGAAAAGCTTACCTCTGTGAGGCTCAAGCTTGCTCGTACATTCAACGAATAAATATAGCTGAGGAGGATCGCCCAAGAAAGGTAAACAAAGGTAAATTGGTCATTGGTTTCTCAAAGAACGACCTCGCAGGAGTTTTGTATCCTCATGATGACCCATTGGTGATCAAAATGAGGATGAAGGAGGTAATGATTTCAAGAGTACTGGTAGACAATGGTAGCCCGGTAGACATCATGTTCTACTCGTGCTTCGACAGTTTAAATATAAAGCTATCTCAACTGGAGCCTTATCATAGACCCCTCCTCGGTTTTGCTGCTGAGAAAGTATTTCCACTTGGGACGATCAAATTGGGTATATTCATTGGTACATGGCCTGCTTGTCGAACAGAAAGAATACGCTTTTTCATGATGGATAAGAATGTTCAATCATCATACAATATCATCATGGGAAGAGTGGGATTGACGAAGTTCGAGGATGTACCATCTACGGTACATCAGTGCCTGAAATTTCCAACAAATTTTTGAGTAGGAGTTGTGAAAGGTGATCAGAAAGTAGCTCGAGAATGCTATTATTCATCCGCCGAGTAAGAGGAACTGGAGGAATCAAGGAAAAAGACTACTACCTATCAAGTGGATGAAGGTACAAAAATTGAAACATTGGATCCTAGAGATGAGTCGTAACTCGTGAAGGGTCAAGTGGTGGAACCTACTGAAAACATCATTCTGGACGACGAGCACCCTGAATGAACTACTCAAGTAGGTTCATCGTTGGAAGCCTCACTAAAATAGGAATTGATAACTTTCCTAAGAAGCAGAAAGCAAACTTTTGCGTAGAGTCATGAGGATATGCCCGGGATAGATCCAAATTTCTTATGTCACGAACTTAATGTGAATAAGGAAATCAAGCCTGTGAAGCAGAGAAGAAGAGTATTCAGTCCCGAGAAGAATCAAGCTATACAAGAGGAAGTCGAGAAGATCCAGAAAGCTTGTTTTATTGAAGATGTTAAATATCCAGACTGGTTAGCAAATGTGGTGATGGTGAAAAAGAAGAACAACAAATGGAGGATGTGTGTAGACTTCACCGACCTCAACAAAGCATGCCCAAAGGATCACTTTTCGCTGCCCCGAATTGATCAACTAGTGGATGCTACCTTGGGACACGAGCTGCTGAGCTTCATGGATGCTTATTCTGGTTACAATCAGATTAAAATGAAACCTGAAGATAAGGAGAGTACTTCTTTCATTACCCCTAAGGGGACTTATTGTTATAATGTTATGCCTTTTGGTTTGAAAAATGCAGGTGCAACATATCAGCGGCTGATCAACAAAGTATTTACAGAACAAATCAGTTGCAATATGGAAGTCTATGTTGACGATATTCTGACAAAGAGCAAGAAAGCTGCTGATCATCTAGTTGACTTAAGCCAGACCTTTGATCAACTAGATAAATATCAAATGAAGTTGAACCCGACGAAGTGCACATTTGGAGTACGAGAAGGCATGTTTCTCAGATACATTGTCAATCAGCGAGGCATTGAAGCTAACCCTGAAAAGATCAAATCTCTGTTAGGGCTGCGATCCCCAATAACGAAGAAAGAGGTGCAAAGTCTTACAGGACGAGTAGCAGCACTCAACAGATTTGTATTACGAGCAACAGATCGATGTCTCCCATTTTTCGAGACGCTCCAAAAAACTTTTGAGTGGAATGATGAATGTGAGAAGGCTTTCCAAGACTTGAAGAAATATTTGGGAGCACCTCCACTGTTATCCAGGCCAGTGATGGGAGAAAAATTATACTTGTATCTGGCAGTGTCCGAGAATGCAGTCAGTTCGGCATTGATAAGAGTGGAGAATGGAGTACAAAAACCAATCTACTATACAAGTAAGGCCTTCCGAGGAGCAGAGATCACATATCCAAGGCTGGAAAAATTGGCACTAGCATTGATCGAGGCAAGTAGAAGAATGAAGCCATACTTTCAAGCTCATACAATAGTAGTATATACTGATATGCCATTGAGGCAAGCACTTTATAAACCAGAAAAGTCAGGAAGATTGATGTGCTGGGCTATAGAACTCGGTGAATATGATATAGTTTATGAACCCAGATCATCGCTAAAAGGGCAAGCGGTAGCAGATTTTATAGCAGAGTTCACCTATCCTGATACCCCCAATGACCAAAAGTTGCTCGCTGATCAACTTGTGAATGTTACAGGATCATCAAATGTAAGCCCAGACCAACTTAGTTTGGTAAAAGGGCAAGTAGATGTTACAGGATCATCAAATTCAAGCCCAGACCAACTTAGGTTGGTAAAAGGGCAAGAAAAGATGATCGACGAACAACAAGAAATGTCAGGAGATGGTGAAAGGGAGCTGCAAATTTTCCACCGAGCAACTCTGTCAGATCAGCTATTTGAATACGAGTTGCCTATATGGAGACTGTATGTGGATGGTTCATCCTGCACTACAGGATGTGGCGCAGGGATAGTTTTGAACAGTCCGGATGGGGTCAACATAGAATACGCCCTACGTTTCCAATTCAAAGCTTCGAATAATAAGGCTGAATATGATGCCATGATTGCAGGTCTTAGTTTGGAAAAAAACATGAGGGCGGAATAAGTTATTGTCTTTAGTGATTCGCAACTGGTCATAAATCAAATGATGGGAGTATATGCAGCCAAAGGAGAATTAATGATCAGATATCATGCAAAGGCAAGGAACTGGTGTCAAAATTTGCTACTATTCAGCTGGTCAGAATACCAAAAATGGAGAATGCGAGAGCAGGCGCCCTGGCTCGATTAGCATCAGCTACTCGTACCGAGCTACGAAGAACAATCCCAATTAAAGTTTTAGGTGGTTGGAGTATAGATGAAGTTCTGACAATAAACTTTAATACCTCGATTTAGGGTCATCATGGATGGATCCCATCAGGGCATATATTGAGAAAGGGGAATTACCAACTGACAAACTTGCAGCCAAGAAACTGAAGTTTAAGGCTGCTCGTTATGTACTGACTAATGGTATTTTATACAGACGAGGAATTATAGCAGGTTTGCAAAGATGTGTGCATCCCACCGAGGTGAAATATTTAATTGAAGAGGTTCATGAAGGGTCCTGTGGAGCCCATGTAGCAGGTCGGACTCTTTTGCAAAGAATGATGACTCAAGGATACTACTGGCCGACGATGAGGGATGATTGCATAGCCTATGCTAAGAAATGTGACAAGTGTCAGCGCTTATCCTCCATCCGAAGAACTCCCCAAGCGTTATTGACACCCATTACTTCCCCTTGGCCATTTGCCATATAGGGAATAGATTTGGTTGGGCCACTGCCGACGACCAGGGGAAGATTTAAGTATCTCGTGGTCGCCGTGGATTATTTTACTAAATGGGTTGAAGCTGAGCCTCTCATTGATATGACGTACGACAAGGTGTACCAATTTATTTGGAAGAACATTATTTGTCGATATGGTCTTCCTCATGCCTTCATCACAGACTATGGAATACAATTTGATAACGAGGAGTTCGCTGCCTATTGTCATCAGTCAAATATTTTGAAGATTCACTCAGCACCAGGCCATCCTGAAAGCAATGGACAAGCTGAAGTGACAAACAAAACGCTGCTAAATGGATTGAAGAAAAAATTGGATGATGCGAAAGAAAATTGGATCAACGAGCTACAATCAGTACTATGGGCTTACCGAACTACTCCCCGAGTAGCAACAGGGTAATCTCCATATATGCTAGCATTCGAAAGTGAAGCTGTTATACCCGCCGAATTGGGTCTCCCAACACACAAAATACTGAATTTCAATTCCCCTATCAACGATTTAATGAGAAGGTTAGACTTGGACATGCTCGAGGAGGTTAGGGAAGAAGCAACCATTAGAAATGCTGCTTACCAGCAGCGAACAACTTTGTTCTACAACAAGAGAGTGAAGAAGTGTGACTTGAAAGAAGGAGACTGTGTTAAAGAAGGTGATTCAAAAGCACAACAAACTGGAAGCAAACTGGCATGGACCCTACCGAGTTAAAGAAGTTGTTCGACCAGGGACATACATAATAGAAACTTTAGAGGGGGAGGAGTTTAAGAATGCATGGAATGCTGAACACCTGCACAAATATTATCAGTAATGTAAACTCTCATGTAATGCAGTTTCATCAGTATGAATAAAGCGACAATGTTCTGCCCAGTTCTTTCCTTTTATTGGAATTTTTTTGCGGAATACTAGTTTTACACACTACTCAGCAAAATTCGGACTACTCTACTCAAATGTATTCCTAAAAATGCCAACTTATGTTGGTTAGGAAGTAAATGTATTCCTCGGGAAGTAAAAGTATTCCTAAAAATGCCAACTTATGTTGGTTAGGAAGTAAATGTATTCCTGAAAATGCCAACTTATGTTGGTTAGGAAGTAAATGTATTCCTTGGGAAGTAAAAGTATTCCTAAAAATGCCAAATTATGTTGGTTAGGAAATGTATTCCTAAAAATGCCAACTTATGTTGGTTAGGAAGTAAATGTATTCCTACGGGAAGTAAAACTATTCCTAAAAATGCCAACTTGTGTTGGTTAGGAAATGTATTCCTAAAAATTCCAACTTATGTTGGTTAGGAAGTAAATGTATTCCTACGGGAAGTAAAACTATTCCTAAAAATGCCAAATTATGTTGGTTAGGAAATGTATTCCTAAAAATTCCAACTTATGTTGGTTAGGAAGTAAATGTATTCCTACGGGAAGTAAAACTATTCCTAAAAATGCCAACTTATGTTGGTTAGGAAATGTATTCCTAAAAATGCCAACTTATGTTGGTTAGGAAATAAATGTATTCTCGAAAATGCCAACTAAGGTTAGTCGGGAAGTAAAACTAGTCCTAAAAACGCCAACTAAAGTTGGTCGGGAGGTAAAACTATTCCAAAAAAGTGCCAAAGTTGCTCGTAGCGGAAAAATCCACTAACTGTAGCTGGTCGAAAAGGAAAATTTACCGACCTTGGTTGGTCGGAAACATTTTATGAATACGAGAAAGTGATCGAGCAAAATTTTTGATACTCGTGACTTTTTAAATTACTACTAAGTTGGTCGAGAAACAAAACATCATTTTTTGTCAAATGATTACCACAAATTCAAACTAGTCGACAATAAGTTGATCGATAAATAACACAATATTGTTATCTTTTTAACAGATACACATTCACAAATGTAAAGTGTTACAAGACAATGGCAATCAAGATTTGTAAATAAAATTATTTCATTAAATGTAGAACAAAATACATTAGGAATGAAATACAAATTTATTACATCAATATTCCTATTCTATTGGTTTCTTCCCCTCTGCTTTTGAAACAGGTTCCTCGCCAGCAGGTGGATCATTTAAAGCAAGAGGAGAATTTATGAAGTTAAGATCTTTTTGCATCCTGATATTCGTCACAGATGGTCGATCTAGTAGATGCTCGGGACGAGATATCTCAACATTGGAATGGAGATTGTAATGGCCGAGGTATTTGGAAACCAGACATCGAGGGATGGCCCGAGCAGGGATCCAACTCATATCAAGCTTGAATGGTGGCACTTGTAGGTCGATCAGCCTAGGATTATAGTAATCCCACACGTAATGACCCTGTTCCAGTTACAGCACACCTAAGGCATTCAACCATCCCTGTTTGTAGCCCTCATTATTTGCATTTTAGATATGGTCGTCCAAGTGGTAGAGAGCCTCATTGTAGCCAGCCATCTAGAACTCCCTATTTGCTTGTGGAATTCATATGTCAATCTTTCCAGCTGTTTGTGGAGATTTTTGATAAAGAGTTATTTATTCTCCAAGATAGACTTCTGCGCGGAAAGCTGCTCTTCCAGACCCCTGATCTTCTTAGACATCTCAGCCAATGCCTGGTTCTTTGCCATCAGTTGGAAGGCTTAGTTCTCTAAAGAAGATTAAGTCCTCTGTTCCTCGACAGGAACCCGAGCAGCTCTTGCTCATCCACGAGCAGAAGTAGAAGGTCCATACCTTTTCAAGGTTTCCAACTCATCCCTCAGGTTGGCATTTTCGACCTCCAAGAACGAGAATCCCTCGTCAGTCACTGGGATCAAAGCATTTGAGTTGGAAGCTGCAGACTTCAACTGAGACACCTCTCTTTGCAGGTTATTATTTTCTTGCTCTAATAACTCAGCTATTTGTCTGTGCTCTTCGACCTCAGCCTTCAACGTTCTCTCCCGCATGTCGTAAGCAGCAAAATGCTTATCGTATCCCTTATCAGCACTGATTTGCTGATACATCTTCTCGTACCCCTCGTGCAAAAGGGCAGTGGATTCCTTATATTTTTGCTAAAGTTCTTCAAGAGTGCCTTGGAGATCCTCAATCATATCATAGTATGCCACATTGTTAGCCACTGCACGGTCGAGTAGGCACTTCAAATACTGATAAGCTTCAATTGCTTGCTCTGAAGCATCATGACCGAGGATGTTTGTGATTTGAGCTGCACTCATGTCTGTATGACCGGCTTTAAAATATTCATTGCATTACCGCAACATCTTTGTATCATGAGAAGACAATAATTCCATAGTGTCCAAAAACTAGTAGAGGAAGAAAAAACAATAATCAATAAGAGTACAAACAGAGCATGAAGAAGAGAATCAACAGTATGCATAAACAAAAGTTCAAATTTTATTGCATCACAAAGTTCAGAAGTACAAGGTTCAGAATTACATGTTCAGAAGTTACATTTGACAAAGAAAAATAAAATATAGAGAGAAATCCGAACAACTTTACACCTTTTCCTTGTCTCCCAAAACTTTCTCGGGAGGCTGGGATGAGGAGGTAGGTTGCTCGGATAGAGCAGATGGTTGCTCGAGAATTGCTGGAGGTTGCTCGGAGGAAGTAGCAAGTTGCTGAAGTTCCTCGTTAGTGGGTTGGATGGCTGGGGGATGAGAAACTTGATCTCCCATCACCATGGAAGATTCCTCAGAGGCAGCTTCGTCCTCTTCTTCGTCTTCAGGAGTTGGAGGGGGACCAGGGATGTGTCGCTGAAAGAGTTCAGAATTTTCATCAACCTTCATATCCTGCAGAGCAGCTTCCCACCCATCTCTAAAGTATTTGAGGCTGCCATATTCTACTTGCGACATCATGGCATCCAAACCTTTGTTCCACCCTTTATCCCAGCCAGCGCTGAAAGATTTCTTCATAGCCAATTTCCTCTTTGTCTTATCCGAGAAAAGCTTCTCGAAAAGAAGATTGTCAGTAGACTTCAGTTTATTCTCAACTTCTTCTTTCTGACGACTTACTTCCCGAAGTTAACCCAACTCCTCTTCAGCAGCCTTGAGCTTATTTTCAAGCTCCCCAGCATTTTTGAGCTTCTCTTCGATCTCTTTATTCTTCTCCTCCAAATCGTTCATTTTTTTCTCCAACCCCTTGGAGACCTCAATAACCTGAGCCTTCTCTTGCTTAGCCGAAGAAAGCTTTTTCTCCCAAACTGCCTTATCATCATCATATTTCTGACGAGAATCTTTCAGAGACTGCGCCAGGACTACCAAAGCTTCCTCGACACCAGACGAGGAGCTTAAAGCTTTAATAGCTTCATCGTTCTTCAAAAATGTATTAAAAAACTCACCAACTGTGAAAAGAAAATGAAAACAAGTCAGGGAACAAATACAAAAAGGAAAGAATGAAAATTTTAGACTATGGGACTTATAAAAGCAATGTGATGAGCTGCTAGTGTAGTAATAGTGTCCCGAGAAAGGTTTTCTTTAATACCTTGGATCTCGGGAATGATCCAAGTCTTCACCGAGATCATAGCAGAGCTCGGGGGAGCAAAAGTGGGAACACCACTAGTCGGAGGCTGAGAGATGGATTCAGCCAAATTGATAGAGGAGCTTTTCTTTAGCCTCCTCAAAGGAGCATCAACTTTCTCGACTAACGAGGTAGTCTTAGTCGGAGAAATGACAATCACCTCACTTGGAGCAACAGATTTGCTCAGGGCCACTGGGGGCTTCTCGACAACCATCACAGGAGCTGCCGGGGGAGGTGCATCAATTTTCTTTGTCCCTTCTCCTGGGACATCAAGCTTACTTCTTTTGGCCTCTCCAGCACTAGAGGCAGATTTTTCAAAAAGGGTGGGAGGTCTTCTTTTCTTCATCCTTTCACTCAAAGGAATATGTGACTCAGGCGAAGAACTTGTGGAGGCTGGTATTGGTTCTGCGTCGCTTATCACCGGACGAGCAGTGAAAGAGGAGGTGTAACTCTTGTACTGCAGCAAATATGAAGCTTACCTAATGTGCTCATCGACAACATTCTGATGCAAACTCCAGATAAGTTTTAAATGCCTTATATTAACGTCTTCCTCTTTTGGGAATTTTCTTTTGCTGTCAACTGCAAATAAATCAAAATTAAAATATCAGTTGCACATTTTTTCAAACACAGAAGAAGCATAATTTTGAAAATCAAATAAAAACAACCTATCCCATTGCTATAGGGAGGACATCTAGGACCCTGGTAAACCTCATCTCCAGTTAACGGAGCGTGTTGCCAGTTTTTCATAACAACCCCATGCTCAAAATAGTTCCTATTGGCATCTGGGAGATGGACCACTAAATATCTATTTAAAAACCTAGTTTTTAAATAAAAAGTATTATCGCCCACAACCCATCTATGACAAAACATAATCTCAGGAATTCCTATACGAGTTCCATGGATTTGATTTAATCTATAAACACCATTAACTATTCTCCATGTATTGGGGGCTATTCTTGCAGGAACCACGTCAAAGTATAGACAGAATTCGAGACATAAAGGGTTTGGGGGAAAAGAAAAACCACACTCAACAATAGAAAGACTGGGGAACCAATATCCCTCGGCCAAACAGAAATAGTCTGAAGGCTCAGAAAGCTCTCCCAAAATAATCCATGGGGGAATAGAGAAATCAGAGCGAAATTTATCAATCGATTCTACAGGATAAACCATGATGAAAGAAGGAAATCAAAGAGAAAGAAGAAAATCTTACAGGAAAGAGACGAGTCTGTTGATAACAAATGATGAAAGAGATGAACGCACAGGAGAGAGAGACAATGAAAAACTCAAAGAGACAAATTTGAAAAAGTAGACGACGATGGGATTTTCTGCAACGTTTAAATACTCTGCCTTGGGAAAAGGAAAAAGTAATGATTACAAAAAGAGACGGTTACGTTACCGGCGGCTAAAAATACAGAAAGGGCGCGACGATCGAAGTGGGTAGAAAAATTCAAAAAAGATCGATTCTACGAATTTGGGAAGAGAAATAAATACAAAAGAAAAGACTCCAAAATTTCAGGATGACCATTTAAAACCACCATATTTTGAGAAAGAATGTTCCATACTCCTCAAATTGAGAACTATGAAACATTGGGGGTTTCTTTTGATACTTAGTCTTCTGACATGGCTCAATCGAGTGAAGACACGTGACAATCTACGTGGCAACAACAAACACTTTCGAGGAACTCAGACGCTCCGAGGAACCATACTACAACGAGGAACACTGCTTCCCAATGAGGAACACTGCTTCCCCGAGGAACTCAAACGCTCCGACTAACAAGAACTCTACGAGGAACTATAGGGAACTCTTGAGTACCGAGCAACTTAGGCGGTCCGAGCTGCACCTCGAACAAAGCATTAATAGCAGGATAACCAGCAGTTTGACTGTTCATTAAATGCTTATTATTATCATACAGATGTATACGCTTAAGGGGCATTTAATATATTACCCTTTCACATTACAGCCTCAGGGCTATAAATACATTGTATTATCCTCATTGGAAAGGGACCGGAATTTCTTGAGAAAACTTGTAATCGAGAATTCCCAAACAGTCAGCAATAATAAAAACAGTGGACGTAGGCCATTCTTATAAGGCTGAACCACTTTAAAAGTTCTTTGTCTCATTTTATTTATCTGTGATTAAATAATTAGATATAATCTAATTTTTTACATCAACAACAAGCTTTATTAATTATCTTTATGATGGTATCTTGCTTCTTCACGTGATTCTTGTTATTCATGTTTAGTTTTTACTCCTTTGTCTCTTACAGACAAAAAGGGGTCTAACAAATTGAGGGGGAATTTTATTTATCTTTTAAAACTTATATCGGTCACAGTGTTTCTTTGGTCTCATGTGTGTCGGTCATTCCGCCTTGATGATGATTTCATGAACCACACAAGACAAAGATTTTTCAGTTGAAGACTTATACAAGATTGCATTTTCATTTATTTATTTAGGAGGGCATAAATTATATTAGTCTTTAGGGGTCAATTTTTTTTCGATTTGTGTTTTGTAACGGAATAACCATAGGGGAAGATTTTAAAGACCAAGCTTTATAATTACTCAGTTTATTTTTATTTTGCTTATCCCATTACACATACATTGAACCATCATGACTGTTTCTATCCATTCGAAGACAAAGTTAAATACTTTTAGAAGATTGAAGAATCATTCGTCTTAATAATATTTATAACAGTTATGGTAATGTGGTAAAGCCTTTACTTATCCAGGGGATTACATCCTTTTAAGAGTTTGCATTTCAAAATGATTTTTAATTAAATTTTGAAAATTTCGTTGACTCATTAGAACGAGATTTTCTTGTCATTCGAACGAGTTATGAAATGACATTATAACGAGTTTTATTGTTCGAACAAAATCTAGATCGACATCTTTTTTCAGTTCTAGAATTTTTTTTGAAGCCTCGTTAGAAGTTGTTCCAATGAGATTAGGTATGTCGTTACGACGAGGGTTCCCACGATCGAATGGATTGATTTTTTTATCAAGATTTGGAATGTCATTCAACATGTCATTAGAAGCATCATCGAATGAAAAAAGGGTATATAATTCGAACGAGTTACCTGGTCATTCGAATGAGCGCCCAAGATTTTATTTTTTAATTAAATATGATCCAAACTCTTATGTTTATCCTTTTATAAAAATCTTCCTAATTAAAAGAGATGTGGGATTAGAATATTTAGTAACTCTTTTAAAATCTTTTTTACACTCTTTTAGATTTCAATTTGTGATCAAACTCTTCCAAATATCATACAAACCCATTCAAAATTTAGGGACCACTTTATGAAATAAATAAGATAGGTTTCATGTTCACGACCTTGTAGAATTCGTCTCTACTACTTGCTTGTAGAGTAAAGGCTCTACTGATGAAGAAGAAGGTTGAGCGGTGGAAGCCGAGGGAAGATTACTTCTAGTGGGCAGTGCTGAACTGTGTCTTTGTTGTAGAAGATTTGAAGAACTGCACGTCATACTTTGTGAGCTAAGTAGTTTGTAAGTCATACCGTGTCTGTCAAATATTGTATAGTATTGGAATAGAGATTTTTCCTGAAAGGGATCTTTCTGACTTCTTTGCATATTTTCCTCCTTGGTTTGCAATATGTAATTTGGACTACATCTTTGCAAGGACACAAAATTATTTCACCGCTAAAATTTATTAAAATGGAATTTGTGTGTGGATGGCCTAATATACAAATAAATCCATAGAATCCCTCATTCTCAAGGTGAACATATATGCAATTGACCCTACCCTCATGATAATGTGACAAAGTCCCACATACCTAGGCGCCAACTTTCCCTTCCAACCAAATTGCATCACTCCCTTAATGGGAAATGCCTGCCGAAATCCCCGACCACCCATGTTAAACTCCATGTGTCTACGGTTTTCATTGGCGCAACTCTTTTATCATTACTGAGCTACCTGAATACGACTCCTGATTAACTCAATCTTTGTTGATGTCTCCTGAATCTAGTTCAGCTCGAGGAGCTTATTGTCCCCCACCATTAACAAACAGAAGCTCAAAAGGTGGCATGGTAAGGTGGAAAACTGGTTTTAGTCATTACATGCAAACTCCACCATGGGTAAATACTACTCCCCGAGACATTTTAAAATATATAATGCACATCCTTATCATATCTTCCAACATCTTATTCACCCTCTCCGTCTGCGCATCAATCTACGAGTGATACATCGTGGTCAAATGGAACTATGTCCCCATTGACTCCTAAAATCTCTGCCAGAAGTGGGATGCAAAGATCTTATCCTGATCAAAAACTCGTTGAGAGGCACTCTGTGAAATTTCATTATCTTCGCTACGAATATTTGGGCATACTGCCCGATCTTGTAATCCACCTAAATTAGAAAGAAATGGGATACCATGGTCAATCGATCCATAATGACCCATGTGAAATTGTAACCAATTCGCAATGCTGGTAATCCCGTGATGAATTCCATCGAAATACTCTCCCATTTCCACGTTGGAATTTCCAATGGCTATAAAATTTCTACTTGTATATGATGATTACCCTTCACCATATCACAAATGGTGCACGTGGAGACAAACTTTGTTATGTCCCACTTAATACCGTCCCACCAATACTATATCCGTATATCTTAGTACATCTTATCCCCTTCGAGATGCACCAAAAACCGTGACCCATGCACTTTATCCATAACTGAATGTCGTATGTCCTCGTCATCTGGGATAATCAACCTCCCATTGAAGCATAACCCACCCTCAGAGCTGACTGAGTAAGACTCCCTTCTACTTGCTAATAATTGTTGAATCTTCTCCCGATATGATGGATCCCATGCTTATTCCTTTATAACCCTCCAAATGATCTCGGATGTGACGACCCTCACTACTATATAGGACCAAACTACTTCCTCCTCCTGAAGAAGTTCATCCCACTTCATCTTTCACATTGCTACCAACTTCCCTACAAGCATACGTCTCAATTTATCTGCCACCACGTCAGGCTTTCCCAAATGATACTAAATATCGAACTGACTAAAATTTTGATACACCTTATATAACGTGCACACACGCATAATTATCACTTGTGCAACTCACATGCATCCTAAAAATCAACCACACACACCATGTGTGACCATACAATAAAGACATACTCAATTAACTTACTAATCGCATCTCAACTCTTCTTGAGATTTTCCCACCTACTCAACTAGTGTCTCAAACATCCCTGAATGCTCCTGACATTGCACTCCTTGTCTCCAATGGCTTTAAAATATAGCCCATTTCTCGATGCATTACATCTTTACACATGTAATGCCTAACATATTAAACCAACGTCCTAGAGCCCAAATTTCTCTCAACTCTTGAAAATTACTAAGCCTCATGCGTGGGACGTCTCGTAAGAAAAATCCAAATAAGGAACCCCTGATATAATATCGCCTATCTCTGTAGGTTATTGAAATCCATTGGACCAAGATAGGGTACTGGGTCCCCTAAGGTGATGTACTCTTACAAAATAAAACTTGCCCTAAAAAGTTATTAATTCTAATATCTCAACACCCCCATCTATAAAGGAGTCATACAATACCACGCCCGCACTATCGCCTAGTCAATAATGCTAAGTCGGTCAGAAACTGAATCTCCTGACTAGGAGATCACCCTGATATCTCCTGAATCACATCAGTAAGGTCCCTAAAAATAGGGGTCAAATTTATTGAGACAACTATACTCTTCAAAGTATCATCCTCGATATAATATAAACGCGTGCTCGGCCCTCCTTTAGGATGAGGCATTACCAAAAAAACTATCTTGCCCTGGAATAGCAACCACGATAGTCATACTATAATATTCCACCATTGATCTAACCATCACTAACCAGTCTATAACTAGGATAACATCATACTCACACATCACTAAAATCAGAAAATATTCTACTAATCATACCATGCTAATGTATACACTCACTCCCCTGTAGATGGAACGAAAGAGATACCCGCTACCCAAAGGTAAATCTACGATCATAATAATATATGACTCTATGACAACTAAATGCATCTCACGTGAAAATTTATTGCAAATGAAAGAATGTGACGCACTCGTGTTAAAAAATACCGACCCTATATGCCCATGGATAGGAAACATACTCTCAATTACTAATGAAACTGGCTATAAAGTTAGTCCACGAACGTTATACACACGCTCGAACTGTAACTTCCCCTCAAAGG